>JARHVA010003896.1:0-600000 GCA_037957365.1 Torreya grandis
TTGATATAATATTCTTTTAACTTTTCCATCTACCAACCCATGAATTCTCCCAATTCTATTTACCCTATCACGAGCTTTATGGTTGGGTCTAGGAAAATGGGATACACCTTATTCCTTAGGATGTAAAGCCTAAAATTTTTCACTACCTTAACCAAGGAATATACATGCTTTTATAGAGTGAGGTATTTGAGCTTGGCATCTTTCAAGTTTGTACTCATGAAAGTGATCAGATGCTCCTCTCTATCTAGTTAATGGGTTAACACTGTAGTTATGATATGTTCATAAGTAAAAAAATAGAGGTATAAATATTTGGTGTAGTTTGGGATTATTAGCACAGGTAATTGCATTATGGAATATTTGATATCCTCAAAGGCCCTTTTTTTCCTTAGGATTCCATTCTAGTTTTTTCTCCTTTTTTAACATTACATTTATAGGTTTAGAAATTTATACAAAATTGGCTATGAATTTGTGTACAAATTTAATTTTGCTAAAAAATTTTATAATCTCTATGGATATGTATATGGATAGGTAATCTAGAGACAACATCAGCATGTTTAGGGTCAATAGAGATACATTCCTTTATGATGATGTGATCAAAAAGATTACCTTATATCACACCAAATACACTCTTTTTAGGGTTGATAGAAATACCATACCTCTTACACCTTTCAAATATCATTTGAATATGGCAAATATGATCATACCCATATTTTGAAAAAATAGTCAAGTAATCCATGTATATAATTTTGCATTTTACTATTAGACACTCAAAATAAAAGTCTATGGCTCTCTAAAAAGTGCCTCCAAATCTCATTAATTTCTAAGTAAAGGTTCCATACTTGGTTGTAAATGCAATTTTCATTTTTTCTTTATAATTTAGCAACACATGATTATATCCTAAAAATCTATCCAAAAAGGACATCATCTAAGATCCTTTTACCATTTGGATCACCTCATCAAGGGATGGTAAAGGGTAGTTATATTTTTTATAAGCTTGGTCCAAGCTTTTAAAATTAACACATAGTAAAATTTATCCATTATTATTATGGATGGGCACTAAGTTAGCTACCCATGTAGAGTGATAGACTAGGAAGACAATTCCAGATAAGAGAATCTTATGAACCTCTTTGTGGATAAGTGGCTCTAAGATTGGGTTCGAAATTCACTACCCCTATATAAAATGTTTTCAATTTTTTTAAGTGGGATAATATGTGTGATGATATTTGTTTTGAATATTTTAAGGTCTCCATATGTCCAAATAATAACATATCAATACTATTAAATTGATTTTATGAGTTTTTATATATTAATGGAAGTGGAATATAGGATAATATGAATATCTTATGGTTTGTCTAATAATCCCATATTAATTATTATATAGCTTTGATCTAAGTGTATTAGCCTCTCAAGTCTATGTGTACACATGTTAAGATTGAATATCCTCTCAAGGGAGATCATACCTTTCAAAACATGGTTTTCATTTAAGTTCATATCATCCCATCACATTTTTCATCTCTAAGGTCATCTCTTTCCATCTCATCTATAAAGTAGGTCCCAAATACTCCTAAGATATTGAGTAATTATAAAATCTAGTAGTCATCCTTAAAGACCTAGAAGTTATTCATATTTTTAAGGACTAGAGAACATGGGATGAGCTCTACTAACTTTTTTCATAATTGTATGTCATCTAGGGGTGCCAAATTTGTACTAGAGGTTTCCAATTAATTATCTACTTGGTTTTATTATTAAATAATTGGGATTACATTGAAATCATTTAACATCTCTATAAAATCATGTCTTATGTTTATATTTTATTAAATAAGATAATTTACATTGTAGCTTGCTCCTAACTTGGTTCACTACTAGTTCACAATGTCCAAACACTTTCAATTCTTTGACCCTATGTTTCAATGAAAACTAAGTCCTAAGATCAAGGCTTAATATTCTATAAGGTAATTAGTGTAAGGAAACTATAGTTTATAGGTAGTTAGGTGTTGTTTCCCTAACATTTCAATCAAGAGAATTTTTGCTTCAAAACATTGCTTATAATGGGCCCCATTGAAGTATAATGACCATATAATTTGAAATTCAAAATTTGTATTAGCTTATTTTTCATCATATTCTATGGATAAGGTGTAGATGCCTATGCCATAGGATCCTAGGTTTACCCTTTCATTGAATAAATTATGTTTTGTGATCATATGTTTCATCCTAAGTTATTTTTCAACATGGATTTGGTTGTCCATAACCCTCCAAGGGAGACACATATGTGTGAATTCAATATCTATGTACCCATTCAAGGTCTTGGACTAATATTTACTTAGTTACATCTTATAATCTTCTAGGATATCCAACAATTGGATTTATACAAAATGTTATACCCTAGGCTTAGACTCTAGTTTCATATGCACATTCAAGATCTCACCTACCAACTTGAACTCAGACTTATCCAACTAAACCACTATTTTTTTGACTTAACAAGTGTTAACCATAGTATGAATGAAATTTTTTAAGGCTTCCTAAGTCCACTATATAGTTATTAAGGTTCTCCCTAAGTAACCAAAATTAAGTATGAAGGGTGAAACCTCAGCCTTATTCTTGTGTATCATCACATTGGTGTGCACAGGATTAGGCTTGGGTTGAACTAGTTTGTCTATGAGGTAGTTTAGGAATATGCCTTTTTTCTTAATGATCTAGGAAAGTTAATGAAAATTTATGTCTTCCATAATAATATTTATGTCTTATACTATGTTATAACCAATCTTTCTAGTGGTAGGTTGGATCTATTTAGGCAGCTTGGGATTATTAGCCTTTGGATTTGGAGGATCACTTCAAGATCATTGATCAGAAGGGGTCACACCATTATTATTAGGAGTGGAAATGGTAAAAGGTTGATGTTGAATCAATTTCCTAAGAGATTAGTTACCCATTTATAACTATTTGGAAGAATGCACCTCGTTGATGACCTCTTTTATTTCAGTGTCCTTTTGGCTAGGGAACTCCAAAGTTTCTAACACCATGGTAATGCTCATGGATATTGAGGAATTAGGGGTATTTATTTGATTATTAGAGTTAAGATGATTTGGGATCACATCATATTCTTCCATTTATCTTTTAAAGAGATTGAATGCACTATATAATTTGATACAATATAACTCCCCATGTTGGGCTATGTTGTGCGCATGACACCAATTTGGTAAGGCCAACTCGCAAAAGTTTATCTCATGTAGTTTTTTAGGTGAGGATTTTGGTTTATTTTTAGATTGGTTATGGGGGTGATTGTATATTTTTTAGGTTAATTTCATGTTTGAACTCTCACTAAAATTATTTCTAACTTGTCTATGGAGACCCAAGATGTTATTATTGAGCTTTTGTACCATATATTATATAGTGTTTAGCTCAATATTAGTGTATTCCTAAGGAACACTTTAATAATTATTCACAGTGGGTACTAGAGGTTGACTATGAGATTGAGGTGTTATTTAATTATTTATAGGGATAAGGAATCTCAAGTATTGGTTAGGTCTATAATGCCTTAATGGAATTTGATTTGTCACCATCATGATTTGTGGCATGGGAATATTATAGATAATGTCAAAGAGGTTATTTAAATCATGTAGGCTAGGAAACATGTTTTAGATGGATGGTTTTAATAGGACCTAAGGGATCAATTTTATATCTATTTTAATGACCTTAGCATAAGCTAGAGTAAATTATACCACTAAAGGATATCTATGTGAAAACCTAGTATTCCAAGGGTCTAACTCATTCTTATACATTTCTAGGGATAGTAGGGTATCTATTCTATACACCATGGTGATCTACTAATACATCTTCTAGAAACTAGCATTGAAATTCCTTATGGGCCCATTTGATTATTTCTTAATGCATGCAAACTATTAGTACACCATACTTGGGTCAATGAATTGGCTAAATTGGGTGATGAACATATTATCAAATTGGTCCCGTCTCATAATGGAACTCATAATAAATTTTAATAACCAATCATATGTCACATCCATAAATATGAATATGAAATGTTTGTATGTAACATCTTCATGTTCTATATTTCAAATATTTAGAGTATTTTTATATCAGTACATGCACTCTTATGTAGTATGTCCCACACTCATAATGAATCTTTAGAGGTACCTTTCTGCGTTCGTAAATAGGTCATGGAAAAATCCAATAATGTCAATGGAAGACCTAACTAACCATGCCATAGGTGGAGGTCAGTTAGGTCCAAATAATAAGATAAGCTAGTAGGTGTGACCAAAATTCTTGGCCTTCTTCTAATAGTTTTAATTCTCCTATGGTATTTCAAAGGGGACATTATAATTCATCCAATATATTTTTGGGATATAATGATATGCATAGTATGCTATGGGTTAGTTAATATATTTAATCTTGTTAATTAGTGAGAAGGGCCGCCCTCCTAGTTTTAGTTATTTTTGCTTCCAAAATTTGGTCCCAAGATGCACATATGAGATTAAGTGCTTGAAAGAGACTTAGGTGATAATAATGGACTTGTGTCCTCTAATTTTAATATTATAACTAAGATAAATAAGGGAATGAGTTTCATGTATTTGGATCCATTAAATAACATTCTTGAAATAGATCTCTAAGAGATGTAGTGTTACCACTAGAAGATTAATACCACTTTTCTCACTAACACAAAACTTATACACTTCTAGCTAAATAAATTTCAACAAGTTTTTTATTTATAAGCCCTAATTTTCTTCACTTCATGGCTTATAAATATGGGGTAAATATTAATTAATAATAAATGAAAATAAAAAGGGGACAGAGAGTAGGGAATAAAAGAGAAATGCTATAAAATAGTGGCAACAAAATTACTTCAAGGATTGAGAACGTGCTTAGCTAAAATTGTACCATTATATGTTAAATTTAAGGATGGATTGACTCTAGTAACATAAGTAAAAAGTCTAAAAAAGGAGGTAAATTTTTGGTTTAGTGATCCTTTTGATGAATAAACCACAAACAAACATGTAGTTAATCACACATAGATCCTAACAAATTTCAAGAGAAAGGAAAAACATCAAATAACATGACTAGAGTAGCTTAAATTCATCCTAATAAATGCATAAACCTTGCATAAAATCACAAATTATAGTCCTTTGTCATTATTGTTAATCCATTTAAATAGAAATAAAGTGGAATACATCGATTCAACTAGATGAATATAGACATAAAAACCAAATTAGCATTAATATAACAACATTTTTGAGTAAATATAATTGACCTTCTCGAAATAATACATAACAATATATGTAAGATAATTGGAATATATCTCCTAATAACATGATTTACCACTCTAGGTCATCATGGCCTAAAATGGTTGTAGTAGAATTATACAAAAAATATTCCTAATACCAACACAAGAATAATAAAATTCCTAGGGCCCACCATGTGAGAATTAGGAGGAATTTGGTGGTGGGACACTCCCTAATTACTTTGGATGTGCCTCCTCAACTACTAGAAATAATACCACTGAGTTGAATTCTTAATCCATCTTGTCAAGCTTCATAGGTGGCTCTTCAAACATCAATTTAGCTTAGACTAGCAACCACTCATGAACTTAGAGTGGAGCCTCAAATCAAACCTTCACTTTGAACACCTTGATAATGATAGTTATTAACTAGGTTGTTTACTCTAGAATCTCCTCGACCCTAGACCTTTTTTTTTCACCACTTTATTCTACATGACTTGGTCAAATTTAGCTAGGTGGACATTGAATTCCTCTTTGTCTATTAAGGTGTTGTCTAGGTCGAACAAAATAGTAATTTTTACCTCTTTGAAATAAGTTAGTGTCCACAAATTATATCCAATGGCTTGATCATGATTTACACTATGGACAATCACTCCTTAATTTATGTCCTCATGCTCTCAACATAGTTTTGGTAGGGGTTTGTAATCACCTAAAAGTGGTAATTGGATACTAAGAGTGTTTCTTGAGTTATCATATTCCTAGCCTAGCCCTAAACCTATCCTAGAGCCTTTACCACACTTTTTAGTCATTATGTAGACCACATACATCTACAGTTATCTAAAACATAGTTTTAAGATAGATTTCTTAGATCCCAACCCACTTTGCCTAGAAGTCTTCTAGGTGGACATTAGCACCACATTTGGGAAACTAAAGCCACATAGCACTAGTGTCCCAAATTGGACACTATTATATGTATCACTAACTCTCCTAAATGAATAATTTTTCAAATGTGTACCCCTGCTAAGCTTGGACTAAGCACATTTTATTATCTGCATAAGATACATATCTATATAAATACAAGACTATTTGAACTTTATTCACAAGATAGGAAATAGATGCAAAAAGTCTATTCAAACCAAAGAAAAGTTGAGAAAAATTAAGGTATTTGATCCTTATTCTACCCTAATTATACATACTACCATATAAATCATCCCTAATCTTAGATTTCAAAGATTGAGCACATTGAAGGCATCCAAGTCCACTCTCATTCTAGCATTCACTTGTACTTGGATTAAGTACTATGTGGGAGAACTACATCAAGATTGATCATTATTTGGAGTATTGGTATGTAGGCAACTCTCTTCATAGTGGGGTGTTGATTACGTCTACCCTATCCTACTAACATACACATAATTATTTTTCATGTCATACTTTCAAGGAAGATTAGGTTTTGCATACTAAATCATGTTTTTTAAGCACAAGATAGAGTTCTAGATTTCATGTGTGCAAGAACAAAACCTAAAAACACAAGCACAGGTGCTCCTAAAAAATAGGAATAGTGATGTAAAGAGGACACTATAACCACATTGAGGACACTACATTAACATGGCACTACTATCTAGGTTGGGTGCTACTATTTAGTGAGTAAACAGATCCTATAATCTTGTTGATGACACTCATAATTATCAAGAACTTATTTTCCATAACCCATATAATCTATGACAACCACTTTATAGATAAGTTTCTATTTAAAACTATTTATTATTATTTTTAGAATGTCAAAATAAGTCAAAATCCATTACTACTTAATTATTACATATTATTTACCTGATTTAGACATCTCAACCCTTTAACCAAACATAGGAATTACTTGTGTAAAACCATAAAAGGTTAAATCTTTTAGTGAACCTGACTGATTTATAATATTTATGAAAACCCTAACTTTCATTAATCCAATTTTTTGTGAAATAATTTAGGGTTGTATACTTCTAATTTAATGATTTTCCTAAACAAATTAGATAAATTAAATTAATTTTTATATTAGGGTTTCAATTTATTTCACATATAAATTAAATTGTTAAAAAAACCCTAGATTCAAAAACCCTAACCCTAGACACACTTAGGGTTTGTATCCTTTTTTATATATACTAATATTTTATTTCTAAAATATCATTTTTTTTTAATTTTTAAATTTTTAAATCTTCCATAGATTATTATTCTTAAAAGGTTCAAAATATACAAAACTTGTTTTCCTAACTTTCAACCTACAATGGCAAAATTTCATAATAGATTTGATGAAATTGATAAGCAAGAGTTTAAATAATTTCTATACATACATACAAGATGTATCATAAACATTCTTCAAAAATAACTTCAAAAGAAAAATAATGGTCAATATTCAACCCCTCTAGTTATGATGTTGTTACACATCCATTAAGGCTGACTCAACCAACTTAGCTAGCACAACCCAAGATTGGTATTCAACTATTAGTAACAGTTGCACCACTTTTGTCTAGTTTCTCAAACCTATATATATAATCATGCAATACCCTTATTATAATATATTGTGTTTCTATATTTCTTGGTATCAATTGGATTAATAATTTGATGGCTATGCCCTTGTGTGCATCATTTGAGAAAGTTTCATTATGGACTATAATATTTCTTGCTTTAGAATACCTTGTTAGGTGGTAATGTGGATGTGTTCTCATGGAACATGTTGGTTTTATTTCCTTGGGTTTCCTTAGAATTCTTCAAGGTCATTTTTTCTCACTTGTGACCTTAATTGGATTATTTTTTTATCCTTGTAGTGTTTTACTCCATTTTTTATATTTAGTTAAGTGTTACATCTCTAGAGATGAGCTGGCAATGCTTGGGGTGTATCGGTCTCAAGAGATGGTAATATAATATTATATTTTTAATTGAAAACTATATTATAGATGATTGATTAATCACCTATTTTTGGGTTTCACAAGAAAAATTATATGAGCAGTGTCTTTGGGAGACATGTTTAGTCTTTTAGGTTACTCAATTGGTGTGTCAAATGGTCTCTAATCTTGCTCACTGGGATGCTTAACTTATATTAGACCATTATGGGAATTATTGGGACATATTTTAGTCTATATTATTCATATAATACTTAAATTAGGTATCAACTTGGTGCCCTCCATAAGCTTACCTTTGGTCTTTAGCAGGTTTGTGCAAACTATATCTCACTTATGAATAAGTGCATTATGCATGTATAATTAGTTAATTTTATTTATATAAAATATTTTTACTTATAATTTCATATTTTAAATATAATTATATATTGATTTAAATTTATACCTAATTTATTTTTTAATGAACTTGATAATTGAGATAATTAGTGGAATTTAATTTAATTATAAGTGAACTTATGAATTATATGTATCTATATTTTAAGAAGTTTTAGATTTGTAAATTGTGTGAATTTGTGTAATATGGAATTTTATAATTATATCCATGGCACATGGAAGTAAGTGGATAATTGGATGTCATAAGGAGGACAATATGGGCAAGTTGTGTAGTGACTTGTTATTTCCTTGATTTAAAAGTATGGAAGTGGAAGTGGGGGAATAGTAGTCCATGTGATTTCAAGAGGCATAATGAATTATTATTTCCTTTATGAAATTGGATATATATTAACATGTAAGTGGAAGGTATAGTGGAGAATAAGTGGGAGACAAGACAAGTTGTATGGAATACATTTAATATTTTAACAAATATTTGTTTTCAAATCTATTGTTTTCAACTCCCCTTGATGCTTATTTACTAAGAGTATGCCATATTTGAAGGATTATTTGAAATTATTTCAAATAATTTCTATCTTTACTCATAACCAAGGAAATTTTCCATAAGGATGAGTATTACTAGGTGAAGAAGAGGGAAGGAGAGGAGAGGAGAGGAGAGTGAAGGAGAAACCATTCTTAATGGAATTTATTATTGATTATTGTCATCACTTTACCCAAGTTTATTTTTATCCAGACATCTTGATGCTAATAAAAAAACCATACATGGAGAACCATTGTTGAGGACAAGGAAGGAATAGATTGGAGACTGAGGCAAGTATAATCCTCTTTCAATTATTTACCCTGATCTTCTTGTAGTTAGTTTTTCTTTATTTTATTTTGCTCAAATTTGTTAAGAGAGTGTTATTCACTTAGAAACCCTACTTTGAATTGTATTTAAATCCTCTTTTATTTTATAAAATATGGGTTATTATTATTTGGAAAATAAATAACCAAATTTTTTTATGTTAAAAATAAATAAGAATCTATAGAGTTACCAAGTTACACCTTTATGTGATTTGTGTCTATGGAGCTGTTCGTTTTGTTGTTTTGTTATTATGTTGAGGGTAGGATGCCATGAAAAATTGATATATTATTGGATTCTTAACTACAAGGCTATATTTTTAGTGCATTTAGTATTTAGATTCTTTTATGGTAGCACCACACTAAGAGGGCTGCATATTTGTTCTTGGTGGTCTTCCTATAGTATGAAAACATTTTCTTGGTTATTGATTTCTATGCATGTTTGTTCTTTTTCATTTCTATTTTACCAAATATCATGGTCTAAATTTTGAATGACTGACTATCCTTGAGTATGGTGTATTTATTATGGTTGTGTATGTTAGTTTTACCTTGATTTATTATTAAAACCTTTCATTTTTAAAAACTTAAACATTTAAATTCTTGTTTAGAGTTGTTATAATACTCTTTAATATTGGATGAACAAGTATTTGTGTTGTTTTTGAACTTGGTTACTATATACTTTTGAAATTTACCTTTTATATTTTTTTAATGAAGTTTTAATTACTTTTGTTTGAATGGCACTTCATCTTGAGGTTATTGATTTAACTTTATTTTTAGTTTAAAACTATTGATTTGGATGAGAATTAGCTAGTGGAAGCATAACCATTACATTGGGAAAACATACTTAAATTAATTCTTTTCTATTCATGTTATTATTTAATTGTTAAGGACTTTGACTACCAAATAGTAGGATTCTAAATTTTTGTGTACTTATCTAGTGTGTGACTCTTTATCTCATGTCTATATTCTATGATCTTGATCATATAATGTAGAGATGGTTGTTGCATAAAACTAAATTTTAATTAATATTTATTTATGTAATTAATTTGTATTTGTTCTTATAATATTGGTGTTGTATTACAATAAAATAATAAACTTTAGATAATAGACAACTCAATGGCTAGAACTATTCATGTTTTTGTTTAATCTTGTGAAGATATCTTTATCTAATGTAGAATTGAAGTAACTAATGGTTCAAAAATGATCGAGTTGTTAAGGATTGAGGTAGAGTAAATTTTAGTTCTCTTCAAATAGTTACACATGTATTTTGAAACTATATGTACCTTGGATATGTACTTAGTTTACTTGTTAAGGTGGCTCTCATATAGTTGTATATGACTTGTATTCTCAAATTATCTTGGGTATTTTATAATTTTTTGTATTTTATTTTTATATTATATAAATTTGTTGATATACATTTTTCAATATGAAATATCATTGTAAAAAATTACAAAAAGATAAACTTTCCAACTTTAAGCTGACGCACTTGCTGATGTATAGGTACAATAAGACTTAACATTATTGATGGTAGAATTACATGTTTTAAAGGGTATTTAGGATGTGATAGAATAGATTTTATTATATTTTGGTGTTTTTAGACACACAATGTGTGCCCTTATCCCTCTATTGGATCAATTTCTATTGAGTGTCCTTACCATGTTAAGCTTTTGTATTAAAGATGAATTTGTTCATAAATAAAGTTAACCCTTTGTAAATTAATTATTACCATAGTAACTTATGTTCAATATATCTTGTAGGGTTATTTTTAGTGATGAATAATAGGTTGTATCATAGATATTTATGCCTTATATTTTGTAAATTTTGAAGCCTTACATCACTTTCCTCCATTTTTTAATTCGATAGGTGAGGTGGGTCTACATGGTGGTTAACAGGATCTTGAGAAGAATAATATAGACCATATCACATCTAATCACAATGTTTTTAAAATTAATTTATGTTATTTAGCATGTCATAATCAAAAATTTCAATTTTTTAATGTGACCATGATTGCTAGAAAATTAACTCAAAATAACTTAAAGATGGGCTTTTAACAATATATAAACTGATAAATTTCATGAAAATTATTATTGAAACATGTTATCCTATCATATGGGAGTATAAAATAACCAAAAATATAATTCCACCCTGAATGATTATCTTATGGTGGATACATTCTAGGAGACTCTTACAAGAAACTGCATTTTATGGACATTAACTGCTAGCAAGTTAGCTTGGGAAGAGACTAAATTTTCATATTAAAGATCCAAATTTAATATATATATATATATATATATAATGGTTTATCCCCATATTTATATTATTGTATGACTTTTTATCACTCAATTTGTGGTCATTTTCTATTTTTAGTGGTTTTTTATTAGCCTATTTATTATGTCATTTTTGGTTTTCTAAGTAAATAAGCTCTATGCCCCAAAGGATGACTATTAGTAAATTATTAAAATAAATTTTACCTAAATGTAATATACTAAACCTATTTATTAAAAATAATTTAATTCAATTTAATAATTAGAATCAACCTAGTATTTTTTGGTTTCATTTTACTGACCCAATTCTGGGCATTGTTTGTACACATTTTTTTCATTGTTAGCTTACATAAGTGCTTTAGATTTAACCTAATTTATCTATTTAAAGTTTAATTTTTTTTAAAAAGAGACTTGATATTATTTTTAAATATATTTCATTTATTAGGGAAAATTTTGGTTTACTCTTTTGGATGAGTCAGTTATTTTCAGTAAGTTATTTCCAAAAGCATTTTATGTTATTTTCCCTTAATGAAATTGTTATTTTCAATTAAATTAGTTTTGAATCCTAGTATGATTTAATGATTTATTAAATTTTAAATAATTTTATGAAATATATGGGGAAATTTTTTGCCTATGGAATTGGTATTAATCAAAAATTTAGATTTTCTCTTGTCGATGATATTTTATCTTACATTATGTTTAAGCCATTTTATCAACTTAAAATGGACCATGCCATGTACTCTTAGGAAATTTGGTTGTTTATTGGCACTTATCATTTTTAATATGTTTAATCATATGATTTTTCCTATCTCATTTTGAGAATGTAAAAAGGTTTTGAAAATTAATATTCTATCCTGACTCTTCAATTAAGAGTTGTCTTTCTAGCAATGCAACTTCATTGGGTGGTAGAACTCTAGATATGTACAAAATCAATAATCTACTACCATACTAGTTTTAGTATTGTTGTGTGAATACTTAAACCTTGATTATTTTGGTTCTATTTATAAATTTAGGATATAAATGATGTTATTAGTCTTTATCCATTGTTGAGTTTCATGGTAAGCATACCAATCCGGTAGCATGTGGATGTATATGCAGTATAAGAAAAAGAAAAATTTGTAGTGTTTTTATCAGTTATTTGAAATGAGATTTTTAGGAATTACATTTTGATATAAAAATATAATTAAACACTGGGAGATCTGGAGTGTTGGTGTTTTGTTACATGCATTATGCAAATTTTTCTCACATGTGTACAAGTGAAATGCCATAGTGAGAATATATGTGTTTCTAAACATGGACTACAATGGAAATCACTAAATTTTGGTTGTATTATTCATTCCATTGGTGGATGGGAGAATTTTATTTGAGATAACTCATTTTTTATTTGTTTTTTTATCATGGTGAATTATCTAGCCACAGTGGACCATTAGACCCTAAAGTGAATAAAATGATGAAATGATAAACTTTTTTGGTTGATTGTATTTCTCTCATGTCTCATCAATGAATGTTATGTTGGTCATTTTTCCTATTCCTTATTATAAAATAATGATATATGGAGAAATTTTGTATGTATCTATGCTTGTGCATGGTAAATTCTTACTTTAATATATTCCCCATATACTTATTATGATTATGTATTATTTCATTGAGTGAATATGACTCTAATAACAACATACAACTTTATTTACCAATATAATAAAATAGATTATTTTTTAAATCAAACTATTAGCACTGGTATCTCTAAGTTAGTATGTTATAGTTAGTGTTTTGTTTTTCCTCTTGGTTAAGCATAATGCATGAGGTTATAAAGAGGCCTTGTTTTATTATGTTGTAGTTATGGAATTTAGTTAACCATAGTGAGGTATTAACCTTGTGTATGTTATTTTTTATATATCTAATTGGTACCTAGT
This sequence comes from Torreya grandis, assembly GCA_037957365.1. Taxonomy (NCBI): domain Eukaryota; kingdom Viridiplantae; phylum Streptophyta; class Pinopsida; order Cupressales; family Taxaceae; genus Torreya; species Torreya grandis. The sequence goes on from JARHVA010003896.1 coordinate 13,517, forward strand.
ATGGTTTGAAGGACTTATATTTTAAAAAAGATTGTTGTAGGTTATAATCTTGTCCTCAAGTTATGTAGTTAAACCTAGCATATAACTTAAATTGATTCAAGAATAAGTGTGTAGGTAGGGTGTTGATAGATTGATTTTGTGTCCCCCTCTTCATTATGAAGAATGAATGTACTTTTCTACCTATGAGAGAATTGGTAATCTATTTATTTTTATCTTGATATTACTATTATGTTATGGTTACAGTTCACTTGGGTGTTCATTTTAGCATGGAATAATGGTTGTAAGTATGAGTATAGTTCTATAATATATATGATTAATTTACTTTGGATATGTCAATTGAGATTGAAAAATGATTTATCCTTATAAACCAATTGTGATAGTATAACTAAAAATATCTTTGAATTAGTGATATTAAAAGAGATTCATCACACATATTATTTATTTACATTATAATAAGGCAACTAGGATTGAACATAGTGTTTCTCCAAAAAATCATTTGAGTTAAGTACAATAATCAAACATGACTTATTATCTCATGAGAGACTTGTATATCAATGGATTTAGAGACTTTGAGATAGTTGTAATGTCTCTTGTGGTACTTTTAGCACTAGTTTCCATGCATGATGTTCACGCTTGGTCTATTTATATACAATTATATTAGCACTTGTTACTAGGAGGCATAGGGAATATTTACTATTGTTATCATTTCTCCTACCTCTAGGAGGTTGTCAAGTCTTACCTTATTACCGATAAGAGGTAATCATGTTTCTATTTTGGGAGGTATATTGAGGATGATGTAATGTTTTCTCCTACCTCAAGGAGGTAGTCAAGCTACATTTGTTCTCTCACCTCTAGGAGGTGAATTAATATTATTGATTCCTTCTCCCCTTGGGTGACTTTTATAGTCATATAGTTTGAGTAAGTGATGTTCTCTATTTTAATTTAATAACCAGAACTAGTCCTTGAATTTGCATTTATTTTATTTTTTGGTGTTTTGAGCATTTATAAGTTATTTTATTAAACTTAAAGTAAATGGATTTATATTTTATTAAAATTGGAATTAATTTTTTTATTTTGACGAATTGATAATTGTGACTTGAACTTATTTTATTTATTGGTGCCAAATTGTTTTAAACTTGATTTTAGATTTTCTAATTTATTTTTATAGTTTCATTGGCTTATTGAATCTTAAATTAATTGTTTGGCATTGTATCTTTCAAAATTATTATGGTATTTTAGTTTTTGACCTATGTTATTTCATGTGTTATGTGTGTGTGTGTGTGTGTGTGTGTGTGTGTGTGTGTGTGTGTGTGTGTGTGTGTGTGTGTGTGTGTGTGTGTGTGTGTGTGTGTGTGTGTGTGTGTGTGTGTGTGTGTGTGTGTGTGTGTGTGTGTGTGTGTGTGTGTGTGTGTGTGTTGTAATGTGCATAGTGTATGTTGTGTGGGGAAGAAGAAGTAACTTCAAAAATCTATTGGGTTAAGATGGGAATCTCTGTAAGATAGGTTTTTGACACCAGAATTCCTAACCACAACATGTAATTTTGATTATTATATATATTATGGCCATTTATTTAGGAGGTTTAAGGAGGGAATAAGGAGGTTTTGGGGGGTATAAGTAGTTAGGAGGTCTAACTAGTTTTAGGAGATCTAAGGAGGTTTGGCAAGGTATTGTTGATGATGTAGTTAATGAAGACTATTATTCTTTTCACACTAGATTTTTCTTGATGTTGTTCTAACATTATATCCTTTCTTATATGACTTGCTAGTCACTTTTATTATCTTATGGTGAATAGTTGATTATAATCTTTTTAGTGATCTTCATAGTTCATAATATCATTTGGTAGTGAATATGATATATTGAAATTATTTAGAGTTATGATATTTCATTTAGTAGGGAAAACATGGTAGTATGTTTTGGTTAATAATTGACTTGGCATTACATAGCTAAATAGTATTACAGTAATTACATGTGTTCCATGTTTTGACACTATATTTCTTATTCTTATTATACCATGGGATGACATAAGGTTTATTAATAATAAATTATGTTCTAACATATCAAATTATTGATAGCAACATTTTGGTTCTATCACTTTTTATGACCTTCTAGAAAGTAGCTATATGATTTTTGAAATATCATTAGGTTCACTAAGTAGTGGATTATTACAATCATGGAAGGTGGTGTATACTTATACATGATTTTATCATGGAAGCATAGAGGATGATAACATTTTCAAGAGGGGGTGAATTTAGTACCCTTATCAGACTCTATGATGCTTATATATGTCATGTTATCAATTGGATTACCAATGTGATGGTTGTACCCTTGTGTGCATCATTTGAGAAAATTGCCTTATGGACTATAATAACTCTTGATTTAGGTTACCTTGTTGGGTGGTAGTTTAGATGTGTTCTCATGGAATGTGTTGGTTTCATTTCCTTCGATTTCCTTAGAATTCATCATGGTATTGATAACTTGCTTGTGGCCCTATTAAAATTGTTTTTTAGCCTTTTAATGTTTTAATCCATTTTTATATTTAACTAATTGTTACATCTATAGAGATGAGATGGTGATGTTTGGGGTGTATTTGGCCTTAGGAGATGGTAATATATTATACTAATTGTCATCAACATATCTATCCAATTTGATTGAATAATCACTTATTTTTTGGTTGTTGAGAAATGCCATCTTAATTGTGTCTTCGAGAGACATGTTTAGTCTTCTATGTTACTTGATTCATGTGTCAAGTGGTCTCTCATAGTGCTCACTAGAATGAAGAAATTACAGTCAACCATTGTGGAAATTATTAGGACATATTTAATTCTCTATTATTCATCTCCTACTTAAATCAAGTATCAACTTGGTACCCTCCGTAAGCTTACATTTACTCTTCAGCAGGTTTTTAAAAAATATATCTCACTTATGAATAACCACATTATGCATGTATAATTAGTTATTTTTATTTATATAAACTATGTTTATTTACAATTTCATACACACACACACACACACACACACACACACACACACACACACACACACACACACACACACACACACACACACACACACACACACACACACACACACACACACACACACACACACACACACACACACACACACACACACACACACACACACACACACACACAAACACACACACACACACACACACACACACACACACACACACACACACACACACACACACACACACACACACACACACACATATATATATAATTTAGTTTTAGATGACATTGATAATCGAGACAATTAGTGTAATTTAATTTAATTCTAAATGAACTTATGAATTATATGTATTTATATTTTTTAGAAGTTTTAGATTTGTGAATTATGTGAGTTTGTGTAATATGGAATTTTTTAATTATATCCTTGGCACATGGGATTAAATGGATAATTGGTTGTCATGAGGGGGACAAAATGGGCAAGTGGTGTAGTGACTTGTCATTTCCTTGATTTAAAACTATGAAATTGGAAGTGGGGTCATAGTAGTCCATGTGAGTGAAAATGGCATAATTAGTTATTATTTCCTTTATGAAAGTGGAGGATAGAGTGGCATGGAAGTGGAATGTATGATGGAGAATAAGTGGGAGACAAGACAAGTTGTATGGAAGACATTTACTATTTTTCCAAAGATTTATTTTCAAATCCATTATTTTTAACTCCCATTGATGTTTATTGACTAATAATGTGCCATAGTTGGAGGATTATTTTAAATTGTTGAAACTACATTATATTTTTACTCATAACCAAGTAAATTTTCCATAAGGATGAGTACAGTAGGTGAAGGAGAGGGAGGGAGAGGAAAGGAGAGGAGAGGAAAGTGAAGGAAAAACCATGCTTTCTAGAATTTATTGTTGATTGTTGTCATCACCTTTCTTAAGTTTATTTTGATCCACACCTCTTATTTCTCTTGTAAAAACCATAAATGGAGCACCATTATTGAATAAAATGAAGGAAAAGATTGGAGACTCAGGAAAGTAAAATCCTCTTGTAATTATTTCCACTAATCTTCTTGCAGTTAGTTTTCTTTGTTTATTTTTACTTGAATTTGTTAATAGAGTATTCTTCACCTGGAAATCCTACTTTGAATTTTATTTAATGTAATACCCTTCTCATAATATATGGTGTTTTTATATTTCATGGTATCAAATGGATTACCAATGTGATGGTTGTCCCCTTGTGTCTGTCATTTGAAAAAGGTGTCTTATGGACTATAATAACTCTTAATTTAGGTTACTTCATTGGGTGGTAGAACTTTGGATATGTAAAATATCAATAATCTACTACAATATTGTTTTTAGTGTTCTTATGTGTGTAATTCAACCTTTATTATTGTTATTACATTCTAAAATCTAGACTACAAATGATGTTAGCAAATTATATCTGTTGTTGAATTTCATGGTATGCACAGCAATCTAGTAGCATATACATATGTACACATTAAAATAAAAATAAAACAATTTAGTGTTTTTATGGGTCATTGGGGGTGTTTTTTTTGGGCATTAAAAATCTCTTATGCACAAGATTCATACTTTGTATTCTAAGGTATTACATCTTGAGAAGGGAGAAACTAGGCCATTCCATGCCTTAGATTCCAACATTCTCGTGTATACACTTTTGGCACATCACATAGTACAAACTCATTTTCCATATAGTTTCCTATCACCCAAGCTCACATTATATGATGGCAAGGGTAACCCAGAGCATCACCTTAGATCATTTCATGTAGTATGCTTAGACCATGTGTCCAAGGACTGGCTTCTTACAAATCTATTTCCACATAGTCTCAAGGATTATTCCCTACAATGGTTCTATGTTTTTTCATATCAATATATCTTGACATTAAATCCTTTAGTTGGCATGATCCTAACACACTTTTATATCAACATCAGTGATAATATACCATATGCAAAAGTGGCACAGTTAAATCAAAAATAAAATGAGGCTCTCATTGATTATGTCTTATGATACAAGAAATATTATCCAATTTGAATAGCCCCATGGTAGATAGAGAGCTTTAGGATATATTTAAACATAGTCTATTACTAGCACTATATGAATCTATCTTATTTAATAAATTCCCTACATTTATTGATATGTTTCATATAGTTAAGGAAAGAGAGATTAAGTTCTTATCAATGGGAAAACTCAAGTACATAAATGGATCAGAATCAACTATTAAGAGTTAAAACAAACCTCCACACAAGGTAAGGGCCATAGAAAACAAATGTGATCTAAATTCCATAGTCAACATAGCTTTTAAGTCATCTCATAGATTGGTTTTATCTACCCTTTAATGAAGAGTCTTCACTAATCTTTTAGAATCACCAGCACAGGTTCTACAAAAATTATTGGAATGTAATGACATATCTCTCCCTACCATTAAAAAGGATTATATGACATGGCCTTTTATTAATAGTTATGATTCAAATACATTCTAAAAGTATCATAGGGCACCAATCCATATGAAAAATAGATGCATTATCCTAAATAAAAAATACAATATCTGATTAAGGCTAACATTATTGATGTGGGAACACCCATAAAGACACAAAAAAAAAATAGAGGCTAAGGCACTAAAGATATTTTCAAATCCTTTCCCAAAGCATATAGTGAATGAGGTAAGGGGAATATTATGTGTTCACTAAACATATCAGATGAATACACCACTATATTTATATCATATAGTTATAAAGGAGACACATCCACTACATAAAATTATTAGCATGCATCACACCATAATGCCACTTAGACCACTTTATCACATTTTTAGAGTAGGAGATTATGGATGATGACATAGATTTACATGCACTCTTAATTCAAGCATACCTATACTACCATCTTATTCACAGTGTTATGGTTGACAATAGGTCAAGCATAAGCATGTGCATCATGACACTCATATATCACTTGGGCTATACAGAGCATGATATATTCCCCATAGATATAGTCATTAGTGTTTTTAGTGGACATGTTTAGAGATATTTTAGGGAGACTATGATTTTGTTATAGGTGGGACCATCATATATAGACACTTGATTCCTAGTAGTAAATAGTGTAGGTGTATTCAATATATTATTGGGTTTTCCATGGTTATAGTATATTTCATCCATACCATTTACACTAATGCATAGATTATATACATGTTAATGAAATGGTTAAGATTGAGGGCATCCCATATGAGTATCCTCCACCCATCTCATAGGCATATCCAACATAGTTTTTAGATGTATTTCCAACATGAACACTGATTACAATTATAGAACCATTACAAAATATTGCATGGTTATCAGTTATAATAGAGAGTACATCTCCTATGCATATATCATAGTGTTTATTAGAGTCATCAGTGTAGGCTAGGTCTACTCCTATGATATCTACCCATATGTATATTCTCCTATGAAGACCATTACTAGAGAGACCTTTATATTAGAGATACATCATAGAATTTAGATGACTTTCCTCTACTCAATTTACATTGAGATTATTTTTATTGGATTCTATGGGTTCTCAACATAGGGAACCTACATCACCTATAACTTCTTCTTATACCATATGGGTTCCAAAGACCCCTACAATTGATAGGGCATTACCTTTAGTGCTACAACATCATAGAATCACTGCACAAGTAGTTTTAGACATAGATTATATTACATAATAGATCATGTGATCATAGTTGACCTTTCACACCACACATAGGATCATCTCTCCCTTATTTGACACAAGTCATAGTGATATTGAGTCTTTCATGAGACTCATTGGCTAGTATAGATCCTACTCTTGTACATACTTCCTTCTCTCTGACACTCCTTATACATTGCTTATTTTCATTTGATTGTACATATATTATACTCAAAAAACACAAAAATAATATAACATGTCAAAAATACAAAAACATTAAAATATTTCAAAAACATAAAATTTATAGATTGTATGTATTTCTATATTTACATTTATACTACTTGTTATATATTGCATATTGATAACTATCCTAGTATAGTTAGTTTTATCATATAAATATTCTTCACTTGTTATTTTTGAGTGTTTGTAGATTGCATATAGGATTTTGGTCCACTACATTGATCCAGACTTGTTATCATCTACCCATTGGGGGAATATACACTGATCTAGGTTTATTCATTTGATATATCGACCCACTCAAAGCATCCTATACACAGTTGTTACTACCAAAATCTATCTTTACATACTATACATTCCATTTTATGCATTGATTTATATTGATATTGATCATTTCTACTCATTGCTTAGTTTTTTTGTTTGATTATCACTAGTTATACTTATCATATATGCATCCTAACATCTACATATATTTTTACTATACAGTTATACATGCTTTCATTTATAGTTTTCCTGAATAGACGTGATGTTGTTCCTATGTTTCTTCTATCTTTGAGGGCATTTGAATATACCATTGTTATTTATATATACACCACTTATATGTTTGTATTACTTGGACATATACCCATGTCCCTTGTGTGTGTTTTTACTACTACTATATGTGGACATTTGAACATGTCCTTATATGTGGATCTAAGCTAAATTGTTTGTTTCTTACGTATGTGGACATTTAATCATGTCTTTATATGTTTTCATTCTCATATTTAGTGGCATGTACCCATGTCCCTTATATTGTGTCCCCTTATCCTACCTTTTGTATGCCTCATGTGATTATATGTATGTTTCTAGACCATGACACTTGCATTTGCTTATTACACACAAACCATTTTTCAATGCCATGAGGGACCTCATGCATCTACCCTTCCTACTTGGGTTTCATGATGGACATCATGCCCCATCCCCATAGGTATTTACTAAATTTTTTTACTATACACATTGATTACACCTATCTTGACACCCTTTTTAAATACTAGATTAAAACATACATCTTACATTATCTATGTATGCTTAGATTCATTTACATTTTTATGTTATGTTTGTACATTGTATTTGAATATCATGCACATACTCTAGATAAAACATTTTACATAGCTACTTCTTTTGAGTATGGTTCTTACATAAGTTTTATAAATACCCTCAAAAGAGGGGGAATTTATATGGGTTTATCATAGAGATCAAGCTCCTACTTTGTTATTCATAGATAAATTTTAAAACACACACTTAATTTAAAAAATTAGACATAGGGTAAACATAGAAAAGAACACAGGCTCAAAAAATACTTCAAATCACCTAGGTTTTATACTAGAAAAACATTAGCACCCATATTGGGACACTAGTCCCACAGGGTGTTACTATCCACTATAGAGCACTATTGTATAGTAGCCCTAACTTTAGGATAGTCTTGATTATTTAGATTGGTACATTAGGTACAATACATATTTGCATAGATACAATCATAAGTTTGATAGTTATGTTCATATTTTGCTTAGATACATATAATATAAATTAGATTCATAATGGGTGCTTAGATTTGGCAGCATCATACATGAAATGATAGCTCCCACATTTAATTTAGTTACATAGATTCAATTATTACATACTAAGTTCAAATTTAATATACTTAAATACCAAACTAGGGGCTTTATGTGGAACATAGTTTCAATAAACCTAGCTACACACAGGCTAATTAGATGGAATGGAATACTCTATGTCATTGTCTATGTTGTATACACTTGTTATAACATTATAGGTTATCACAAAATTCATGCCTTACTCCATCTATAGTGGTTTTAATTCCAAAGTAGTCCAAATATGCCTAATATACCTGAGTGGCTATAGAGTTGACATACACAATTAGATTTACTCAGTTAGAAACCTTCAGCACTTTACATAGTTCAATTATAAATGCATCTACTTCACATGGGTGGGAAATGATGGATTCATGGCTACTTGAGTTCTTGAGCCACCCACATGAGAGGGTTAGACACACTTATAATATTATTCGAGCTATTCACATATCCAAATGCACTAATAAGGGGTGGGAATTGATGAAGTCAAAACTAGATTGATTTCTTAAGCTAGCCATATGAGTATTGAGTAAGCCATCAACTCAGTCCAAGATATTTGGTTACACACACACACACACACACACACACACACACACATGTTTTCACCAGGTTCAAGAATTGTTTCATGTACCTAATTAGTTTTATTCATTCCTTTCCTCTCTCTTTACTCATCTTTACTTAGTTATTTTATTTTAACATAGTCTTTTTCTTTTGATCATCTTTTAATTAAGGACTAATTTTTTTATGTTTCATTTTAGGTCATTGCTTTAGATCATGTTTCACATACTTAGACCAATATTTTCATACTCAGACTTAGCTACATGGGATTGACTTCCAAGGTAAGTCTAGGTATGCTTATTTTTCCTTTATACTAGTCATTTTACTTTTCTATATTCTCTAGCATAAAATGGGGGAAAATGTAATCACCTAAAAGTGGTAATTAGAAGCTAAGAGTGTTACTTGAGTTATCTTATTCCTAGCATAGCCCTAGACCTTTCCTAAAACATTTTTCACACATTTTCAATAATTTTGTAGACCACATACATCTAAAATCAATCAAAACATAGTCTTAAGATAGTTTTCTCAGATCCCAACTCAATTTTCCTAGCATTATACTAGGTGGACATTATCACCACATTTGGGACACTATAGCCACATGAAACTAGTGTCTTTAGCTAGGTGTCATTGTTTTTATCCATAACTCTCTTGAATAGATGCTTTTTCAAATGTGTGCCCTTTATAAGGTTTGATTAAGCATATTTTATTATCCACACAAGCTACATATATCTATAAATACAAGACTATTTGAACTTTATTCACTAGATGGAAAATAGATCTAAAAAGCCTATTCAAACCAAAGACAAGTTGAACAAAATTAAGGTATTTGATCCCTATTATTCCTACTTCTACATTCTACCATCTAATCATCCCTAAACACATATTTTAAAGCTCAAGCATATTAAAATCATCCAAATCCACTCTCATTCTAACATTCACTTGCACTTTCATCAAGCATTAGGTGGGAGAACTACATGGGGCTTAATCCCTCTATGGAGTATTGGTATGTAGGAAAATCTCTTCACATTGGGGTATCAAGGATGTCCAACCTATCTTAATAATGAACACATAATTATTTCTCATGTCATATTTATAAGGAGGATTAGGATTTGCATACTAGATCAAGTTTTCTATGCATAACATAGAGTTAAAAATTTTGTGTGCATAGGAATATAACCTAAAACATAAATGTAAGTGCTCCTATGAAATAGGAGCAATCTCATAAATATGACATTAGTGCTAATTTAAAGATACTATAGAAATATGGTGCTACTATATAGGTTAGATGCTACTATCTAGTGAGTAAATAGATCCTTGAATCTCATTGATGACACTTAGAACTATCTGAAACCTAATTTTCAAAACCTAGCTCATCTACAATAGTCACTTTCTAGATAAATTTATATTTAATATTATTTACTAATATTTTTATAAATTCAAAATAAGTCAAAATCCATAAAAAATAGTAATTAGTTATTACATGTTATTTATCTAATTTAGACATCTCAACCATTTAACCAAACATAGGTTTTACTTGTTCAAAACCCTAAAATGTTAAATCAATGTTTAGGTCTCCCAAAGGCATGGTATTAATCTCTATGAACATAACCTTATAAATAACCACTAAAATATGCTTGTATTTATTATCCATCCAAGAAATTAAAAGAGTTAACAAAACTCTTTAGCCAAGATCTCTCTAAGACACCATTACTATAGCCATGAAAGCTTCAACATTGCACACCAAGAATAAATCAACTAAGAAAAAACCAATTGTCATTCTATATCAAATAATTTTTAATAGAGATGTACAAATTAATAGAAGATAGGATAATCTTAACCATCCTATGCATGTGGGACTAACTTACCCAATATAGGTGTAAGTAAGGCATAAACCCATCATCCTCATGAATGTGGGATAAACATCTCCAATGAGATAACACCTAAGTAATTTAAAGAGTGGAAAATTAATATCCTACACTAACAACCCCCATTAATTTTGGCTTAGGTGGGTACGATAAAAGATGTAGTGTGAAGCCACATGTCCCTATGGATGTCAATCCATCTTATCAAAGTATCTAGATGTTGAGTCATTATAATTTCCAAGTGAAATTAGGAATGGTGCTAAATACGAGGGTCACTAAATATGAACACTACACTCCAGAATACTAAGTAAAATGATGAACTTGAAGAATCATTGCTTGAATACCCTCTAACAAGAAGGTGATAAGTGAGCATAAATACTAGGGGCTACCACATTAGTGTCACTAGTGGGGATACCACATTTCCATCACCATAAGAATCACCAATAAGGCCATGGAGACAAGTAAAAAATACTCATATAGATTTTAGAAAATAAAGTTCCTGAATAAGATACCTATGCACAAAGGAGGAATCCATAAACCACTAAAAAATTACAAAATATACATATAACTCTCATAAAGTGGAGAAAAAATTAAAAAAACCCATAGGAAAAACTTCCCCCCCCAAAAAAAAAGAGAGAAAATAATAAGAGAGATCTAGAAAGCCCCCAAAGATGGTGTTGAAGTAGTACGCACTCCAAATAATCAAAAGTCATAAAGGACTCAATATACATGAGTGGTCAAAATCCACTACTCGATCATAAAAATAATTGATACTAGGCTTCACCATAATATCTCCAATTAAGAATATTGTCAATGATGTCAAAAGTATAAAAGAATACTACTTGTGTAAAGAACACTCAACTATTAGGAAGTAGAATCTACACACCACCCCCATACTACTGACTAGGTGGAGTGATGATAATAATGTTGTATGTACACCCCCCATATTGGGTAGAGATTGAGGAAATAAAAGTTTTGTGTGAGTGGTCTAAATCCACCACTCAAACATATAACAAACTAACATTGTATGCACCAAAATAGCTCCATATCACACTAAAAGAGATTGTTGAACTATTAAAAAAGATAAGATGACATTGGGATTCACTAGAATAGCTACACTTTAAGTTGTGTGATACTATCAACTATCAAAAAATTAGTGTTTCAAATTCAAATATAATATCTAAAATAAGGAAGAACCAAGTGGTGACGGGAGAGATAAATAACTAAAGGAGTGAAAAGGTGTCCAAAATAGATCACACAAACACATGAATGTAGATAAGTCTAAATCATCAACCCCCCATGGCACGTTATAACCTAGTGTGAGTATAATATGTATAAATAAACACCAAATGAAAATAAGGAAGACACCAAGTTTCACCAAAATAGCTCCAAACAAGGAAACTATCAATCTATCAAAAAATTCATCATAAATAATGAGAGATTCTCTAAAAATAAGGGAGTGAAAAAGAGTCTCCATATAATCATGTAAGTCACTAAAAAAGGGGCCTTGATAGAGACATGACACACACTATATTTTTTTTAAAGTGCCAATGTGTAAACTAGAATATAGCACATTATGGGATGATATAAGAGTGTGACAAATGGTGAAAAAAACCATCATGTGTGTTAAAAACACCTAAAATAATCAACTACAGAAAATGACAACCTATAAAATCACATACAAAAATGCATCTCAAATAATGCAAAGTGAAATAATGGAATTAAGTGGTACAATGTGGGCAAAGAAATATCAATGCGGGATAAATTTCATACAAATAAGATGTTGGATGTAATAAAAAATGTATCTAAAATTACAATGAGAGAACAAAAGCAAATAAGGAGAATTTTTTTTCCTTATGAGGGGTTTTGGCCACTTGCAAAACTAGGCCTCACCCATAGGTCTTTAATAAATGAGATAAAAATAATTAGTGAAAAAAAAAACAATCAAATGACTCTCCATCCAATGTGTTTGCCTCTAGTATAAGAAGTTGGTCACTAAAAAATAACCACATATAAAATGCCCCTCCACTTTACAAAATGGCCCTCAAATGTTAATAAACTCCCATAAAAATAATATCTCCACCAAATAATGTTGTTTTTATATAAAAATAACAAATAAAAAAATATTTTTTTAACCCAAAAATTAATAAAAAAATAATTCTATCTCCTCTAACACTTTCTATCTTTTCACTAACCACTTTTGATGGCATATCTAGAAGAAAAAATTAGGTCTCAATCTCTATATCAGAGCCCTTATTGCCCACCTAATGGGTCATCCATAGACCTTGAAATAGAATATGTTAGATAATATTGTGTCTTTCATATTCCCAAGTGAGGATACATATTGGCTTCATGATGTGTTGGCATCGAATCCTAGGAAGTAACCCATGCAATCTACAACCTTAGAATTGTAGATTCCAAAAAATGGTGAAGCACCACATTAGACGTGATATCATGCAAAAATGGAAATATATGGACAAAGAGATTATCATTTTACATGGTGATGGGATAATCTACAGGGCCTAAAATTTGCATGGTCAACTCTATATTGTATTGTAGATTGGGAGCCATTCAAATAAAACTAGAAAATGTAAATAATTATTTTTAGCTCAAAGCTACAATAGATACAAGTGAAAAGATGTATGAATTTTGAGCATAGATATACACAATCCTTCACTTCCTTATTCAATGATATAAATACCTCATTACCTGGTAGAGAAAACCATGACTAAAACATCAAGTAAATACTTGATGAATAGAACATAAGTAGCATATGACCAGTCAGAGAGAACTAGCACAAGGAATGGGATTATCTGTGTGATCTGGAACTAGTTGTAGGAGGATGTTAATGATAAGTTATAGGTCTTGAGGATAAATATCCCAAATAATATCCAAATATCATGAAAAAAAATTCATCATAGGCCATATGACAAGATCTAAAAAATAAACAAAGCCCTATAAACTCATAGTAAATAAAATTTTAGTAGTACAGAAAATTAGATACTGAGCATCAAAGAGATATACATCCAAGTTCAAAAAATATAAATAGAGGCTATAACATAAAATTATTGAGTAATGGTTATTTTAAGAGCTCTAATACCATGAAAGAGTTAATAAAACTCTTCATCCAATATCTCTAAGAGACCATTACTACATCCATGAAAGCTTTGGCATTGCACACCAAGAATAAACCAACTAAGAAAAAACCAATTGTTATTTTATATCAAATAGTTTACAATATACTTGTACAAATAGGTAAATATAAGAGAATCCTAACCATCCCATGCATGTGGGACTAACTTACCTAATATATGTGGAATTAAGGCATAAACCCATCATCCTCTTGAATGTGGGATAAACATCTCCAATGAGATAACACCTAAGTAATCTAAAGAGTATGAAAATAATAACCTACACCAATAATAAGACATAAATATAATTGAGTTCATTGGAGGTGATATTTACTTGTGTATATGCCTCTAGTCACCTTTTTTAGAGCTATGAAAAATTATGCAAGGGATTTTGTAACTTGACTAATCAACTCTGCTAGGAAAGTTATCCTCTCTAGTGATTCAAGTGATCTAAACTACTCCATGTCTCCATGAGCTTCTCAGATATCCCATTAATATCTTAGAGCACTAATAAAGAGTATTTGACCACTTTATCCTCTCTAATATATGTCCTCACTTTGGTTAATGAGAAAAAATCATGATCAATCCTCCAAAACACTAGGTCCCCTTCTTAAGTGAACATATGCATAATAACTTTACTCATTCTCTCAATCTCTAAAAAAAATTCCCACTATACCTCTAGATCACCTTGATATACCATTTTTTGTCTCTATGTTTCAATAAATATTATGGTTTATCCTATCTTTGGCTTATAATAATTCAAGGTGGTAGAAGAGGATGAAGGTGGGATGGTAAAGGCAAAGGTAGATGTTAGAGGCCTAAAAAAAGGAGGAATGAATGAAGTTGAAGGAATGAGGGAGGAAAGGAGTGGAGGAGGAGGAAGCATGGGATATAAATGGGGAAGGATGAAAATCAATACCCATATGAACATTTTGGCATGCCATTCGTTGAGGGTGATGTTAACTTATATACCAATGATACATAGGAGTAGGGTGTTCAATAAGAATGAGGAGATCAACTAGTCAAATATTTAAGGACCCAAGGTGATATAAAGGGAGTTATAGGGATAAATGGGAGGGGTTATATAAATAAAAGGATGAGAGGAGGATACCTTTTTCCTTTTCTAAGATAATTTTCATGGGTCAACTAGAACCATGATTATGGTTTCAAGAACTATTATGGTAACTAAAGCCTAAATTAAGGGAAAAATAAAGTCTACTCTCTTCTTCCTTTTGGTCATCATGCCCAAATCAACCTATACCATAGTAGTCAAATGAGTCATTGTGGAAATGGTTACTAGGTAAAATTATGGAGTGGGAAGATTAATTATAGGTGTTGTGTAGCTGAGAACCACTTAAACTATGCACATAAGTGCACTTGTCACTGAAGTGTTTATTAAGATAGTCAAGCGGGGAGATTGGGGGTGTCCATGCTAGAGGAGTAGCTAATAAAACCACTATCATGGAATCCATGGTGCACGTTGGTGTTTAAAATATAGTATCCATGGGGATATAAGCCCTCACTAGAGTTGTATAAGTTTCTTGAGATCAGTTGGATACTGGGGGATGCAAGTCTTGCAATTGAGACTCCTAAAGACCAAAGCTAGGTATCAAGGATTATTGGGGGTGGAATTAGATAGGAATAATGGAATTGGGAAGTGAATATGTTGATCATGTCTAAATATAAGGGTACTTGAGTTAATTTGTAGTGGTAGAAATATGAACTAGGGGAGTCCTTACTAGATTATGCCTAGTAAGAATAGGTAATCTTTGGGGTTGTCTCATGAATTGTTAAGGGATGGTAGAAGTGGGATAAGGAATATCTAGTGGAACCTCTTATTTTTCCTAATCTAGACTCAATTTATTGATATTATCAATTTTTAATATAATACTTTCACCACCTATAACTGATTGACCCATGGAATAAAGGTGGCGTAGTTAGAACTCAGATTAGGAGAGGTGAAACCCATAGAGGTGAAGGTATCAAGATGCCTTATATGATTATTATATATATATATATATATATATATGGGGTGTATTTACCTAAATTTCCTCTCCTATATAAATTTTCATCAGCCCCAAGGATATACTTGGTGAAGGTGATTTCATTAGAAGAGTCTATAGAGGTGGAACTAGCCTTTCTTCAAAGACTAGTCTAAACTATGACTTCTTTCCTTTTTTCTTTATTGATTCCACTTACATTATTACTTTAGAATAATTGTATAATTTGAGATGAATATAATCATCCTCTTCAGTCTCATGGTGATATATGATATTGATGTTGTCTACATACTTCACCACATGGTCATTGATAACCCCATAGGTTTCTCTTTTTTGATGATATTCCCTCACCAAGGTGTAGGAATTCCTATTATGCTATATATTCTATATCAAAATAATATTATCATATTAATGGTTTTTATTGAATATTGGGAAGTAAAATCACGACTTATGTTGGATATTGAGTGAATAACCCATGACACTCTCAACTAATTGACATGTGATTTATTACTCTAAGAGGAAATCCATGACTTTATAGGGTAATAGGATAGGGGCTTATTATTTTCCATCCACCTATATAATGGTATGATCCATATAATACCATTAGGGCATATGGGTATAAGTCTCCTTCATATTTTTTCTAAGAGCTTTCACATGAGCTCTCATTAATGGACATGTAGATCATGGGGTAGAAAGACTCAAAAATGTCCAAGATGTGGTTCTTATAGTTGTTAGCATACAACTTATAAAGACCACATGAACCACAAAATTTTAAGGGTTCCATGGTAGGAATATATAAGTCTTTAATGAAAGTATGGAATAGAATACATCTATAATATATCTTAGAATATAAAATTTAACACATCTTCTAGCCTCATTGAAACCCTTGACTAAATTGAAATTTATGAGGCTTCTGAGGTTTGATAATTCTTTTCCTTCAAGGATGATGCTCAATAAGGGAACCTAGATGATGTTGAAATGCAAGACATCCTTCACCCAAAATAATTGACTCAATAGTATATTCTTGATTTTAATTCTTTCCTAAAATTTGTGAATAGTGTAAGCATTGATATCATCCAGTTTTGTCCATTGGTCTGGGTTAATATCCCAATCTTAGATAAACCCATATTTTTATATCTATAGGTCCATGCATCTACTGTATTATGGTTTAAATATATAAAAAATTTATAATGATAAATTACCACTTGAATATAACTCCAGAGATGTCTATAAATTTACTTTGGGACCCCACAAAGGATATCATGTCCTGAGTAGCAATGTACACACACATAAAGTGTTATAGTATGTTGTCAAAGAGATCAACATAGGGGAATACCTATGGGTTGGATATATATTTGTGAAATCATAAATTATCAAGGTTTTTGAGAGTCTTAAGGAACTTGGTATCTTCCTCATAATCATTTGAGGTGGGCTTATGCACATATTCAATCATCCTAAACACTTTTTTGTAATGCTTGAAATGGGTTAGGTCTAATGAGAAGGTAGTATCTCTAAATTTAGGCTTGGGTTTGGGTTTAAAAGACAATGTATCTATGGTTATTAGTTGAGATATGGTTAGGAATGAATACTCAGTCTGAGGGATGTACTAAAATATTAAGGTGTTGTAGGGAATTATCCTTAAGAGTTGGGAGTAGTAATAGTGAATCATATTAATATGAGGAATTATAGTGATCTATAAATATATCTTATATTAATGGTTTTTTAGGTCTCACCTTAAATTAATTTAAGTTGAGTGGGAGTCCACTCTAATGTTTTTTGATCTAGCGTTAACTCAGATAATTTTTAAAATATGTTCTTAATTTGGTTTTAGTGATGGTGGTGGGACACTTATAGGCTATCAAATCATAACCCAGTTACCCAAATAGATTAATATAAGGGTGTGATATACACATGACTAATTTAATCCTTATGGTACCTTTAGTATCCTCAAACTAGGATAATTTTCCTCTAATTTTTTGGTATATTATTTATAATATATACACAATAGGTGCAATTGGGGTGTCACTCTCTTACCTTTTCATGTACTAGATTTAACCACTTGGACTGGCCAAGTATATGTGACACGATACTATCAACTTATGGCTTAATATACACCTTTATTTTTCTCATATAGGTTATTTTGATCCATTTTTACATTTAGTGTATGGAAGTGATGTGTGGTACTTTATGATTAGTCCTAGGTTAATATTATACACGTATATTTTTGTCTTAATCAAGACACTTTGAGCCATTTTTTCATTTTTAATGGAAGTGACACATTGTGGTTTTTAGTTGGTTAGGATATAACATCACCAAATATTTAACCCTATAAGAGGGTGTTTAATCCTCTTCCATATTTGGGAAACATTGGAATACTTATAAGTATGTGGGTCTACCTATAGGTAGAAGTAGACCTCTAGGTTTAAGGGCTAGCTCCTTGAATATACCTTGAAATGATTATCACCTAAATAAATATTTATTTGTGAGGAAAAGAGTTATAAATTTAAATGAAATAAAACTAATCTAAGGGGGTGATACACTAAGATGATTTATACATGACCATCATACTTATTTCATTAAGAAACAAGTCATACAAACTAGCTTCTAAGTCCTAAAAGGTTGTAACATAAGTGATTCAACATAGAGGTGATATGCATGAGAAAACACAAGGAAAGTTAACCAAAGGGAATATTTCACACTTTAATTAAAATTATGCACTTGAAAGGATCCTAACATCCTTGACTATACTTTATATGACCTGTTAAAATAGGAATTCTTGCATAGACATGAAAGGATAAGGTAAGTGAGGATAGAATATTATCACTAACTTCACCATACATCCATTTGAGCACTTAGACAAATGTTTATGAACACAAAAATATACTTTAATTAATTTTTCCAAGGCAAAATACAATGTCATTCTAGCAGGGCTTCATCATACATGGTGTGGTATTAGCTTATAATAGCCAAAATGGCTTCCACTTATAGACTTTGAGAGATAAGTGAGAAGAGATAAGTACAAGAGCCATAAGAACACTTTTAAATCTAAGAGGAGTAGTTAAACATGTAGGATAATTATTTAATAAATATAAAATGCAAAGTATCATAGGATTAATGTCCCTCAAGGTCATGAAACTCCTAAAATGTGGCATAGAACTCCGTTTGCTTGCTAAAAAAATTGACTTCATTATTTGGAATTTTTATAATGTCCCACAACTAAATATTTATAGATGTTATTATTTAATTTATGGTGAGGGTCTTTATACATGTTACACTAGGCATTGGTTACATTCCTAATAATTAGGATTCTTTCGTATATGAGCCATCACTATCTACAATCCAAATAACTCCTCTTTCACTCACCCTTCACACTTGCCACCAAAGTTTCCTTTAGTTTTACAATATGATATATATATAAGGGATTTAATGACACTTTTAAATACTCTTCCTAGCCTCATATTCCTCAATTAGTCTTTAAAATTTTTCCCACTTGAAGTTGTCACTATCCCACTATCTTTTCCATTATGCTAATTTTGACTAGATGAGATAAAGGCAATTGTAGAAAAACTTGTGAGATATTATATTTAAATAAATATACATTAGGGGTTGTACCAATTCCCAAAATTTATCCCAATATTATTTACACCATTTAAATCTACCTAGAACATACAAAACATAAAAAATAGTCAAGAAAATCCCATTTTTGCCCTGTAAGTATAGGTAAGGTGGGACTAATGTTGATGATAAGTATCCCTAGTGAGTCCTATACAACCTTAAATCACTTTCATGGTAATTATATCAAATTTAGGTATCTCTCCATTTTCATTTCCTCAATTAGGTCCTTATCCAAGGTTTGTGAGGGTTTTGAGTACTTTTCACCCTTAAGGATTGTTTATATTGTTGTGACATTGAAATCATGGACCAATCCCACAAAATTATTGATAAATACCATATTAAACTTATTATATCATATTTATTCTCCATGAAAATTATCCATGTAGATATGAGCTCTAAATATTACCCATTCAAGATCTTCTCTTCATTTCCTACAGGCCCAATGTGGTTTGAGCCAAGAAATAGCTTACCAATGATTTTATTTGCACTCAAAGAGATTGAACACACCTGGAATATCCATATAAACATTTTTTCATTTATTATAATTCTCATCTTATGCAAAAAGTGTTATCAGACCCTTAAATGGGAAATAGGCATAGTTTTGACCGTGTAGGTTTACTTGCACCTTTGTCTATTTAGACCACCTTGATTGGTTTTTAACACTTGTGAATTATTTATCATGTTTTAAAATGTATATTAAATCTCTCCATATCTCCATGAAATTTCATAAAATTATATATCACACCTTCTTATCCTTTTTATTAAAAACTATAGGTTTTCACCATTAGGGAGTACCCTCTATCTAAGATAAAATACAAGTTACTTACCCTATTATTAAAATAAAGTGGATTATTTTTTGAGATTTTAAAATTTATGGATATTATCTCTGAAATTTTTTATCTCTTGATCACATTTTTAGGACCTCTAATCCTTCAAAACCTTGAAGATAAACTGTGAGAAAAAGGACTGTGTATAGGGTCTTAAATTTGGATTGTGGGTTGTCTTGTTATAACCTTTATTTTCATTATCTCCATATGGTAATATCCTTATGAGACTAATATAACTATTATTAAATTTTTCCCAACTCACTTTCCACTCCAACTTTTCCAAACACCTCACACATGCCTTATTTTTTACCTTGACTAGATTGTTAACTATGTTTTCTATTTGGAAGAGGCACCTACAGGTGCACATTACATGGTTTAAGCCTTAATATATTTATTAAATATGTCCTTAAGGTATAAAATGTATTTTTAAAATCATTTGGACTTTTTATAACTATATCTATGCTATGCCAACCCTAAGGCATTCATGTTCTTAGATCATTGTATACATATTGAATTGTGGTCGATTGTCTTAGAGCAGAAAGGAAGTCTTGTAGGTGAATATCATCCTTAAAACCTATTACACATGGTTTATTATTTATTTATTGCCCTTAGAGGTAGATTACACTAGTAACTATTTGTATTTCCATGTTTAGGTTCACAGTATAGACCTATAGGAGTCTACAATCAACTATGGATAAGTTGTCTTGGGGTCAAAAACTCTTGTAGGTGTGGATGGGGTAAAAAACATAGTATTCCAACCTTGATTCATTAAATTTGAATCATTTATGTGATTTTTAACTATTTAAAATCACTTTACATACATATACATTATCTTGCATTACAAATTTGGGTGTGAAGGCCATTTGATACTCAAATCTTGTAGATATCATTGCCAAACTTTAGTGAACAAATTTGTAACTTTGAGGCCTTTAAACATTACTCTCATATAGTCACCCATACATTAGTTTTTGCATGGATATTATCATATAATAGGGATAAAAGGTATATTAATTTATATTTCTCATAAATATATGCAATACTTTTATGTTGTATCCACAAAAGTGGTGAGGGATTTATTTTCTTGTTTTAGGGAACTTATCCCTAATACAGTCTGTTCAAAATCCAAGTTGGTTTCTTAAACTTGAAATCTCTTCCAATAATTTTATCATGACTTTAAAAGTATATATAACCTCCAAAACCTTTATGTTAACCTAAAAACATGTTAAACTCCTCTATGACCATGATTAAGTCTTTGTGATACCCTGTACAGGCACACATAATAGCATATAAGGTAGTGAAACTAGCATATAGACTATGCATAGAATATAACCTTAAACTAGACCTTTAAGGCATATCCATCTTATTAAAACATGATTAAGGCATCAAAAATTGTTTGAATATCCACCATAAACCACTTAAATTCTTTATGGGTCCACTTGGAGGTGTACATTTATGTATGTAGGCAGTGAATGTGGGTCTAGGAGTAAGCATGGTATGTGAGTATTCAATGATTTTTGGACCCTCTCAAAGTATCTTAATTAATCCTTAAAACTTTGAAACATTGAAACAAGTTTCAAAACTACCTTTCCAACATAACATTCTCCTGAGAGCACCTGTAGATGTGCATTTATGTCTACAAGACAATGAGTATGTACATGGGCCATGTCCATGGAATGTCTAGGCGTTCAATCAACCATATACTTTTTCAAGGTAATAAAATGGATGTTTGTAACACTGAAAGGCTTGAAATATGTTTCAACACAAATTTAATTTGTTATATTTTTTCAGGCACTTGTAGGTGCATATCCATAGTATATGATTGTGTATACATATTGCATTGATTAAATGTTTGATCAATGCATGAACTTGTAAGACAAATAATGGAAATAATGGAATAATTATGACATGAAAACATTAATAAAAACACATCACATTCATAAGATACCCTTGTAGAGAACCAAACCTTATAAAAGTGGTAAAACCTAACTGTAACCTCTATTTGTGATAGCTTCCTACAATCTGAGCTATCTGACCCATCAAATCATTTCCAATGATGAAAAAAATCAGGGATAACATGATATAAAGGATTAAAAATCTTATGGAATCAAATTAATCAACTGAGCTATGACTAGCTCAAATAGGAGTAAAACCTATAGGGTGTGCGAAATAACAAGCAAAAAAACATACTCAACTTGTTAAATATGGTTCATAAAGTATAAGCCACCATTATTTGAACTCCAAGAATTAAATTAAATCTAACCAAGTGTAATATTACCCCCTAAAGTAATTTGACTTGTAATTTCTCCTACTAGTTGTATTATCCAAAAACCTATTAACCAATTTCATGTGCATATTGGAGTGACGGAAGAGTAAAATGGTTTTAGACTAATTTTGGCACTTACAAAGAATTTCAAGCATGGAAATGAGTCTAAGTAAGTTTAATATTCATCACAAAATATTCTTTCATGTTCCACTCTCTCTCATAGGTCATACAACCTTTGAAACTCCTTTTCCACTTACTTTCCTTATTTTCAGTTGGGAACTTGCAAGTTTCAGTTAGACCTGACCTTAACAACAAGTCATATGACACACTAAACATTGGAAGGATGTTTTGAACACATGTACACCCTGAAAACCATGCCACCTTCATAAATGACCAATTTATGACCTCTAAATGACATTAAATGACATAAGGTCTAAATGTGACCATGACCAAGGCTAGAAACATAAGAAATGACATAAAATAGACTATGACACACCCTATGACATTATTATATACCCCTATATCAATTATTTTACTATAGGGGTTGAACCATTTTGACATGTGGTCAAAATGGTCAACATTCTTAGCAATTTCTTAAGGGTGGTGTGCTTGCTATGCAAAAACTAGTAGCCTAATCCTATCCATTTTGGCCATGGAGTCACATGTAAAATATTTTGACACACAATTTCCCTTTGAAACCACACCAAACATAAATTAAATTCACACAACACAAGACACACTAAAAATAAACACGCATGTGTTCAACTAGAACACTATGGAGCACAACACAACTAAAATAAATACACACATACCTAATCAATTATTTACAAAACCTCACTCTTAGGTAAAACATCTGATCATACCTCAACTAGGGTCAAATATATTTCCCCTTTCATCTTTATCACTTCATGAAGGTATTTTAGTATGTGAAGCATGTTCATCATCATTATACATTTGCATATGGGTCTGATTAAGAAGCCTATCATGTTTGTGTCTTCTTGGGATTAGAAGTGGACTATTCAAGTCCTTCATGAGTGTTCTTTTCTAATAATCAAATACTTTAATTTGGGTTTCAAGTTGATTTATCTTTGTCTTATGAATCAGATGCTCTTCAAAGTGTAGATTAAAAGATATGATAGCTGCCTCAACCTCTCCAACTTATTGGACATAATGTGTTTGATGTTTGGGAGTATCAAGATATTATCCTTTATGTCCCAATAACTTTAGATGTATCTCAACATTATATTGAGATATTTACTATTCTCTAAGAACAATAAAAACTACCTTGACATCATTCTCTATGTTCATAACTTCTTGGGCAATATCTTCATCAACCTCCTTCATGACTATAGGGTCTTGATCAGTAGAATGGCCTTCATCCTTGTGTTTGATGGGAAAATCAACAACATTTTTTTAGTCTCATTAGCAATTTTAACATTCAATATAAAATCTCTTAGAGAACAATGAGTCTTACCAAGCTTGTCAAATTCTTTGAATATTGCATTAAATCTTTGTCATAAGTCTTTCTCCTTCACAACATGACACTCTTTTTCATGTTTGGTAAGAGACCAAACATCATGTTTTTTAGAATAATTATCAAACACACCATATATAAACCTTTTAATAGAGGAAGTAGCATTACCGAGATGATAAATTCTTAACATATGGACTTTTATCTTTGCCATAATTCATCCTCCTCTACCTCATGATTTTCATCATCAATGGCATCCTCATCAATATCAAGCATAAAGACATATTTTTTACCACTATGGTGCTCAATTATATTCGTTAATATATCATCATCATAATCATCAATAGTATAATTACCTTTAATAGCTTATGAAGCATGCTCAACACTTACCTTAGCTCATTCAAGTGGCTCCTCATATATGATATAAGTACTAAGGTTAGTTTGCTCAAAGTATACATAAGGATCATGAATATAATTTTTAGTACCATATTCATCAAGTAACAAGTCATAAATTCCCTCAAGTTTAGAAGCTCCATCATCCACATTAGTCTCATCCTTCTTATTGATCACATAATTCAAGTTAGAACTTATTTCAATGTAGTGTTCAATATGATAAATTTCAAGAGGTTGAGTTATTATGGTCACCTTGGATTCATACCTTGTCCTAAAGGATAAGAAGGACAAGTAAACTAAGATATATCCTCCTATCTTGGCTAGAAAGTCTCTTGAAAGGCATATTGCATAGTGATCAAGGAGGTCAACAACAACTCTGTCTTGGAGGATGGGAAAACTAGGACAATCATGCAAGAAAACCTTCAAATTTTATAATTTATATTATCTTAGTAGGTGTAACATCTATTTAGATAACTATTTTTATACGAGGCTCATATTTTAGGCTCAACTTATCATCTATAACTTTGAGCATGACTAAAGTAGAAGCGCCATTATCAACTAGACAGTTATGTACCAATTTTTCACCTACTATGAGGGTGAGGTAGAATAGTGGAGGTTTATTATTCTTAGAAGATGGTTAAAAATGGTATTATGTTCATTTTCAAGAACAACATAACTATTAATTTTAATTGAAGGTGAAGGACTAGTAGGGATAGTGTACAACTACTTTTGTAATAACTCTTTTTAGACAGGCATGTGAAGTACATCCCACAAGGAGATAGATGATTTATCACTTTTTAATTATTCCACTATGTTTAGGATATAATTACTCACATTATCTTGATTTTTTGGAGACAAATATTTTCTTGGAGCTAGAGGAATTGAGACACCTTGATCATGCCTTACCACATTTTGATTTGAAGCAGGTGTAGGAGTGTTTTGAGTTGTCATCTTTTGTTGCCTTGGAGGAAGATTAGATGAAATTTTAGTCATGATATTATCACCTCTTAGAGCCTTCTTCTTGGCCCTTTTGTTTTCTTCAATATATTTCCATTGATTGAGAATAAAAGTATCTTCCACCAAGAATTTGGTGAAGCTTTCTCCATGAGGTTGTCATGCCTAATTTGCTTACATCATGACTTGATCTTTAGATGATAGGATAGGATCAACCCTTTATTGAGAAATTAGAGCTTGATCTCCACCTTAATTACCATCCATACATTATCCTTGTTTCCAATATTCTCCTTTCACCAAGTTGTTATGCAGTGGTACCATCTCTCTTACATTGGTGGTGGAATTAATATTATACACATTGGAAGGCTTATTTAGTATAGGCTTCCCTTAACCTCTTCCTCTCCAATATTGTTGGCCATATTGTTGTTGATAAGGATATGGACTTTGATACGCACCTCTTTATATTCTCTCTTACCTAAGTTTATCCTCGAAGGTTTGAATTATTGTATATGGATCAGGTTCATCTACTATCTTAGTAGGAATCATAGGCTTAACATTTACATTAGGAATTGGATCAACATTTGGAGTATTAGGCAGTAAGGGAAAAAACACATTAGGGGTAAACATTCCTAATTTAAAAAATCCATTATCATCTCTAAAGGCAAGATTATATGCTTCAAGAAGAGTGAATCCATCCATGGATTGAAGCATGATATCAATATTAGTACTAATACCAATGGCTCTCAAGTAGGTAGGGAACACAAAGCTAGCAGGTAGTCTCATATGAGGAGGCAATCTATACCAAGTCTATTGAAATCTCTCATTGAAGTCACACATTTTTAATTTTAGGCCTCTTTTTATCATATTGAGCTGATGTATAAGAGAGGTATAGTCGCTTTCTTTTTCAAACCTTGAATTCAACAACACCCCAAATTCTTCCCGTGATGTGATACATCTACTGAGAAAAGTCCTATACAAATCAAGAGCTTTCCCTCTAAGGGACATGGAAAGGAGTATAATGGAAATATTTTCCTTAGTGACATTACGGAAACTACAAAAATGTGAGATATCTTTGATCTATTCACTAAATTTAACATGACTCTCACCATTCAATGTAGGCACACTCTTTGTGGCATTAGGAGGAATGTCATCATAGGCTTGAAGGTGGATTAGATTTTCAATATTAAAGGCAAGAAAGGCATGCTGCCTATCCATGTTTTCTTCAATATCTTCAATCTCTTCATTTCCTTGTCTATAAAAAAATTCTTGATCTTCAAAGTGATGAGTATATTAAACTTCAAGAGGAAAATCAAGATGAATAGGTGGATTGAGAGGATTGAGAAATATAATAGATGATAACCTAGTAAGAACCATGAAGTATGAGAGAAAAATTATGACAAAACAATGGCCTTGAACTATATTTTATCTTGAATGGAGTCTCCAAATGCTAAGTAGCACACTAATTTTCAGCTTATGTTGTCAAGAATAGCATTCACCTTAACAATTTATCTTGAAGATAATGGGTCCCATCGGGCATGCCAAAACTATTGTCACCAAATATTATACCCTAAAAGCGTGTGTTCAACCCTCTTAAATTTTTTGGAACCATGGGAATACCTATAGGTATGTGGGTTTAACTATAGGTATAAGTAGACCTCTGAGTTCAAGTGCTAGCTCCCTGAATATATCGTGAAATTATTATCACCTAACTAACTAGTTGTTTCTGAGGAAAAGAGTTATAAATTTATATGAAATGAAACTACTCTAATGGGTTGATATAACAGTATGATTTTTTCATGACCATAATAATTATTTCACTAATAAACAAGGTATACAAACTAGCTTTTTAGTCTATAGAAGGTTCTATCATAAGTGTTTCAACATAGAGGTGATATGCATGAAACAACACAAGGTAAGTGAACCAGAGGGTAAATTTCACACTCTAAGGATAATTATACACTTGAAAGGAGATTAACAAAATTTAATGCAATCTATATGACCTATTATAATATGAATTCTTGCATGGACATGAAAGGATAAGGCAAGTAAGGATAGAAGAATATTAATAACTTCATTATACATTACTGTGAACACTTAGAAAAATGTTCATGAAATCAAAACTATACTTACATTAATTATTAAAAATAAAAATATAATGGAATTCTAATAGGTATTCATCATACATGGTGTGTTATTAGCTTACAATAGCCAAAATGGCTTCTACTTATAGAATTTAAGAGAGAAGTGAGAAGAGAAAAGTCTAAGAGTCATAAGAATAATCGTCAAGATAAGAGAAGGAGTTATACATGTAGGATAATGAATTAGGAAATATAAAATGAAAGGTATCATTGGAAAAATGTTCCTCAAGGTTGTGAAACTCTTCAAATGTGGTGTAGAACTCCTTTTTCTTGCTCAAAAAATTTCCATAATCATTTGGACCTTTTGGAATGTCCCACAACTAACTAGGGATATAATTAATGATTTTATTAATGGGATTGTTTTTATAAATACTCCACCATGCATTATTTTCATCCCTAATCATTATTATCCTTCTACATATGAGTCATCACTGTCTATAGTCTAAATAACTCCTCTTTCATTCACCCTTCATACTTGGCACCAAAGTTTCCTTCATTTTCACAATATGATATATAAAAGGGAGTGAATGACACATGGAAAGACCCTTCCTAGCCTCAATTTCCTTATAAAATCCTTAAAAATCCTCCCACTTTAAGTTGTCACTCTCCCACTATCTTGTTTATTATGCTAGTTTTGACTAGCTGAGATGGAGGAAATTGTAGAGACACTTGTGAGATAGTATTCTAAAATAAATGGAAATTATGGGTTATCTAAAGTCCCAATCTTACTCCCAATATTTTTTTCACCCTTTTACCCTCCCTAGAACCTACAAAACATCAATAAAATCAAAAAATCCATTTTTGGCCTTATTCATACATGTAAAGTGGGACTCAGGTTGATGAGAAGTAGTCCTAGTGAGTCCTATGTAACCTTATATCACTTTCATGATCATTCTGTCCCATATGGATGGCTCTCCATCTTCTTTTCCTCAATCAAGTCCTTATCTAGGATATGTGAGGGTTTTGAGTACTTTTCCCCCTTATGGATTATTTATATAGTTGTGACATTGAACTCATAGACCAATCCCCCAAAATGCTTGCTCAGGACCATCTTTGACTTACCCTAGGCTCTTGAGTCTCCATGAAAAGTATCCATGTATATATGAGATCTTAAAATTACCCATTTGAGCTCTTCTCTTCATTCCTTAGAGGTGTAATGTGTTTTGAGCCAAGAAATGGATTACCATTGATTTAATTTACACTCTAAGATCTTTAACACACCTACCATATCCATATAAACATGTTTCCATTTATTATAATTCTCATCTTATGCAAAAGTGTTATCAAACCTCCAAATGGGCAATAAGCCTAGTCTAGACCATGTAGTTTTTCTTGCACCTTTGTCTATTTAGACCAACCCAATTAGTTTATAACACATATGAATTAGTCATTAAGTTTTTCCATGTCTATTGCATCTCTCCATATCTCCATGACAATTCATAATATTCTCTATCCCACCTTCTTATATTTTCCCTTCAATATTGTAATTTTGTACCATTGGGGAATGCCCTCTATCTAAGACAAAAAATAGGGCATTTCCCTTATTTTTTGGGACCAACATACCCCCATTTCTTGAATTGGGACCCTTAAGAAATGCTTAGAATCAAACATGGAAATTTCACCATGTCAAGGTCTTTTATGGAATTTTAAGGTCATCCACTTTGTTAAAATGCAAGCTTATGTGGTTTTGATTTGCTTTACTCTAGACTAACAGTGCTAATGAGATTCATTTGGATTTTAGTTTTAGGTTCTATGGCATGTGTTCTTGATAATTCTATATTATACAATCCTAGAAAATCCTCAATTCAAATTTGAATAAAATTGGGAACCATGTTAAAATTCATTTCTGGAATTAAGTATAAAATACATATTCTAGGCTTATTCATGTTTTTAACACAACTTAACTAAAAAACTTGGTCCCCTTTATTATTCCCCCTTTTCTAAGCTTTCTTGTAGAATAACTAATGTCATCTTGTAGGGTCCTTTTAATATTTCCCAACTTAGCCTAAGGTTTTAATAATAAGGCCCCGATGTATTCATTAATACAATCATGACCTTAGTCTTAACACCTTAAGCCTAAGTAATTTATGTCTTTACAGTCCTAACTTAACTTCCTTAAATCTTGTAGGATCCTATGGCTATCACTTTATCATGGAATTTGATCCAATGGAGTGAGGATAACCTAAACTTCACCTTAAATAACATACATCTTTAGTGATCTAACAGTTTACACTTACTCACTAGGACTCGATCAGATGGAGCAAAGCATAATTGAAAATTCAAAGGGATATAAGAGGTATAAAATATGGACACATAATTCCATTTCATTTGAGGATTAAAAATTAAAAGGGGCCCACCTGACATGACAACTAATCAAATGAAAGTCTTTGAATCAAGATCTGATGACTATGACTTTATCATGGTATTTTATCCAATAGATCAAATTAACATCGATATCCTAAGAAGCCCCATGGAAATTCCAAGTAGCATTCTCAAATTTGTCCCTCAAGATTTTAATAAACTTAAAATTGATGTTTGTGTGACTTTAATTCAAATGTTTAAAAAGATGAACTTGACACCTACATGACAGTCAACTTTAAGCCCATTAAAATGAAACTTTCACTAACATAAACTTGATGTCCATGGGACTGTCAATTGATGTGCATGAGGGTGAATTTGATGTTTACAAGACCATCAATTTTAATCTAATGAAATATCTTACTTAGGGTCAAATGGAATTTCAAAATCCTATTTGAATAACTCAAAAATGGCTTTATAATCTAAAGAAAATACTGAAAAGATGCTAAAAAAATGGGAGTCTTTGACCTACAAAATATGTAAATGGTATTATGATCTAAATACTTATTCTAAATTTATATGGAAGTGTCCTTATGAAATTTTATAAAAAAAATCATGAACCTTAAACTATGAGCTTATGTTAAGTATTATTTTAAAAGGGAGGTCCTTATTGCATGGAGTAAAAGTTAAGCAAAGATTTTTATATTTGGTGGCCTAGATTATTTAGACCCTTGCACCTTTGTCATAAATTAGGAACTTAAGACTAAATCATGACTTTAATACTATACTGACTTAACATTCACTAATTTTTCTAGATCAATAATTCATACCTCATCATTAGATTTGATCCAACGGCACAAAGGCACCAATGACTTTTCAAAGGCCCATGATCTCATCACATGGACAATACTCATTCAACAAATAACTGACCAAAGATACAAAACATGAATAAGATGCATAAACATGCCAAGTGTCATGACCATGGCGTTTGTAATAGAAAGATTGAATCATGGCCAAGGGCCGAGATTATAATCAATGGCTCATGCTAATCCAAGATTTTGATCCTACGATGTGAAATGAATAAGGTATTTTAAATATCAATGGCTAGTGTTCAAATGGCATTTATGAAAAATGTCATGAAAGGTCTAGACTAATGCTACATAGGCACCATGTAAGAAAAAAAGGATGAAATTCAAGATCTTGTGGGCTCAAAAACATAAAGGTATAAAGGTAAATGTCTAAATCAAATACAAGGCACGTATAAGTCAAAGCCTAGATATATTCTACCATTAAAGCTCCAAAACCCTAAACCCTATATAAAAATGACCTAAATACACTCAATTTGTTACAATTTGATCAAAAGATAACTTCATTATGTTTTTTAGGCACAAGAGAGCTGCAACAGAGATCATCTATAAGCCGATGTCAATAATTAGTAAAGATAGATACTATGGTATCTAATAAGCAGCAATTAAAAGAAAAAATGGAGCTATTTTTGACAACATATAATGAGGGATAGTTCTTCAAAGATATCAAATCAGACCTCACAACATTGAACACTTAGGGCATTAGGAATTTTTCTAAGCTCTTCTTCATGATATAAGAATTGTAACCCATTTCATAGGAGGAATAAAGGAACACCACCATGAGTAAGTGACACTATGACCTAGTTTTAATCCAAATGGATGACCTTCATCATGCCATAACAAAACTAGAGGTATTACATTTTATTGACATCATTACCCCCATATTTATTGATTATAGAATAGAAAATGAATGGATCATTAGGGAGGGGAACTTAAAAGGGGTATCCTACATTTCCCCTATTACTTTTGATAAGTACTACAAGCTCCCTCTCCCCCATGTGGACCTTTCCAAAATCAAAGAGTGGACCAACAACCATGATCTAGACTCTATCCTTAGACCTTAGCTACACCAAGGACCTCATATCTTTATAAGCCTTGAGGGAAAGATACTTTTCATCCAATTTAGAGAGGGAATTAGGGTAATAATGACCTTTTTGAACCAGGCCTTTGGTTCCCCTTCAACTACTTATGTGAATAAGATTTGGGTCCCATATGTGCACTATATGGTGGAGGAAAAACTTGCCCCTCCAATTTGAGACTTAATTAGAATTTTCCTAGCTAAAAAATTCAATTCCAGCAAAAGAAAGACCTCAAATCAATTCTTTATGATGTCATACCTACTTGACACCCTTCTTGCCTCAATAACCTTCCCTAAGATTAGGAACTAGTTCTCAAAGGGTAAGACAACCATTTCACATTACTATTCCTAACTACACATCTTCAAGTACAAGAATCACATGTAGTTTATTTATGACTACATTTATCCATCCATAGTGGAGGCCATTACAAGTGTTCACATGCCTCAACTCCACCCCCTCATCAAGAAGTATGTTGAAATAATAGGGGACATATGATATTACCCTGACTGTATTATCATCAGGATATAAGGAATCATATTCCAAACTTATAGGCTACCAATATATGTTCCAAATAAGCTTACAAAGTAAGAAATTGTCTCCCATCTCATCCATGGCATTTATAAGACTTTAAAAGAGAAGAGGAAGTGTATACTCCACCCCTTCCCCTTAAATATTAGGAAAACCATAATAAAATACTAGAAATAGGTGGAGATCATGTCCACACATAGGGATTCATTTGGATTCTAGCTAGATGAACTCCAAATGTGGGATCTAAAGAACATAGTAGGTGAGTATCTAAGGGATAATAATCTTACAAAGTTAGAATATGTACATCAACTCAGTGTCTATGACACCACATATATTAGAGATAAGAATTATGAGGAAGCATTGTCCAGGGTCCAAGGACACAACATTAAGCTTGAACATAGTTTAATTAAGGATAGCAAGCCATCTAGGGAAAAAAGGAAAATGCATCCTTTATAATATCACTTTCTACCTGGGCCATCTAGAACAGCCCATGAGTAGCCTCAGGTAGAGCAACCACAACCCTAATAATAGGTTGAACAAGTTAAAGGTGAATAAATTAATGGCAAAGAGAAAGTGGGAGAGGTGAAATTAGAATAGAGACTTGGAAAGGGGACCCTATTTTCATCACTCCCACAAAGATCACCTTCCCTAATTCAATACTTGGACATGATAGCATTAGACCCAGAGGAGATGCTTCAAGGTGCCATTAAGGAACTTGCAAAAGCTTATGACTCTAATAAAGAAGGGAAACCTAAATAAGATATAAGAAAATAGCTTATCCCAATAGCATTCCATGAGATAAGGATGGTAGAGCTAGTACTGGGCCTTGTGAGGCCAAAGAAGAGACAAATATTTACCTTCACTCATCCCACTAGTGAAGTCAATATATTCAGTGATGAGTTCCTAATTAATGGACCAGTCATTCCTAACTGGTTCATCTATGAAAAATTGCAAAATATCCCATCCCTCTCTCATTCTTAGGCCATGACAAAGGTTATTGATATTGAAATACAAGATGATATGAAGCCTAAGATAAGGGTTATAGTGGAGGAGTAGAAAGAAAAGATAATTATGGCTATTGAAGGACTAGAAGGAAAGAGATAGATGTTCCAAGAGCATCTATTATCTCAAATGTGGAGGTCTTCGAACCTCCCAAATTCAAGGATCAAGTTACTACCATCTGTTTCAACCTTGAAATAGTTGGGTTAGAGAGAATAATAACTAGGACAACTATGGTTGGGATAGAATAATTAATATTTCAAAAGGTGGAACCATTTATAGGATTAAACCCTATGGGGGACAATAAATAGGTGAGGTTCCATTCATGAGGAATATTTGGATAGTCTAATTTAGTCCTAATCAACACAAGCTAAAGTTGGAGTCTAGGTTTTGAAGTAGAGGATCCATAATTTGTAAAAGGAGAAAGAAAACTTGAAAATATAGGCAATTCTATCAGTGTTAGATGTAATGACCAAAATTCTTGATGAGTCATTTTATGATAGGTTTGGGGCACTTAAGTCAATAAAACTAAGTAAAAGTGCATTACAAGGGTAGTGTGCACTAAAAAAGAGTTTATACACCTATTGGTAGGCCATAAAAGACAAAATAGCCCAACTCCTCAACATTCAAGCAAAGAAATAGATCCCAAAATTCAAGACCATCAGTATGGTAAATTTGAGTACAATATGGGGATTATAATTGAAAAGGTTCAAAGTATAAGTGCATGGCACGATGGTGTGGAAATTGTCCTAAAAGAGGATAAGAAACTAATTGTAAGAATTGAGCAACTTCTTCGGACCATGCTTACATAGCCTAAACAACCCAATGCCCTTGGGATCATAAGTGATGAGGAATTCAAACATAGGGCTACTTTGGTAACCTAGGAAATCAAAGTAAAATGCCAAAGCAAATCTTGGGCTAATAACAACAAAATCCTAGACATGATATTTAATGAAAGGGAAAGGATAAATGAAACCAGGATCATTAAAGAGGCCATGGATAGGAACAATAAAGAATTTGATGACTTAGCAGATCAAGAGGAGGAAAAGATCATGAAGCTTACTATGGATCTGGAGCTAATTAATGAGAAACATGAGAAAGCTCTGAGCATCCTCTAACAATGACAATTAGAGGCCCCACTAGCTAGTTAGATAATAATTTATTTGGTATAATTTCATAATATTTTGAAATAGAATATTCCATTATAAATACATATGCTAGTTTGTTAGCATGTTTTCCTCTAGTCTAGTATGATTGTGAGTAACAGATGCATTTTAGAACTTGTAAGGACATTTGTCCTTATGCTTTCACACCTATATATTGCTATTGATTGGTATACTACCTAATCTTCCTATAAAGTCATGTAATACCATTTGTAAAAGAGAGATTTTTGAGCAATTTTTTTCAATTTGAAGCAATTAATAGAATCAAAGGAATTATACAAAGATTGTCCATGTTTGATGTGTTAATTTTCATTTTTAGCTTTTCTCTCAATTACTAGTTAAGGTCATGAATTTGAATGGTGTCTTGGAATTTTGAGTTATATCCT
Organism: Torreya grandis; assembly: GCA_037957365.1. NCBI lineage: Eukaryota > Viridiplantae > Streptophyta > Pinopsida > Cupressales > Taxaceae > Torreya > Torreya grandis. Next base: position 48,564 of record JARHVA010003896.1, read on the forward strand.
AATAATCATAGGGTTTCTAATTTGTGCAACCTTATAGATTAGTTGAAAGATCTTTTTTTCTCCTTCATTTTTATTTTACTCTATTTTCAAATGTGCATGTGTTATCTAATAAATAGTAGTAAATATTCAAATAAAAACTGGTTCTTACTTGTGATTCTTCAAACTATCCTTTGAAATTAGCATGGTATATAGTGGAATTTGAAATTAGGTTATTCTACATTATATATTGGTTTAAATGTATACTTAGTTGAAATGGATGCTTTGTCATAATGTTTAAGGCTAAAATTGGTAATCACTCTTTTTTTTCTACCTTACCCTTATCTTTGCTCCTTTTTTACCCTAAGATTATTTTAGTTTTAGCTTCATTATAAATATCCATTGAGATTAGTTTTTAGCTTAAATATGGAGAATAATTCACTAAGAATTAACATATATCCTTAACAATTCATGAATAATGGACTAATGTGGCTCCCAACCACCAAATAATATAAATATTGTGGAATAATTTATCTTTCTCTACTACTATTTCACCATAGGCAACTAGATTGTTGAGACTTACAACTCATGCCTTGAATTTTCAAATTATAAAATGAGAAGTGTACTTTAAACACTAAGAGCACATGTGGTTCATTTAGAATCATCAATAGGAGAAGCTCTACTGGTGCTAGAAGGAGGGCCTAAATTCTTTGAATATTTGATGATCTTATTTTGATTTATCTAAGGATTAGTATATCTTTGTGTTTTTGAGTAAATTCTTTGCTTAAAAGTATAAGGATTGTCAATATTTGTTGTGTTTAGTGTATCTTTGTGCTTCCTTTGAATTTATTTGGAAATTGATGCTTATTTTTTGGTAAATTTAGCTTAATATTTGAATATCCATAGTATCTAAGATTATGATACCTTGTTTTGATCAAAGGTGGGCATATATTGCATAGATATAAGTTTCTTTAGTCTTAGACTTGTAAAGATAGACTATATTCATGTAATTGAACACATATTTAATGTAATTCAGTCAAACATCAATGTCCTTTGTAGTTTTTCATATTACATTTGCAAAATAATCTCAATGTGTAGGTATAAGTCTTTTTCCTTGTAAAATTTAACTTGATACATCATATTTTAGGTAAGATCCTCAAATTTCAAAGCTACAATTGGCTAGGATTAGAACAAGATCACACTCAGAAACAAAAAGAACCTTTACTTGAACTTGAGGTTCATAGAAAGGCCAGACATGATAAAGGTAGATGTAAGATGTCTAAATATTTTCCAACTTCACCCCTTCAAGGTACCTATGATTTCAATATTCATCCAAGTAGGGCTTGGTTGGGAGAGTCTTCCATCAATGTACCAAGTGTGGTACATGATCTCTTAAGAAACCCTAAGAAATATCTACCTACATTTAGCCCAAAAAGTATAGTAACTACTAAGGAACATATAAAGTATTTTAAGACTTACTTAAGATTGCTTAATGTTTTGAATGAGGATGTAGCTAGTATTTTAAGAATTCCTTAAGATTTCTTAATGTTGTGAATGAGGATGTAGCTTGTAGGTTATTCCACTTTACATTTAAATATCCTACTTATGAATGGTTTTTGAACTTGCCTAATAATTATATCACAAGTTGGGATGATTTCAATAATGTGTTCATTGATCAATTTGGTAAGATTGTGAGTCTTTATGTTATCTACCATCAGTTCACCACTATTATAATAGATGCAAGTGAGCCTATTATGTCCTTCAATTTTAGATTTCAAAAACTATTTATCAGGACTATAGACCCTTACAAGCTTGATGATGTCTTAGATTTAGAGATTTACAAAGATGCAGTAGATCTTATGAACTCTATATTTTTGAAGAGATCCATGCCAACCATAACTTCATTAGCTAGAGCCTATGCTAAAGTAGTAACCATCAATGATTATATGTAACCCCAAGGGCAAATGGCATATTTTGTGCCATACATCAACCCACAAATTCATGTGATGAACTTGTTCCCAAATAATAACTAGAATATCCCAACATTAAACTAGCTCACAAACTTAACTCAATTGCCATTGAGTCATGTAGCTCCCAATCAGAATTTAGGATTCCTAAATCATCCTACTAATGGCTTCAATCCAAATGATCAAAGGGATTTGATTCCATCTACTAATAATAACCAAGTTCATAATTATAAAACTCATAAAAATGAGAATTAATCTATCCTAAAAATGGTCCAAAATTTGAGCACTAATTTTCATCAGTTTCAAAAACAAGTTAGAAATACTACTAAAATTTTAGGTAAGAACTTCTCATTTCAAAGGTATAAAATGACAACTAATAGGTTTCAAAATGATAATTTTCATAATAATAGGAATAATAAGCCATCTTCTCAAAAGAAGACTATGGACATTAACCTCACTGATATTGCATTACTTGACTATTGTAGCTACATTACAAACCAAGCATGGGGAAATTGATTATATAGAATTTTACAAAGCCTTTGAGGCTTTATAAGAGGATTTTCATACATTTGAGGTGGTACCTAGCAAGGATAAAAGTGAAATCACCTCTATACCTAAGTCATCTCATCAAGCCTTCATGGTAGAAACCTTTGATTTCCCCTTTTAAGGGGAAAATGAACATGATGAGATCCCTGAGGATATCCAAGCCTTTTAATAGTTCTTGAAGAAAATCTGTCCCTTAAGGAAAATGGAGAAGAGGAAACCTTTGACTACATCAACACCTCCAAAAAAATTTGGAACTCCTTTATACCCTTCTTCAAATAACAATCCTAAGCCACCTAAAGGGAGTACTTGTAAACCCAACATTGAAATTATTAGTTTTTCTAAGATTGGTTAAAACATAGTTGAAGACATGAAAAGGATAAAGGCTAATATCACTTTACATGAACTTAAAAAAATTATAGAGCAAAGGGACCTTATATTAGAATCATTAAAGTCAAATAATCCACCATAAATTGATCATGACAATATGATTGTGCATAAGGTCAAGGTTGAATCTCCTCCTTTTTTGCTCACTATCAAGATATTTGGTAAGAACTTACATAATTGTTTATTAGATTCAGGAGCATCTACTAATATCATGACTATAGGTATATTTAAACAATTAGGCCTAACCCTCATTAATTCTGATAGATTGGGAACTCAATTGGATAAATCTAGAGTTAGGGTAATTGGAGAACTTTTAAATGTTCACATGCAACTAGATTCTAAGCCTAGGGTGCATCAATTCATTCATATTCAAGTTTTTGATATACCTGATATTTATGGAATCTTATTGAGAAATGAATGAACCAAGGCTTTTAATGGTTACATGTCCATAAATTATTCACATATGTGGTTATATTACAAGGGAGTCCCCAATCAAATTAGGGTTGATAGAGAGCCAAGAATGAAACATATGATAACTAAGTACAATGTTATGAATGAGAGGGTCAACATAATAGAATCAGACATAGAGGTTTTCACCCTAGATATTGATAAGGTATGTGATCACAAGCGTGCTCATGTTGTTCTTAAACTATGGAAGTTACATTTTGATGGTGTTAAGTGTAATGTTGGATCAGGGGTTAGTATTGTTTTAACTGACCCCACTAATAAATATTACCATGCATATTATAGGTTATAATTCCCTTGTAATAAAAATCTTGTTGAATATGAATACCTTATCCTAGGCTTAAAATTTTTTATAAAAAATAAATTCAAAAAGATACTAGTTTATGGGGATTCAAAACTAGTGGTTAACCAAGTTAGAATCAAATACCAATGTAAGATCTCATACCTAAAAAGGTATAATTTAAAGGTTTGAAATTTTATTGAATACTTTGATGCCTTTGGTATCATTTCTATCCCAAGGGGAGAAAACCAAGTTATTTATGAGTTGGCATCTGTTGCATCCATCCTCATGCCCATTCAAGATTCCCCTAATTTTAGCATTGAGTTAATCCCTTGTCCTTTAGTGCCTAATAATGTTAACCATTTATAAGTCTTCAATGATGATAAAAAAAATATTGGATTTTATGACCATTTCAAGGGCATTTGCTACTCATATCATTAATAAGGCTGATGAAAGTACATCTAAGGGGGACAAATTTAATGATAAAGCCATTCAACTAAATGATAATAAGATCTCCAAGGGGATGATTAATTTAGAGAGATGGTTTGATTAGGACAAACTAGCTGAGGTTTCTAGGGTTTTTGAGGTGAGTGGAAAATATTTTAATACCATTGATTTTGGCCTCCATGATCAACCTCAGCTAGTAAATGTTGGAAAATCCTACATAAACATTAATAACAATAAATCTAACGAACTCCTTACCTAATACAAAGATGTCATAACATGGTCTTATGATTAATTAAATATCTTTGATCCAAGGGTCATTACACATATTATACCCCTTAAAGAAAGTTGAAAACCATTAAATCATAAATAAAGGCCTATAAACCCTATCCTAGAACCCATTATTTTTAAGGAAGTCAAATGATTATTAGATTCTAGGATAGTCTTCCCTATCAAGAATTCCACTTGGGTAGCAAATTTAGTACTAGTCAGGAAGAAGAATGGTGAGATTAGACTTTGTATTGACTTTAAGAACTTGAACAAAGCATCAAAAAAGGACAACTACCCCCTTCCTTCCCTAGAACAATTAATTCAAGTTGTTTTAGGTTCAACTATGATGTCTTTTTTTGATGGCCTTTTAGGTTAAAACTAAGTGTTGGTTGATAGAGAGGATAGGATGAAGACAACTTACACCACAAAGTGGAGGGCATTTGCTTAAAATAGGATTCCATTTGGACTACTCAATGTAAGAGCCACCTTCCAAAGAGCTATTGGCCATTCCTTCCAAGTCCTGATAAGTAAATGCATCATTATTTATATGGATGATCTAATAGTTTTTTCTAAAAATAGGGAAGATCACTTCATGTATCTATAACAATTTTTTGAAAGATGCAGAAGGTATATAATTTCCTTAAACCCTAATAAGATTATCTTTTACGTGACTAAAGGAAAATTATTGGGTCATGTCATAACCAAATATGGAATCTCTATAGATCCTAAAAGAGTGGAGGCCATATCTAGAATAGAACCTCTAAATAGTAAAAAAGAGCTAAAGTCATTCCTTCTTGATATAATTAAATGACTTTATAGAATCTTCATTTAATGTGGCTTTGGAATCCTACTTTAGTATGTCATTTAGGAGCAATTAAGAGGCATGGAGGGCATGAATCTCGATATTTGTGGCAATTATGGCCCAGGGATGTCTTCCCAAGAAATGAGGTCACCTGATGATGTAGATATTAAATATTCATTTCCAAAAATAAGTTTTCAACAAGTTTCCAAGTGAATTTTAGGATTTTTTAGGATTGTGTTTCCATTGTTTATAGGCTTTAAAAATAGAATAGAGCTCCTTGTGATATGTCAGGAAATGAATATTGAATATCTACATCATCAAGTGACCTCATTTCTTGGGAAGACATCCTTGGGCCATAAATGCCACAAATATTAGGATTCATGCCCTCCATGCATCTTAATTGTAAGTAAATGACATACTAAAGTAGGATGCCAAAGCCACATGGAATGAAGATTCTATAAAGTCATTTAATTATATCAAGAAGGCCATTAGTCAATCTCCAGTATTTATAAATCTTGATTTCTCAAGGGACTTCTACCTATATTATTTTTCATCTAACCACACTATGGTTACAGTGTTAACTCAAAAAATTGAAGGGTGTGACCACCCAATTGCTTTTATGACCACTAATTTCAAGAATGTTGAGTTAGATTATTCATTGATTGATAAATAGGCATATGTATTAGTTAAATAAATTAATAAATTTAGGCATTACATCCTTATAAATAAGGTATATACTATTTTACCTGACCCTACCACCAAACTTATGTTAAGTTAGAATCAACTTAGAGAATGAAGAGGTAAGTGGATGTTAGTTTTGCAAGAATATGACTTGGAAATGAAAATAGAAAAAATGTTAAGGTGCCAAGGTTTGATTTAGATGATTGTTAATATTAACCCTAAGTAAAGTATTATTCAAGTGAATCAAAAAAAAAATTGAGCTAATGAATGGTATGATTTAATCATACATTTTCTAATTAACGGTACTTGTATTGTAGGCCTATCTAGGGAGAAAAAGAGGGCCTTAAAGTTGAAGGAAGCACACTATTTGATAAATATTGGGATCTTGTATAGAAGGAATTTTGAGTTAATTTACTTGAGATGTGTATCACAAGAAGAAGCCACCTAAATCATGAGTACCTTCCATGAAAATTTGGGCAATGGAAATCATTCTGGGAGAATCACACCCCAAACAAATTTTAGAGATGGATATTATTGGCCAACCATTTTTAAGGATGCTCATAAACATGTGAGAGAATGTCACTCATGTCATATTTTCAACACCAAGGAGCCAAAGGTAGCAATGCCTCTACAGCCAGTCATGATTGACAAACCCTTTTCTCAATTGGGGTTAGACTTTGTTGGTGTAATCAACCCTAACTCATCTTAAGGTCACAAGTATGTCCTTAATACCATAGACTATTGCACAAGGTAAACTAAAGTTATAACCACCAAAGAATGTAGGACTGAAGAAGTGATCAAATTCTTAAATCAAACCATATGTACTAGGTTTAGAACTCTAGTCTCTCTAGTGTGTGACAATGGATATACCTTCATATCTATAGAGATGATTAAATGAGGTTATGATAATGGTGTTACACTTAAGTTTACCTCTAACCATTATCCCCAAGGGAATGGATTGTTTGAGTCAACAAATAAGAACCTAATGAAAGAAATCAAAAAGTTTGTTATAGATAAACATAAGACTTAGAAAAAGATCCTTAAATTTGCACTTTGGGTTAATAGGATAAAAATCAAGTAGGATCTAATATCCTCACCATTTTTAATAGTGTATGGATAGGAGCTTATCTTTCCTATCACTCTCAAACTTCCCACATATAGATATATGCAAGAATATAGGGAGAGACAAGAGCTAACCAACTCTAGATTGCTAGATATAATTTAAATGGAAGATGCAAGAGAGAATGCCTTTGCTGATTTTAGTAGGCATCAAACCATAGTCAAGATATGGTTTGATAAAAGGTCCAAGATCAAGGTTTTTAGATAGGGAGACCTAGTTCTCCTTTGGGACAAGGCATCTAAGCCTAAAGGCAAGCATGTAAAATTCACACCCTTATGTATTGACCCATACCAAATTGAAAAAACATTCAGGAAAAATAACTTGAAGCTCAAATATTTATAGGGATAAAAGTTTATATTTCCCACCAATGGTAAATATCCCAAACACTAATTTTCTACTACTCCTCATATGGTCTTCATGGACTAAACTGTAAGATGATTAGATTAGTGTAGGTAGGCTAGTTAGTATATTTACATGTTCTTTCCTTCTCATCCCTTTTTTGTAAATAGGCATGTAAATATTTATTTATTTTCTTTGGCCATATTTCTTTCCTACTTTCTATTATGTGTTTCTTTCCTATTTCTTTGTTCCATGATTTAAATAAGCTCCTAAGGATAATCTTGAGCTTAGAAGTTATGAATTTTTCTTGAAAACATGTCCCCCAATTTATAAATATAGGTATGAACCCAATACATAGGATGACCATGGTTCTAAAACATAAATAATAATGTTATAGCATGGATAAATTGTTAAATACCAATGAAAAGGCTAATCATTTCATGAGACCCTAACCATTGCCTTGACTTTAAACTAGTTTTAAGAACACTTGAACTTGTGGGGTGAAAACTCAAATTATCAACGTATACCCCAAACTAGCACTTAGTAAACATCCTTTCTTAGGATAATATTTATAACCATAGGTGATTTTTTGAAGATCAAATACTTGACCAAATCCTAAAACCTAGTTATCCTGGTTCACAACCTTAATGAAAGCATAAAGATCTAAGAAAATACAATAATAATCATACAATGAAAAATCAAAATCTTTCAAGCATAAGTTATTTTGGTAATATCCATTAGGGCTATGGACACCTTGCTAATAGTGGATCAAGGTTGTGAGTGGAGACAAAGGCATCTCTTTTGGGGCTATGGATGCCTAGTGGTAGCAGAGCAATGCCAAAGCCTTCCCAAAGTTAAAAACATTGTTCCCAATGAGCATCTTAGACTAATATAAGTTGGTTTAAATGATTAATGACATGAAACCTAGAAGTTATTTATTTAAACCCATGAAAATAGTAAGTGGAATCAAAACACACACAAAGTTTATGACTTGGTATTTAACCTTAAAACCAAAAGTGAAAGAATTCTTTCAACTATGACTTGGTCTAGATGATTATATTGATCAAATGAAGTGGATGACCTAATTATTTATCTGATGAGATTCCCTAGGTTCTAACATATTTCTATGTTTCCCCCATGAGTCACCATTTTTTGGGACCAACATACCCCAATTTTTTGAATTGGAACCCTTGAGAAAGCCTTAGAATAAAACATGTAAATTTTAGTATGTCAAGGTCTTTTATAAAATGTTAATGTCATCCACTTTGTTAAAAGGTAGGTTTATGTGGTTTTGATTTGATTTGATTTAGACTAATATCGTTAATGAGATTCATTCATATTTTAGTTACAAGTTCCATAGTATGTGTTCTTGAGAATTCTATATTACAAAACCCTAGCAAACCCTCAATTCAAAGTTGAATAAAGGTGGGAACCAAATTGATAGGAACTATGTTAAAATTCATTTATGGACTTGAGTATAAAATGCATATTATAGGCTTAGTCATATTTTTAACATAACTTATCTAAAAACTTGGTGCCATTTGTTATTTCCCCCCTTTTCTAAAGTTCCTTATGGCCTAACTAATGTCATCTTACAGGGTCCTTTTAATATTTACCAACTTAGCCTAAGGATTTAATAATAAGGACCCAATTTATTTATTAATATAATCATGACCTTAGTTTTAATGCCTTAATCCAAAGTATTTTATGTCTCCATGGTCCTAATTTGACTTCATTTCATCTTGTAGGATCTTACAGCTATTGATTTATCATGAAATTTGATCTAATGGGGTGAGGATAACCTAAACATTGACTTAAATAACATACATATTTGCTGATCTGATTGTCCATGTTTACTCTCTATGACCTAATCAGATGGAGCAAAGAATAATTAAAAGGTCAAAGGGATATAAGAGGCCCAAAATATAGACATGTGGTGCCATTGCATTTGAGGATTAAAAAAAAGGGGGCCCACCTAACATGATAGCTAATCAAAAGCAAGTCCCTAGATCAAAATTATATGGTTGTCACTTTATCATGACATTTGATCCAATTGAGTGAATTAACACCAAGACCCTAGGAATCCCCGTAAAAATTCCAAGTGGCATCCTTGAATTTAGCCCTAAATATTTTAATGAACTTAACATTGGCATTCATGTGATCGTTATTAAAACATCCAAAAGATGAACTTGATGCATGTGTGAGTGTTAACTTTAAGCCCATTAAAATGAAAGTTTCATTAGCTTAAACTTAACATCCACTTGACCATCAATTGATGCCCATGAGGGTGTATTTAACATCTTCAATACCATCAATTTTAATTTGATGAAATATCTTACTCAGGGTCAAATGGAATTCCAAAATCTTATTTGAATAACTCAAAAATGGCTTTATAATCTAAAGGAAATGCTCAAAATATTCTCAAAAATGGGAGTCTTCAACCTAAAAAATATGTAAATGGTATTATGATCTAAATAATTACTCTAAATTTATATAGAGGGTCCTCATGACATTTTGTTTAAAAAATCATGAACCTTAAACTATGAGTTTATGCTAAGTCTTATTTTGAAAGGGAGGTCCTTGTCATTTAGATTATACGATAACTAAATATTTTCATATGTGGTGGTTTAAACTATTTAGACCCTCATACCTTTGTTATAAATTAGGAACTTAAGTCAAAATCATAACTTTAATAATGTATTAAATTAATATTTGGGTATTTTTTTAGATCAATAGTTCATGCCCCATCATGGGATTTGATCCAATGACATGAAGGTTTCAATGACTTTTCAAAGGCCTATAAGCTCACCATATGGCCAATACTCATTTGATGAGTGATTAACCAAAAATACAAAGCACAGAGAAGATGTATAAACATGACAAGTGTCATGACCATGAGGTTTGTAATAGAAATACCCAATCATAGCCAAGTGCCTAGATTATAATCAATGGATTGTGCTAATCCAAGATTTTGATCCTAGTGTTCAAATGGCATTTATGAAAAATATAGTGAAAGGTCTAGATCAATGCCACATAAGCACCATGCAAGCAAAAAAGGATAAAATTTGAGATCTTGTGGGATTGAAAACACAAAGATATAAAGGAAAAGGTCCCAATCAAATCTAAGTCATCTATAAGTCAAAGACTAGATATATTCTACCATTAAAGCTCCAAAACCCTAAACCCTATATAAAAGTGACCCAAATGAAATCAATTTGTTAAAATTTGACCAAAGGATAAATTAATTATATTTTTTAGGTGGAATAAAGTTTTCATAGATATTGTCTATAATCTAGTGTGAATAATTATCAAAGACAGAGACCATGATACCTAGTAGGCAACAATTGAAGGAAGAGACTGATCTCTATTTGATAACATATAATGAGGGCTAGACATTCAAAGATAACAATTTGGACCTCACAACATTGAACATTTAGGGCATTAGGAATTGGTCCAAGCTCTTCTTCTTGATATAAGAATCAAACCCATTTCACAAGAGGAATAGAGGAATGCCACCATGAGTAGGTGACACTATAACCTAGTTACAATCTAAATGGCTAGCCTTCATCATGCCATGATAAAACCAAAGGTATTACATTGTATTGATGTCCAAAGTATTACATTGTATTGACGTACTTGCCCCCATATTTATTGATTATAGAATATATAATGAATGGATCATTAGATAGGGGAACTCAAAAAGGGTAGCCTACATTTCCATTATTAATTTTGATAAGTACTATAAGCTCCCTCTCCCCCACGTGGACCTTTCTAAAATCAAAGAGTGGACCAATAACCATGTTCTAGACTCTATCCTTAGACCCTAATTGCACCAAGGACCTCATATATTTAGAGACCTTGAGGACAAGATCCTTATCATCCAATTTAGAGAGGATATTAGGGTAATAATTATCCTTTTGAACTGAGCCTATGGTTATCCTTCAACTACTTATGTGAATAAGATATGGTTCCCATATGTGTACTACATGGTGGAGGAGAAATTTACCCCTCTAATTGGAGACTTAATTAACATTTTCCTAGCTAAAAAATTCAATGCCATCAGAAGAAAGACCTCAAAGAAATTCTTTATGATATCATACCTACTTGATGCCTTGCTTGTCTCAGTCACCTTCCCTAGGATTAGGAACTAATACCTAGAGGGAAAGACAACCATTTCACATTACTATTCCAAACTACACATCTTCAAGTACATGAGTCACATGCAGGTTATTTATGATTGCATTTATCCATATATAGTGGAGGCCATCATAGGTGTTCCCATGGCTAGACTCCACCCCCTCAATAGGAAGTATGTTGAAATAATAGGGGAAATATGGTACTACCCTAATTTTTCAGTCATTAGGATAGAAGAAATCGTGTCCCAACCTTAAAGGTTACTTGTATATGTTCTAAATAAGCTTAAAGAGTAGGAAATTACCTCCCTGCTCATCCATGGGATTGATATGACTTAAAAATAAAAGAAGGTTTTACTCCGCCCCTTCCCCTTTAATATTAGGAAAACCATAATAAAATACTAGAAATATGTGGAGATCATGTCTACACATAAGTATTCATTTGGCTTCTAGCTAGATGAACTTTAGATGTGGGATCCAAAGAACATAGTAGGTTAGCATCTAAGGGACAAGAAGCTTCCAAAGCCAAAATATGTACATTAACTTAGTGTCTATGACACCATATATATTAAGGATAAGAACTATGAGGAGGTATTAGCTAGGGTACAAGGCCATAACATTAATCTTGAACATAGGTTAATCAAGGATAACAAGTCATCTAGGGAAACATGTCAAATTCATCCTTTACAATATCACTTACTACCTAGGCCATCTGGAATAGCCCATGAGCAGCCTCAAGTAGAGCAGTCACAACCCTAAAAATAAGTTGAGAAAGTTCAAGGTGAACAAAGTAAGGGCAAGGAGAAGTGAGAGAGGTGAAATTGGAAGAGAGGCCTAGAAAGGGGACCCCATCTTTAGCACTCCCACAAAGTCCACCTTCCCCAATTCAATACCTAGACATGATATCCTTAGAGATAGTGGAGATGCTTGAGGGTGCCATCAAGGAAATTATAGAAGCTTATGACTTTGATAAGGAATGGAAGCCCAAAGAAGATATAAGAAAAGAGCTTATCACAATATCATCCCATGAGAAGAAGAAGGTAGAGCTAGCACTGGTCCCTATGGGACCAAATAAGAGACCAAGATTGACATTCATTGATCCCACTAGTGAAGTCAATCTATTCAGTGACAAGTTCCCAATTCATGGACCAGTCATTCTTGACTGGTTCATCTATGGAAAATTGCAAAATATCTCATCTCTCTCTCATTCTTGGTCTATTATGAGGTTTATTGATGTTGAAATACAAGATGATATGAATCCTTGAATAAGGGATATATTAAAGGAGTAGGAAGAAAGGAGAATTATGGTTGTTTAAGGACTAAAAGGCAAGAATATAGATGCTTTAGGAGAATCTATTAGCTCAAGTGTGGAGGTCCTAGAACATCCCAAAGTAAAGGAGCTAGTTACTATCATCTATTTTAACACTAAAATAGTTGGGTTGGAGAGAATAAAAACTAGGATAGTTATGGTTGGGATAAAAGAATTCACCTTTCAAAAGGTAGAACCATTTATAGGATTAACTCTTATGAGAGGATAATGACTAGGTGAGGCTACCATTTATGAATAAGATGTGGAAAGTTTGATTAAGGCCCAATCATCACAAGCTAAATTTGGAGTCTAGGGTTTGAAGTAAAGGATCCAAAATTTACAAAAGGAGGAAGAAAACTTGCAAACATAGGCAATTCTATCAGTGCTAGATACAATGACCAAAATGCTTGATGAGTCATTTTGTGACATGTTTGAGGAACTTAAGTCAATGAAACAAAGGAAAAGTGAATCATAAGGGTAGTGTGTACTAGCCAAGAGTTTAGTCACCTAGTGGTAGGCCTTAGAAGACAAAATTTCCCAACTCCTCAGCATTCAAGCAAATAAATAGATCCCAAACTTCAAGACCATCAATTTAGGACATTTAAGTAAAATTATGGGGATTGTGATTTAAAATCTTCAAAGTTTAAGTTCATGGCATATTGGTGTGGAAAGGTTCCTAAAAGAGGATAAGGTACTAATTACAAGAATTAAGAAACTTTTTGGGACAATGATTATAGATCCTGCACAACCCAATGCCTTTGGGATCATAAGTGATGAGTAATTCAAACATAGGGCTACTTTGGTAACCTAGGAAATTAAAGGAAAAGGCCAAGGCAAATATGGGGCTGATAACAAAAAAATCTTAGACATGGTATTCAATGTAGGGGAAAGGATAAAAGAAACTCAGAGCATTAAAGAGGCCATGTATAGGAATGACATATAATTTTATGACTTGGTGGATCAATAAGAGGAGTAGACCATGAACCTTGTTGTGGATCTAGAACTAATTAATGAGCAACATGATAAAGTCATGAGCATCCTCCAACAATGATAATTAGGGGCTCCACCAGCTAATTAGAAAAAAAAATTATTTTATTGAATTTTGTAACAATTTCAAATAGAATATTCCATTGTAAAGGCATATGTTAGTTTGTTAGCATACTTGCATCTAGGTCAATATGATTATGAAAATCACTTGTATTTTATAACTTGTAAGGAAAGATGTCCTTATCCTTGTACACATATATCTTTTTATTAAATGGTATACTGCCTAATCTTCCTATAAAGTCATGTATTACCATTTGTAAAAGAGATATTTTTGAGCAAATTTGTATAATTTTAAGTAATTAATAGAATCAAAGTAATTCTACAAATATTATCCATGTTTGATGTGTTAATTATAATTTTTAGCTTTTATCTCAATTACTAGTTATGGTCTTGAATTTGAATGGTGTCTTATAATTATAAGTTGTATCCTCATAATCATAGGGTTTCTAATTTGTGCAACCTACTAGATTAGCTATAAGATATTTTGTTCTCCTTCATTTTTATTTTACTTTGTTTTTAGATGTATATGTGTTATCTAATAAATAGTAGTAAATATTTAAAGAATAACTAGTTCTTACTTGTGATTCTTCACACTATCCTTTGAAAATGACTTGGAGTATAGTGGAATTTGAGCTTAGATTGGTTTACATTATATATCTATTTGAATACGTACTTAGTTTAAATGGATTCTTTGTCATAATGTTTAAGGCTAAAATTGGTAATCACTCTTTATTTCTACCTTACCCTTATCTTTGCTCCTTTTTTACCCCAAGATCATTTTAGTTTTAGCTTCATTATAAATATCCATTTAGATTATTTTGTATCTTAAATCTAGAGCATAATTCACTAAGCATTAAAATATATTCTTAGAAATTCATGAAGAATATACCAAGGTGGCTCCCAATCACTAAATTATATAAATATTATGGAATATTTTATCTTGATCTATTTATATTTTACCTAGGCAACTAGATTATTGAAACTTACAACTCGTGCCTTGAATTTTCAAATTCTAAAATGAGAAGTATTATTTAAACACTAAGATCACATGTGGTTCATTAGAATAATCAACACTATTTTCATAATAAAAAGGATTATTTTGTGAGCTTATCCAAGTGATGGAGATTATCTATGAAACTTTATAGATCCTGATCACATTGTTAGGACTTCCAATCCTTCAAAACCTTAAAGATAAATTGTGAGAAAATGGATTGTATAGGGTCTTGAATATGGATTATAGGCTATCTTGTTAAAAAATTTCTTTAAATTATCTCCATTTGGTAAGATCCTCATGACACTATTCCAACTATGATGAATGTGCTTTTATCTCACTTGACACTCTAACTTTGCCAAACACCTCACACCTACCTTGATTAGATCACTAACTATGTTTTCTATTTGGAAGAGGCACTTGTAGGTGAATATTACATGGGTGAATCATTAATATATTGCCTCAGTATTTCCTTAAGGTTTCTAATGTATTTTAAAACCATTTAGACTTGTTCCAACTATATCCATGTTATGTTAACCCTAAGGCAGTCATGTTCTTAGATTATTGTATACACAGTCAACTATAGTTGACTATCTTAGAGCAAAAAGGAAGTTTTTTAGGTGAATATCATCTTTAAAACCTATGCCACATGGTTTATTATTATTTTATGGCCCTTTGAGGTAGCTTACACTATCAATTATTTGTATTTCCATGTCTAGGTTCACATTATAAACCTATAGGAGTCTAAAATCAACTATGGACAAGTTATATTGGGGTCAAGCACACCTATAGGTGTGCATAGGGTTAAAAATATAGTATTCCAAAATTAATTGATTCCATTTTAAGAATTGATGTGATTTTAATTTTTTTAAAAGCACTTTACATACATATGCATGATCTTGCATTAAAACTTTGGGTGTGAAGTTCATTTGATACTCAAATCCTATAGATCACTACCAAACCTTGGTGAATAAATTTTCAACTTTGAGGCCTTCAAACTTTACTCTCATATAGTCACCCACCCATTCCTTTTTGAATGGGTATTTTCCTAGAATATGTCTATAAATTAGATGCATTTGGATTTTTCATAACTCTATGAAAAATTACTATGTGATATCCAATAAAAATGGTGAGGGCTTTATTTTGGTGTTTAAGGGAACTTATCCCTAACATAGTCCCTTTAAAATGCAAGTTGGTTTCTTGAACTTGCCTACTCTACCAATGATTTTATCATGACTAAAAAAGTATATCTAACCCCCAAAACATTTATTGGAACCTCAAAACATGTTAAAACCCTATATTAACATGCTTAGTTCTTTGTGGTAGCCTTTAGAGACACACATAGTAGCATATAAGGTAGTGAAGGTAGCATATAGAATATGCATAGAATGTGAGCTTAAACTAGAAGTTAAAGGCACATAAATCTTATTTAAACATTATTAAGGCATCAAAACCTATTTTAACATCCACCATAAAACACTTCAACTCTCTATGGGGCCACTTATAAGTGTGCATTTATGTATGTAGGTAGTGAATGTGGGTATAGGTAGTAAGCATGATATGTGATAATTCAATGAAGTTTATACCCTCTCAAAGTATCTCAATGCATCCTTAAAAATTTTAAGGATTGAAATAAGTTTAAAAACTACCCTTCCAACATAAAACTCTCATGAGAGCACTTGTATATGTGCATTTATGCCTACAAGATAGTATGGACATGGGCCATGTGCATGGAATGTCTAGACTTTAAATCAACCATATACTCTATTAAGGCACTAAAATGTATGTTTTAATCATTTAAAGGATTTAAATAGGTTTCAACAACATTTTAATATGATATATTTATGTAAGCACCTATAGGTGCATATCCCAAGTATATGACTATGTATACATATTGCATTGACTAAATGTTTGATCAATACATGAACTTGTAAGACCAATAATGGAAAAAAGGGGATTATTTTGACATTAAAATATGAATAAAATTATATAACATTCATATGAGACCCTTTTAGACAACCAAACCTTCTACAAGTAGTGAAACCTGACTACAACCTCCATTTATGACATATTCTTGTGATCTAAGCTATCTAACATATATATTCACTTAAAATTATGAAAAAAATCATGGATAAAATTATATAATGTATTAAAAATCTTATATAATAAAATTAATCAATTGATCTATATGGACTAGCTCAAATAGGAGCAAAACCTGTAAGGTGTGGGAAATAACAAGTAGAAAAACATAGTCAACTTGTTAAATATGTTTCATAATGTATAAACCACCATTATTTGAAATAAAAAAACATGAAGTTTAATCTTACCAAGTTTAATATTACCCACCTAATGCATTTTACCTGAAACTTATCCTATTGGTCATACTATCAAAAAACCTATTGACCAATTTCATGTGCATAGTGGAGCGATAGAAGAGTAGAATGTTTTTATCCAAAAAATTTCACTGAAAAATAATTTAAATCATAAAAATTATTTTTATTAAGTTTAATATCCATTCAAAAATCTTATCCCACATACCACTCTCTTTCGTAGGTTGTACAACCTTTGAAACTCCTTTTCTACTTACTTTCTTAATTTTTATTTAAAAACCTAAAAATTTTATTTAGTCCTGAAATTATTGAAAATAAATATGACACATTGGATGTTGGAAGGAATTTTATAACACATGTACATCTTTAAGACTATACCACCTTCATAAATTACCCATGTATGATCTCTAAATGACATTAAATGAGATAAGGACTAAATGTGACCATGACCAAGTCTAAAAACATATGAAATGACATTAAATAGACTATGAAACACCCTATGTCATTATAATATACTCATATATCAATTTTTTTACTATATGGGATTGGCCCATTTTGACTCGTGGTCAACAAGATCTCCCAAGATAATGATAACTCTGATGCCCCTAAGAGACTAATAATTCTGATAGGATCTACATGACATCCACACATTCATCAGACTCTCTCAAGGCTTTGATATCTTTTACACCTCCAAGATACTAATAATTCTAATACATTCTATGTGGTATCTCATCATTCATTGGGCTCTCCTAAGGCTCTAATGGATTTGACACCCCTAAGAGACTGATAAGTCTAAAAAGTTCCATGTGGCATCCAATCATTCACCAAGCTCTCTTAGAGATCTGATAGCTATAATACCTCTATTAAAATTATTATTTTTTAAATAACCACATGGAATCCACTCATTCATTTGGCTCTCCTAGGCCTTAACCATTTTTATGTATTGTTGCAGATGAACAAGATTGATACATGTGGTGAAATCATGCTGATCACAATACTTGAAGGGTCTTTTCCTTGGTTAATTTTTTTCATGATTAGTGTATGAATTTCATGAATACATGTTTATGGTCCTCAATCATCTAGATTATTTGGGAAACCCAACACTTTATCACTTCACTAATTTCTTGTAGATAAGTGGGATGGTGCCACATGGATAGTCTTCACTCATTTTTCTTGCCTAGATCAACCTATGAACTGTGTTTGTTGCTTAGGTAATGGGTAATTAAGATCATGATATGTGGTGTGATCTCATTTATCCAAATTCCTAGGGAACTTTGATGACTATTCCTATGTTCTTTGTCTATGGGTAAGTTGGATCATGAAAAGTGTCAAAAT
Source organism: Torreya grandis (assembly GCA_037957365.1). Classification (NCBI taxonomy): domain Eukaryota; kingdom Viridiplantae; phylum Streptophyta; class Pinopsida; order Cupressales; family Taxaceae; genus Torreya; species Torreya grandis. Next base: position 66,983 of record JARHVA010003896.1, read on the forward strand.
ATCATAAACTTGAGTACTTGTCAATATAAAAATAGTCATTTTAAAATTCTTCTATGAGCAAGTTAAAGCAAGGCTTGTTTCACAATATCAATCACTTGGTACTTATCCATTATAAATCAAAATAAATAACCCTTATTAAATTTTATGAATGTTTATGTTTGAAAGAGACATGTGGGAAAGAGAGATTTTTTTTAGAAATAACTAAGTATGAAAACCAATCTGATCAAGATCAAGTAGGATTTAGATAATTTGTCCTTCAACAAGATCAAGTAGGATTTAGACAATTTTCCCTTCAAATCTAGAAAAATCCTTAACGTATCTAATAACCTTGGATGAATATAAATTAAATCGATTAGTCTATAATCAAATCAAGATGTTATTCAAATAAAACTTAGATCTATAAATTAAATACTTATGATAAAAATTCAACAAAAATCTTAATTTTTAATTAGACTTTGGCTTAGGCTAGGACTAATTAATTTTATAATAAGACATGCACATGGTATTTTCATCTTAAATTGAGTCCTCATTTGATATTTTAAAAATGGGGTGTATTGGTCAAAATGTAATTGAGGTGGATGGATGGATCTAAAATAAGGTGCATATGTACAAAAAATATAAGAGGGAGGGGTGAGGTGAAAAAATAGGGGGTCATATGATCTAATTGGAGATTAAACCCTTCTAAGGTAAGTTACTATTCTATGCCAAGCATATAACACAAAGTAATATCTATTGTGGATTGGGTGAAAGTATAAAAATGTAAATAAACATAGTAAAGATAATAATGAAATAATTGTATAAAGATTTATTGATTACAATGAAAGATGTTATTAATAGATTTCTATGCATATCCAATACCACAAAAAAGTATTAACTATGATATACAACCAAAAAATTTACAAGAAAAAAAATATTCAATATTACCCCTAAAAATAACACACACTAAGCTTACTATATATTTATTAACTTAATGTAAATTCCTCAATGAAATATAGAAAGTTGTAAGAGACAACATATATACACAAAGTCACATAGTAGTTGTAGAAAAAAATTTCTACTTGCATTACTTTCAAATTTTCTCTTTCCTTTTACAATGTATAAGAATAATGTATATATAGATCTATATGGGCACCACCTCATCCTTAGAATGTTATTTTATGTAAAAAAATACTAAAAATATATCTCAATCTTAATTTATTTTTTTATTTATACATGTACAAAATTTTACTTACTAATGAAGAAAATATATAAATAATTATGCCAAAAATATACTTCAAAATTATATTATGATGTCCAAATGGTGTTATATGTCATATTTAAACTTGAACTTAAATGAACTTTAGTTGTTATCTTGGGACTATGTGTTCCAAAAGTAGGAGTTAATGACTTGGTACTGATTGTATAAGAACTAGTTATTGTGGTAGTAACTGATGTTGCTACAAATGTTGTTTGAATTTTTGAACCCTCTATTTGAGGAGCCAATTATTTTTTTTCCTTTTTATTATAAGCATTATCACATGATACAAAGTCCAATTCAATTATTTCAATATTTATAATGGGAATTTTGAATAAAACAATAATATTTTCCATTAATTTTATGTGTGAACCCATTGAATAATAAAATGGTTTGTCTAATTCATGTGTATGGTCTATATTATCCTTAGAAAATGTGAATAATTGGACAATTTGATCACTACCTCCATCAACTGTATTCTCAACCTTTGCTTTGTAATGGTCAATAGAGGTTTGAATCAAGGTGTTTAATAACATCATGTTGATTATCTACCCCTATGAGGTATATATAGAGGATATACACATGTCTCTAATCAAATTTGTGGCTTGGTGTTACTGACTAGTTAACTATTTAACTTACTCTTTCACTGTTAAGTGCCACTTCATAACACTATCTATTATATTTTTCACATAATTTTGAACCAAACTAATATTGGGAGTGTTAATAGATTCAACATTGGGTGAAATTTCTCCCTAATTTCCTTTACTACTATATATAATTTGGCATATAATATATTTAATGCTTCACAAAATTTAACCACCCTATGCCATTGTGGTTGGGACTCTACTCATGATTAATGGATATAACATACCAAGTTATACACTAACTAAATAGAGTTTTATAGTTGTTCTAGAATATCTTTTGGGGTTTTAATCTTATTTTAATACTTCAACCTCCTAATTTCCTATTATATGCCATGAAACATTTTATTTATCACTCTCCCTTATGTCATCTACCATAAATATAGGATCTTCCTCAAACTCATCATGCTCACCATGTTGATTTTTTATCCTCTCTGTTAAGATGAATAATTTTTCTTCTATTTTACATTTAATTTCCTTGTTATCACTTGTCATTTTCCTCTTTCTAATCCCTTTCATCTTGTTATTAGTTTCATCAATTTATAAGCTTATCTTGGGTGGTCCAATAAGCACCAAATGTTTTCTATATTATTTCTCTATTTGTAATTATTACATTAATGGCATGGTTAGGACTAATATAGTGTCAGACACAATCTCTTGAGATGAGGTGGAAATGGATGAAACTTTTGATGGTGGTCCCATTAGTGATGTAGGAGTAGGTGAAAGAAATGTATGAAATGGGGGATGAATCATATTCTCACCACAAACCTTAATTTTAGGTGGAGTCTAAATAATTCATTTGAATATATTATAAGACTATTTAATAGTTGTAATAAAAGAGGACTATGTTTATCTAGTTTAAGGAATAGTGAATCATATCTGAGTGGATGAATGGCTATGGAATGGACCAAATAATGACTAGGAAACTAATTCCTTAGAATGAATTAGTTTGGGATTAATAGGAATAGGTCCTTGAGGGTTTATTCTATATTAAGGTTGTTACATGTAACCTATGTCAAATTTTCAATAATTGAGTAAATATTGCACGTGGGACAAGAAAACCATTATTATTCATGGGGGTAGAAATGGTACTAGCCAATTAATTAAATGAAATATTAGGTATTATTATTGTGGGAATATTATAAGTAATGGGAAAAAGAGTATAAATACCCAAACAATCTAATGGTAATGTGAGTTATGGAGTATCAACATGGCTGTCATAATTGGAAGGACATTTAAAATAGAGGAAATATGAGCTATGACCTATGTATTAGATATTATATTTATAACTAGACTGTTTAAACCATAATTAATTATTATTTAAGCTAGAGGATTATGTGTTATGGTGAGTAATTTTTTCTCTTTGTTTGCCACAATATCATGTTCTTGTGTCCTAGTTATCTCTTGCTCTATGTCATATATATGAAGAGGACTAGAATCATAAGCTAAAAAATGTACCTATAGAGATGTCTTCTAAAAAACATCATATGGTAATTGATATTTTTTTATCATATTCTTCTCTTTTTATTGGATGTTCATCTATAGTACCTATATCTACTAAGTTTTCTTCGATAGATTCTATTTTTGAATATAAATGTATTAAATTCAATGGTGTTTTTATATATGGAGGAGGTATCTCTTCCATTGTAACTACATGGGACCTAAATAATTTAAGTAGTGTCTTCTTAGATTGAATGTCTATTGAAGGTTTGTTCTAGGTAATCATTATAAATGAAGTCTTGTTTACCATAAATGATTACATTGATGAATGTGACTAAGTTGGTATTGGCCAATTTTGGCCCACACACAAATATTATACCTAAATGGATGAGTTGAGTAAAGTTATGGATGGAATGAGTGGTCAAAATATCTCATATTAATTATAAATCTTTTTAAACACTTTAATCAAGCTTAAAGTTAAATTTGTTGATATTTGAGAATCAAGTCTTGAAATAGGTCTAGAGTTGCAAGGGAAGAAGGATCAGTAGGTTCTCATGGTTATCATGACCTTCATGGACATAAAGCAACTTTCACAGGTCTTAAAAACTCATTTTGAGCCTTAAAATTTCTTGTAAAAGCATAAAAGATCTAGATTGTCATCAACATGTCATGCATAAACAAATAGGTCAATCTGATTACATATTTAATAATTGTATTTGGTGAGCCTTTCAAGCCAAAATATTGAACAAACATGATTTTTTTCATACCTTAAACATCCTATGAAAATTTCATGTCTTGATGAGCTTGTTATCTCAAGATATAAAGCTTCAAAGTTAAACTTGCAAAGTGAAACATGTGTGGGAACGTCAAGTTAAAGCTATGGCAAATATCCATTTAAATTTAAATGTTCCTAGGCTAAACATAGAGCTAAAAAGTGTCCAAATATTTGGAGATAATATCAAATCTAATGGTGAGAGGAAATATGACATATATTAGTGGATCCCAAAGATCTAATAGAGCACAATTGATCATACATCAAAGATCAATGGTGGCCATCAAGTCAAAAGGTCAACATAAATGCATCAATGATAAGTGTTAAGATCTTAGGTACCTAAATAGAGATCTAATTGTGTGCATAAATTAATAAAGATATTGGGTCTAAGAATATTAATGGTGTACATGTAATTGTACAAAGAAGATATAACAATGAGCAATGGGTCAATAAGTTAGTGAATCTTGAAGATAAATGATAAGCTTCGATGTGTCTCAACTGCATTAGACTGGTAGAATATCTATGGATCACACTCATTCATACCAAAGTATATTGATGGTGAGAAAGAGGTAAAATATTTAGTAGGATCATGAAGACCAAATGAAAATATAATAGATGACACAATTTGAGAAGGTCAAGATCAAGATTGATAGTCAATATTAAAATTCATAGACATGAGACTTTGAGTAGAGGTCAAACCAGAGAAATGTTTCAAAAGGTATATATCACCATTAAAGCTTATTCAAGCATCCATTAAACATGGTACATAGTCATACATTTAGGGGTTATCATTGATGAAGCTATATCAGCATTAAATCATAGTCTCAACCTTTGGTTCAAAGATTTAGAACTTACAGAGCCCATCTTTTAAGGTTTCAAAATTGTTTCACGACTATGATCATTGATTTTTAAAGAATATATATGAAAATAGTGAATTATTAGCTTTCATAATGCTCAAAGGAAAAAATAGGTCTTTTTAGGCCTAGTAAAGATCAAATATGGGAAGCTATCTATTAAATAGGGATCAAGAACAAAGCTACATGGCCTATAGGCTTTTCATCGATAGGAGAACTCTAGGAAAACTAATAAAGGAGATTGGTTTTCATATATATTAAACATATACTTAGATATTGAAATGGGGTATTTTAAAGGCTATTAATAGGTGTATCATATTTTATATAGCTATATCCTTGACAAGTAGGTACTTACCGTCACTCAAAGTAGACATAACATGGCTTTGTCAGATTCAAGATATAAAGATTTTTTCTTCATAAGTAAGTCAAGTGGGAGATGGAATATAAAATAAAGAAAAGGGATTTTTGTATTGGTTATATCATATTATAACATGTAATTATTATTGAAATATTAAGGATATTTCTTCCTTGAAAGGATCATGACTCATCATCTATAAAATAGATTCTTGTCTTTTAGTGCATATTTTTCAGCCAATGAGAAAGCTAGAAGACTGTTGGAGCTAATGTAGGATAATTAATCAATGAAGGATCATTTTTTATTTGATTAAATGTGGTGAAGAATTCATTTAAATGGGTATCTCATTGATTTTTATTAGTTAATGTTCTCCCTCTTTTCTCTCTTCCCCTTTTTATATATCACCCATTCTTTCTCATTTGTAAGGATGCTCATTTTTGGGAGTATCAGGGAGTCTTTGAGATATTTAAAAATATGATCATTTTGATAAGACTAAACCCTATAAAAAATATTTAACAAATACATCTTGAAGCAAAAATATACTTTATTTACCTATCTATTACCTTGGATCTATGTTGAGTAAGTTGTGCATGATGGCATTATGTGAAATAAAATCTTCTTCATCCATTATCCTCCTTTTTGACCTCTTTTAGGGTGTTTTAAAGTTGTCTATAGGTATATATTAGTGTTATTTTTACCATTTATTTAAGCTATTAGTGAGTCTTAGAACCCCTCTTTTTTAACATTCATTGCTTCCTAAACCTAGTCTATGAAATACTTATGAAATTAGCATGATTTTGAGGTTGTGTAAGCTAGCATTGTCTTGTGTTGATCTAGTGTGGGTTTAAGCTTATGGGAGTTTTCCATTTTTATTTGGTGCATCACCCTATTAAATTTATTAGGATCCCTTTTCCCCTTTCTAACCCTTTTCCCTGAAGTAGCATTAGTCTAGGTGATTCATCAATAGAAATCCAACCTTTTTTGGAGGTTCAACCCTATTATAGTATACCCATAGCCTTAGGTTTTTCCCATATTATGGATCAATTGTAGAGAGCCTGAAGAAACCTCTCCAAAGGTGAAAATTGATTCCACAACATTTTTTAGCATGCCCAGTGGGACTTTATACATTGTTCACTAGTGAAGAGTTTTGATGTTCTCTTCATCCAATCAACCTTTGGAGGCTAGTGTTCAAACATTAATGGCAACTCCGAATCAAATCTTCTAGTTGTAAGTAACTCAGGTGCCTAATCATCATTATTTGGCATGTACCATCACTCTTTTGATCAATATGCTTATTCCTTTCCTCAACATTTAACATCCTTCATATCATATTAACAATGTTTATGGCTTCACCCCAAGTGGTTCTTAATATTTAGTGCATCAGCGTTCTCAAGGTCAAGATGTCCCTATTTATTCCCTAAACTGATCCATTTCACATTTGAAGAAAATGTTCTTAGGCTATAAAAGGTACATGATATACCTTAATACATAAATGGGATATGGTCAAGATATCCCTAATCATACCATTCATGACATAAGAAATGCATTATATCTAATGAAAGAAAATTGGGCACCTATTAAGGGAGAAATTTGAAAAAACCTCTCAAGTGAGATGATGGATGTAAGTGGTTACATTCAAAGCATTGATGATAAGTGTAGACACCGAAATCATGTTGACTCCCCTGGTCATTCCCCATCTTATTCTTCTTCGCCTATTTAACCCTTATCGATCACTTGTTCCACCAACCTTGACCCTGGCAGCATGTAAAAATGAGCACAGAGCTAAAGCTAGACTCTATCCCCATTATGCATCTGCCGACGACGGTCTTTACCCAGTCGATGTCGCTGACGTTGGTCACTTATCAGCCAATGTCGGCAATCCTGTCGACGTCGGTCACCTTGTTGTTATCTGTTATCAGTTATCATTCAGTTTCCCAAACGGTTGACGAACCGTCTCTGGAACCGTCTCTTGCCTTCATCAGCATCCGCCAACCATTCGAGAGGCTATCCCAAACGCTATTCAACCATTTTCACTGATCAATCGAAACCCGAGAAATCATTCAATCAACCTGTGAACTCTGACATCAACACTCTCGTGATCAACACTCTCGGCATCAACCCACTCTCAGCATCAACCAATCTGCATTCAATCCGGCACTGCACAGACAACTTCAACTATGGCTTTCATCGCGTCTTCTGGCAGGTAAGTATTTATTCTGTTTGTTTTATTTCTTCTTGGTTATTCTTTGTTTATCAGTTCTGTCATCCCAATTCTTCAAACCACAGACCCAGCATCTCTCGTTTACATCCCTGCCCCTGTCAAGACCCTGTCTTGACTCTATCCAAAACCCTACCCTGACCTTATCAGACCCTGTCCCGACTCTGTCTAAACCTCGTCCCGACCCTATCAAGAACTTGTCCCGACTCTCCCAAAGCTCTCTGCAACTTGTCCAGAATCTACCCCTACCGACGCCGGTCACTACCCCGACCGACGACGGCACCTCAACCGACGTCGGCACCTTCCCTAACCGATGCCGGCACCACAGAGACCGACGCCGGCGATTATGCAGAACAGTGCTGCATATCAGGTACACACTTTATTTTCTGTCATTTATTTTTGTCATTATTATCTACTTTCATCCAATATTCTGCTTTTTTATCAGTGGGTTGATATCCTTCTAGGAAGTCTTCGTACTTTCGGGATCGGGCGTTCGCCTGACAGCCCACCATATCCTTTGACTAACGTTTTTCTGTGTTTTAGCCTTTTCTTCGCAGGTGTCATTCCTCCACAGCCAAAGAGGATAATCTTCCAATGTCTGATTTTGGTGCGCATGACTTTATCAGGTACTTCTAGCCTTGACGATTTCTTTTAGTTTCTTTATTCTTCTTTTGAATGTAGAAAGCAATTTTGCATAGAAACATTCTGGCACGCCCGGTGGGACCCTAGGTCCTCCTTGGGTTCTTTCTTTCTTTCGTTCATTTAGGTGCATTAGGTTCCTTCCTTTTCACCTCCTTTCGTCTCTTCTTAAATGACATCATAAGCAGGACTAAAATGAACATTTCTTTCTTTCTTGCACTTCTAGACTAGCTAAAACTCATATTCTTCGACTCTTTCTCCATTCGTCTTCATACGAACAAACATTTTGACTTGGGCATTAAAACACTTTGCATTCATTTCTGTTTGCCTGCATCTTTTAGACCACACATAGTAATTAAAATGCATATTGAATTAATCTAGATCACTTGATGTTACACTACCTGACCACATGCACTAAAACAAACATTTTAACTTACTTGAGACAAGGCCTGACTGGAATTTCATCCCCCAGTGGATACCTTACCTGTCCCGGTGACCCTACTTGGATTTAATCACCAAGGGGGAAGCCCACTCTGTTCTCTGGCGGAGTATAAACTCTAGGCGAGGTATATTTTGGCTAAGTGAAACCAGCTAACCACTGGAATCGTGAAGTGAGGGGAGCTTGCTCCTTAACACCAGGCCGCATACCGAACCTAACACAGACTTCTTGAGCACCATAACAAAACCCGAAACCATCCATAGACTGCTTCTTCTAGGACCTGACTCACAAAGCCAATCTTCCTCTACACACATTCTAAGGCATAAGCCACTATAATCCTAAAAATTTACTTCTAGTGTTTTAGGATCTGCTTGTGTTTTCATCTTTTTAGTTCTTATCTACTTGTTTGAGCTTGTGAGGACGTTCTTCCTTGCCTTGAATGGTTCTGACACGTAGTCAAACCAAGGCTCTTCTTGACCACACTAGCCATCAATCGCTTTCGCCTACCCCGTCTATAAACAATCATATAATGGAGTTCTACTCGAAGACCGAAAGAATTCCTACTAGACTATCTCCAACCCAGACGCCTATCATCCCAGAAGGGGACCAAGATTTTGCAAGATTCTTGGACCTCAATACCGCAGCCCTCCAAAACTATCTCGCAAGAAACCCAATGCGGGACCTTTCGGACGACGTGGCGACGACATCAACACCGTTCACCACCCAACCTTTTACGACTCAACCTTTCGCCTCAAATATTAACCCGACCATGGCCTATACGCAAAGTTCGGCCTCCTTGTCTATTTTTAGACCAACCTCCACCGAGGTTTCGTTACCCCCTCAACCACCTGTAATTCAACCAAGTTCTACATTATACCAGAACTTGATTGTCTCGACCCCACACACTCTTGTGCCTATATATGCAGGAGTACCTACCTCGCCCTTTGTCAATGCCATCACACAACCTCCTTTGGCGGTATCTAGTCAGCCTATGCCTTCTACCTTCCTAACCCAACCACCCTTAACCTCTACTTCTGCCCCTGCGACTAGTCATCCGTACGTTGCACCCTTACTAGTACAACCGACTACGTCATACACCTCTTCTAACCTCTTTCAAGCGCCTTACAACTTAGGGGGCGCTCAACCTACCAATCCGTCAGCAGATCTTATCAAGATGCTGATGGATAAAATGTCCAGTCTCGAAGCTTCTATCTCCGGTTCAAGTAATGTCTCTTCATATGACCAGATTTACAACGAGCCCATCCACCCTTCTGTCCCTATCCGACCATACCCCAACCATTGGGAGCTTCCTAAATTTACTCACTTTCAGAGTAAGGAAGACCCACAACAACACTTACGGGCATTCAAACATGCCTGTTACCTTATTTCCCATGACAATGCGTTGCTTTTACGCACATTCCCTATGTCACTTTCTGGCCCTGCCCTTGACTGGTATAGTTCTCTTGCCAGACATTCTATCTTTTCATTCATCCAACTCGCCCAACTATTCGTTGATCATTTCTCAATCAATATCACTAAACAAGTTTCGATCACAGACCTTTACTCCATCAGGCAATTTGATGACGAATCCATAGTTGATTTTGTCGCCCATTGGAGAGGCCTGATTAACCAGCTCTCTTTCTCCTTGCCTCAACCCGAGCTCATTGAGCTCTTTTCCCGAGCATGTGCCAGTCACATCTCGTCCACCTTGCGGATTCAGACATTCCACACTTTTGACGAGGCCTTCACCATGGCCCGAAAGCTTGAACTCCGCGCCATTGAAGAAGATAAGGTCAAATTGTGTAACACTAACACAAGAACCAATGACCATTCTTCTTCCAGACCTTCTTCTGCCCACTCCCAATCCAAGGGGTTGGCAAACACTGTCATCTTTAGACCATCATCTTCAACAATAACCAACCGCTCATCATCTTCAACATTAGACTACATCAATAAACATTTTCAACGTCAATCCTTACAGCGTCAATTCACTCCAATTGGGGAGTCATATGCCTCTGTCTTGGATAAACTCGTCAAGCAGGGGGTCCTCAATCTCCCTCCAATCCGACCACATCAATTCGACCCCTCAACACCTATCCCTGCATGGTATAGGGAAAACCACTTTTGCAACTATCACCGTGTCAAAGGCCATGACATGGATCACTGTCAAACTTTCAAAAACATCGTACAGGACATGCTCGACAAGGGGGATCTTATTTTAGATAACCCGAATGCACCACCCAACCAAAATCTTGACATCTTCAAGCAACCCCTTTCTAATCACCTGCATACTCAAGACAACGTCCAAACCATGATCAATGACCCTCAAGACCATGATATACACACGGTCGACACTATCTTTTCTCTTATCCCTGACCAACCTTTTTCACAGGTGGAAGACCTTTCTTCCCCTACACCTCCTCCACATGGCGAAGAACTTTCTTCTCCCACTTGTCCTCCATCGACTTCTCCCATATTGGAGGACACTTTGACCACATCAACACCAACTGCCTCACCTTCATCCTTATTATTATCCATAGACGATCATACCTTTTTGACTCCCCAACCACACACAGAAGCCATGACTACTCCGGTGCTCTTTCCTCTTAAAGAGCCCACACCTTTAATCCCTTCTCCATTGAGAGAAAAACCATCCACATCTAAGTCCAAACCCGCGCAGGCGTCCATCATGCCCAAAGAGATTAAACCTCTTGGTGTTCGCCCCACATCTAATCTTGCCTCGCACAAAGGTGGCCCTCAACCCAAACCAAAGAAGGCTACTAAACCACACTGGAGGCCTCCTCCCCTATCTTCGTCATTACCTTCAATCTTGGGCCCACATCCGTCTACTTTACTCGGAGTGCTTCCCACTCCCATACTTCACAGAGGTAAGTCACCTCCATTATTCTATCAACCTGTCAGACTTATACCTCCTTCAAGCCATCGACCAATGCCTCCTTCGCCTCCCAAACCAATGTCACCAACCCTCTCTACAATAAAACATCCCGACCCGTTAGCAGGTTCATATGCCTTGCTCTTACGGCAATTGTTACAGTCCTCTCGTCTCAATCTCCCGCCTCTTAGACCATATCACTCTCTCGAACCAAAACCACCATGGTTCGATGACACTCACATTTGTGTGTATCATCGCACGCCTGGGCACGACACTGAGCATTGTCATGCCCTCAAGGTCGTCGTTCACCAATGTTTGGAGAATGACACCTCTCTTCTCGACCACGTTATCAATAAACCTTCAACACCATCCCACTCATCAACTCTCAGATCAAAACCATCTTGGTTCGATAACTCTAAATTCTGTCATTATCATCACACTCCGGGACATGACACCGAGCATTGTTGCGCTCTTAAAGCTGTCATTCGTCACCACCGAAAAAAGGACACCCTTCTCACCAAGGATCCTCCTGACCACCCCTTTGACAAATTATCAACACCGACCCATACCTCTCCAACCTCATCATCTAAATCGGGATCTCCACGTCAAACTAGGGTCCCTTCACTGCCTTTAACCCCTTTATTCGACATCAACACAGTCCATCTGACCACTAAACCTCAATCGACCTTAACTAATCCGTCAAACATTCTCCCTAGCCGCTGGGGGAATTCAACCTTCATCCAAACCTCAACCAATTTTTCAACACAGTCTCGACCACATATCAATCACTCTTTCAACTTAACCTCAACCAGACTAGCAACCAAACATTTAACCCGACCTCAACCAAACATTCGACCCAACCAAAGACCAAATACCAACCAATCAACCCTCGACCAACCATTGACCACTTATCAAATGACCAAATCTCAACCAAACATTCGACCCAACCTTTTTATCAAAACATTCAACCTTTTTCAATCAATCAACAACCATATCAACCAACTTCACATTCACTCATCAATCAACACGTGACCAATATGGAGTGAAGTAAACGAGGCAAGTTTGCTCCTAATTGGATCGGACCTTTTATTATCATGCACAAGTATGGATCAGGGACTTACCGTCTGTCTTCTCTTGATGGACGCCTAGAACCTGAGCCTCTTAATGCGTTGCATCTGCGACCGTTCTACTGCTAGTCGAGTATTCGTCCACTTGACACTTAACTTGAGCTCGTCCCTTGAGCAATCCCCATCCTCTTAGTCCTTCTTCCTTTCAACCCTATTCCTCTTAACAATTCCTATAACCCTTTTATGATGTATGGATGCTTTGTCCTAATAAAAGGGAGTCCTCGACCTTCTACAGTCTTGTCCATGACTCAACTTCTATAAAAACAAATCACGATGTCAAAACATATCCATGGTCATCAAATCAAATCAAATCAAAAAGACAGACTGCTCCCTCGAAGGACAACTGTACTATCATTGCTGTATTACTAGACTAATCCCTTGAAGGACAGCTAGGCCAACTTATCAAACATTATTAAACAAAAATCTAGACCACTCCCTCGAAGGATGGCTATGACTAATCTGGCAATAAATAGCATTATTTTAGAAGCTTCCCGCATTGATCAGCTTCACAAACTGACCACCAAGCAAAAGACATCTCTATGTAGGCTTCCCGCATTGATCAGTCTGCACCCAAAAAAAAAAAAAAAGTCATGGACTTGACTTATAGTTGTCTCAGGGTCTCCTATAAAAAGGGGCAAAGTTATCTCTGCTCTTAAAACGGGTTACCCTCTTTCCTCCTCCTATCACCTGCTCAAGGGACTTCGAGCTCACTTTACTGTTTAAGTGATTCGATTACCACTCTAACATAACTATGGTCAACGACGTCACGCATGAATGGGGCTCTTGGTTCTCATAACCCCTATCTATGCTATCTTTTTGGTCCTTGTCAATGAAAGAGCAATATGCTTTTCACTTCTTCTGCACTTTGGTCACATTCACCTTCATCACTTGTCAATCGACTTAGCTCAACTCTCTCTTTAAACCACTCCCACTGCCTATTCACCCTAGTTTCTATGGACACCAATACACATGGAAACTATCAACCCGCCGCAATTTATGTTCAGCATAAACCACTACTTGCTGAAGCATAAATAAACCTCAATTCATTTTTAGCATACATCCATCACGAATATGGAATATTGCTAGGGATGAAAAACCCATCAACCAATGTTGTAGAATACACCATTTGGAAAAGGCTGCAACATCTTTTTTCCTCATCATTTCATCATAACCATGACCAATCTATCAACCATTTTAACCACCTGTCTACCACTCGGACCCTTTGTCTGAACTACATTGGTCTGAGGCCCTTCCACAGGGGCTATGTAGGCAGCACTCAGATGACACGACTGTCTTCTGGGGTTAGCTCGACCATTCTCGTTTGTTCATCTCTCTGATGGACAAACCTTCTTGCCTTCTTTTAACCATAACTTTGCCCTCGACCAAGCCCATTTCCATCCCTTTGACCCTTCCTCCCTTCTAGGGAGAACTACATCAGCCTGAGGCCCTATCACTAGGGCTATGTAGGCAGCACTCAGTTGACATGGGGTCTTCTGGGGTTAGCTCGGCCGCATCCTTTCATCCTTTCATCCATCCATCGACCACCAACCATTGGAGATCATGCCTATCTCCTCCGACCTCGACCACTTCCAAGACATTGTTGCCTTGGTTGTTTTTGCATGTATGCTACCTCATGACTGGTTAGCAGAATTGTGTGCAGACCTTTTTGGACCCTCACAAGTATAGGATCGCAAACCGGTTGATCTGCACTACTTGTGACTTTTTCGTGTTTCTAGGAGCACTTCCTGAGCCCGGGATACCTGGAACACAATGACCATTTGGAGCTTCAGCTTAGATTACGTGACCCGATTAGCAGATGACTAAATGCTGGGGCCCAATTACTTCAATTTTGGCACTCCTCGACCCTTGACCTGCAACACTTTGACCTCACCATCTCGTGCAGTGGTATGCGCACAATCATGACTTTTGCAGTGTTCACCCTCACCCCTTTTTCATCCACTCTTTGTCAAATCAGCACCCAATTCCCAGTTCCCTTCCCTCGACTCCTGCTTTGAGGGGGAATACCTTATCCCTTACTTGGGGCATTTTGTTTCCTATTTTTGTCTTGCAGTTCATTCGAACAACCAACAAGACGAAATCAACCTTATCCCTCACCTGGGGCAATCACTCCTATTTTTGTCTTGCAGTTCGTCCAGAACAACCAACAAGACAAAAAGGGGAAAATGTAGACACCAAAATCGTGTTGACTCCCCTTGTCATTCCCCGTCTTATTCTTCTTCGCCTATTTAACCCTTGTCGATCACTTGTTCCACCAACCTTGACCCTGGCAGCATGTAAAAATGAGCACAGATCTAAAGCTAGACTCTATCCCCATTATGCATCTGCCGACAACGGTCTTTACCCGACCGATGTCACCGACATCGGTCACTTATCAGCGGACGTCGGCAATCCTGCCGACGTCGATCACCTTGCCATTATCTGTTATCAGTTATCATTCAGTTTCCCGAACGGTTGATGAACCATCTCTGGAACCGTCTCTTTCCTTCATCAGCGTCTGCCAACCATTCGAGAGGCTATCCCGAACGCTATTCAACCATTTTCACTGATCAATCGAAACCCGAGCAATCATTCAATCAACCTGTGAACTCCGACATCAACACTCTCGCGATCAACACTCTCGACATCAACCCACTCTCGGCATCAACCAATCTGCATTCAATCTGGCACTGCACAGACAACTTCAACTATGGCTTTCATCGCGTCTTCTGGTAGGTAAGTATTTATTCTGTTTGTTTTATTTCTTCTTGGTTATTCTTTGTTTATCAGTTCTATCATCCCAATTCTTCAAACCACAGACCCAACATCTCTCGTTTACATCCCTGCCCCTGTCAAGACCCTGTCCCGACTCTATCCAAAACCCTACCCTGACCTTATCAGACCCTATCCTGACTCTGTCTAAACCTCATCCTGACCCTGTCAAGAACCTGTCCCGACTCTCCCAAAGCTCTCTGCAACTTGTCCAGAATCTGCCCCTACCGACGCCGGTCACTACCCCGACCGACGACGGCACCTCAACCGACGTCGGCACCTTCCCTAACCGATGCCGGCACCACAGAGACCGACGCCGGTGACTGTGCAGAACAGTGCTACATATCAAGTACGCACTTTATTTTCTATCATTTATTTCTATCATTATTATCTACTTTCGTCTAATATTCTGCTTTTTTATCAGTGGGTTGATATCCTTCTAGGAAGTCTTCGTACTTCCAGGATCGGGCGTTCGCCTGACAGCCCACCATATCCTTTGACTAACATTTTTCTGTGTTTTAGCCTTTTCTTCGCAGGTGTCATTCCTCCACAGCCAAAGAGGAGAATCTTCCAACGTCTGATTTCGGTGCGCACAACTTTATCAGGTACTTCTAACCTTGACCATTTCTTTTAGTTTCTTTATTCTTCTTTTGAATGTAGAAAGCAATTTTGCATAGAAACAATAAGATAACAATCCTTGAATAACAATAAGTCCAACTCCATCAACCTCATGTGTCTTCATATACGCCACCTCATCCCTCATATATGCCATCCATTCTTCCCCAACAGATCACTTCAAGTGACTATTTGAGTGTTCCAAGTTCTCCATGTGTTCCTTAGACCTTCCCTTCTTAGAATTCAACCCAAGAAAGCCTTCAAATAAAAAAGGGGATTGTTATGGAGTAGCCTATTATTGAGACCCAAGATTTCACTTGTCTTCCTCAAGAATCCTCTTATAGCTCATACTATCCTTCTTGTGATCCTTATCTTCATGAATCCCCTAACCACCTTTAAGAGAAGATATTCCAAGAGAATATAGATAGTCAAATCAAAGAGTTAGAGATAAATATGATGAAAGAGGGAGAGAGTCAAAATTAATAAGAGGTAGTTGTTTATTACACATTCCCCTCATGGAATTCAATTCAAAAAGGTTTCTATAAGGAAGAGATGTTAGTTAAAGAAACCCAGGAACTAGTTTAATAGCCACAAAAGAAACCATTCAAATTCCCTAGTGGGAAGGATACTCTCATAAGTTGTAATTAGGGTGAAATTTTTCACCCTCCCACCATCTCCCTCTTGTAAAAATAACCTATTATATAAAGGATAGAGGAGGATTTTGTAGTCATAGATGACGAAGAGGATCAGAATTAGGAACTAGAGGTTAGTTCACTTCAGGATGAGGTATCAAATGAAGATATACCTAATGGATTAGAGCTAGAAGAAGGTAAATCAAACCTTGAGAAATATAGATGTGTATTTTTAGACCTTGGTCAACTAATTCAACCTTCATTTATAGTTGAAAAATAATATGAAATCTTGAGTGAGTTTGATGAAGAAGACATCTTGAGTGCTCAGGTGATCTAGTTTGATGAGCTACCACTTTATGTGATAGAGGAGGACTCTAAAGGTGAACAAAGATTTTAATATGAGTATGTGATTTAATTAAAATATATTAATCAACTCAAGATCATCTTTCATACACTAGAAAGTAAAAGGGAGTTAAATGACTTGTTTGATATCTTGGGAGTAGGCTATGTTCCTCTCCAAGGAGACTATGATATGATTGTGCTTGAGGATCATAATGATGGAGTAACAAAGTGAAAGAGTGAGGTAAAATCTGATTTCCTAATATTTTTATTTATAAGAGGATGTCTTATTAGGTACATATATTTATTATAAGATGACAAGGAAGAACCATAACTTGTTGTGCTTAATTTAGAGCATAAAGTTGACCATCAAAATGAGCTAGATTACCATGCCTATCCACTCCAATATACTTGTATGCCTAATCAATCAAATTGGGTAGGTAATTTTTATTTTATTATTATTTTGGGAGAAGTACATCACCAATATTTTAAATATCCACTCCTTTTCCACCTTTGTTTGGCTACCCTTAAGCATGTAAACCATATTAGATTAGTGAGAAAGGGAAGCTATTTTTTACAACTAGTCAATGGTTTTGTATAGGTTCCATTATGATTGATTAGTTTAGGGTAGGTATATTTTATAATTTCCTCTAAGTTATTTGTGCACATTTATTTTCTATTATGTATTCCATTCAATAAGTGCCTTGGGCACATTGTTTTTTTTGTTTCCTTTTGGTCCTTATTTTTTCAAGAAGAAATTATGTAGAGGGGAAGTCTTGTATCAATTCAAACCAGCTTACGACTCCATGCCCAATGGATCAGAAAAGGTAAATGGTATGGGTTCTCAATCATAGAAAGCATGCTTCCCTATGAGTCACAAAAGAAACTATTATGGTATCAATTTTCACCCTTCGAGAGGGTTCTTTAGGCTCTCTCCAATTGAGCCACAATAGGTGGTTAAATCAATGTAAAACATTATTGTAATTTGAGGTACCAAAGAAGTGCCCATATCTAATGAATATTCCTATAGCTAAGGGTGTCTTTATGGTGGAATATATCTAATTATCTTCCTTATTAATTGATTGTTAGTTTCTCCAATAAGATATTCTTAAGGATCCTTTGTAAGAATTACATTATTTTTATTTATGTGAGGATCATATTGGGATTTTGGGTGATCTCCATGGTCATTATAATCTAATTAATTTTGGTTAATACTTCAAAATCATCTTTTTTATCCATGAAAATGTGTTAATATGAATAAGCTATATGACTATAATAATTAATTAACCTTATTTTATAATTCCTTATATGCTAGACTACTCTACCATTGGTATCCAAATATATAAATTATATTAAGTCAAGATTGAATTATTTTCTTTTGCTTTAAGGCTTCTAATATTTGGCTCCAATACTTATGTTTTTCCCTCATAATGCTCAAGGTTATTTTTTATAAAACCCCTAGTCTAGCTACTTTACAATTAACATCCACTCTTTTAAAATAATTGGAAAGTTATCTCCAACTCTACTGATTTGTTTGATACATGCTTGGAGAGATTAAAAGTGGCCACAAATTTTCCTTCTATCTTGATAAAAATATTATCTAGGTAATACTAGTTATTACCCAATATCTTCAGCAACCTTCTAATTTATTTTGATATTTTAGGCATAGGTTTAGATTGATTGCCTTGTAAACTAAAGGGTATAAGATATTTGTAATTCTTTATATATGAACTATGAACCTATGAATTTGGAACATATTTAAATCAACACAAATTCCACCATCTACACTACTTGGTTTCCATGGAGCTTCCCCTAGTGGGGTGACTGTGGCATAAAAAATATGTAATAAATATGACATGTAAAAATGATTGTATAACCTATTATAGGACATCCTTTGTTTTTTTTAAAATTATAACTAATAACCTCTCCAATGGTAGGTATTTTCCTATCATCTAGAATCATTTATAATAAATGGACCCAACCATAATTTACATATGTTATGGATGATGACCATGTATTCTATTCATGAGGGACATAACTATCCTGAATCCTATCCTGAATTTCATGATGGGAAGAGTATTTTTTTTATAAAATTATTGGAATCATTTAGCAAGGCATTTAGTGTCTCCCTAACAATATTATTTTTGAGCCAACCTAAAATGGTTGAGAATTCATATGCTATATCATTTTATGGGGGCCCATATTATTTCTCAAAGGCCATCTCAACTATATAACCTATATGGTCCCTAGAATTGATCTTGTGGAATATATTATCAGTGCATGTTCCATCCATAAACAAATTATGAAAAACATCGATACAAGAAAAAACATTTGGTTTCATAAACACCTTGTATAGTCTCATTGTTTTAATGACCAACAAGTCATATATGTATTCATTTACTAATCATACCAAGTGCTATTCATCATTATATATCTTGATCATATCTATCTCTTTGTAAAGAGCCAAATAGTGGAGTAACTTGTTACCTAGGTCACTATGATAAAAAAATAGATTATGTAAACTCTACTTGTTTCCTAAAAAAATATTGATGGTGTAAGAGTATTATCTTTAGGGTTCATTATCATATCCTAATTAATTTCCTATTTAGACTTTATATTTTGATTTTTTTACGGAACATAGGGATATAAATTTTATTTGTATAATTAATCTATTTTATAAATAGTAGTTGAGTGGAATTGGGGATGATGAATAAACTATGAGCATTGAATTCATTGCTTTAATATTTAAACTATGGGAATTAATTATATATCAAGGTCTATGTCAATTGTATTTCCATTTAAATTTGATTTTAATGGCATATGATTTAGTGAGGATTTACTTGACATGTGTCTTATTGTTCCATTTTTTGGTTGCTTAGTCACCCATTTATATTAGTAAGTCCATCCACCATTGATAGTTATTATTTTTCTTATATGTGTCTTATTTTATGTTTTTGCACAAATCTAGATAGATTCATTTTGTATTTAGACTCCCATTATATTTTTTTACCCTAAATTAAGATGGGTCAATATAGTATAGGGATAATAATACATAAATGAACAAGCACAATGATGATAAAAATATCTATATCAATCCAATTAATTATAAAATTAGATAAATAATATTCTAAATTTAAATGTTGAGATATGCTAAAAATATAAATTACAATAAATGATTTATATTGAAATGAATTTGAAACAAGAGTAATTAGTTGGTTTATTATGCATGGGTAGATTTTATATGGAACAGGTTGGATCTAGACTCTAGATTAATCATCAAATTATGTAAAATCAAATTATATGGCCTTGGATGCTTACATCAAACTTGGATAGTTCCATTAATTTTAGTGTCTTAGTTAGATGCATGTGTCTAGTATACAACATTGGTTGGCACCTGGATCCTTCTAGGTTTTACGTTATATTTACTATATTGTGTTCATATCTCACACTCAGGATATTTCTCTTTGTCAAATGATTAAACCCTATTTACCTCACTTTTGGAATGACTGTGTGAAACATGGGTTAGTGGACACATTTTTGGGATACCACAAGGACCCCTTTATTAATGATCAATAATTACATATCCAAAAATCTAAATAAGGCCTCTTAATTATGTATTTCTCCCTTACATAATGGATTGTGTGTACATAAGGATGCAATGTGTGATAAATAAGTATATAGAGTGACCTAGCTCGTAACTTGTAAAATATGTCTCATGGAATGATCCTTTGGTATTTCAGACCTATATATAGGTTACCCCTATGATTGATATTGAAATAGGAAATAATAGGGAATCTCTTCTTAATAGAATGCTTAATTGAATGACTCTGGTAGGTTTCCTTGTGAGGTGTTAGGTTTATGTTAGGTGACTAATGAATAAGGATTTATCTTGTATATATACCAATCCCTTTTGGAAATATATCACTTTAAATCACTTAATCCAACCATATAGACACATTACAATTGATAATTTGATGACTTTAGGGTGTTGGACACTTATTTTAGCACATGACACTAGCATTGATGTAGGCATCTAGTAGGGATACAAGTGTCTAGGAAGCTCAAAAAATAGGTACAAGTACCAAACTTGTGGAGGATGATAATAAGTAGGTTTATATATTTTTTCGTAGCATAAAAATACTATTTATTAGAATAACATATGGTCAAATTAAGAGATAAAAAAATAGGCACAAGAGATAGTGGATGCAAGCCTTTTAGCTTAATGAATATCTTAGAACAGAATGGTGAAGCCATAATAAATAATTTCCATTTATACAATATTGATGTGATATATAGTTCATATTTAGTGTTTAAATTACCCCCTCTTTAATCTACTAATGAAACTACTAGTTTAAAGGAAAAGAAATATGTACTTGATTATGTATAACACACTTTGTCTTGTGTGAGTCCAACTTGAGTGATTTTATAGTGAATGAAATATAACCAAGGGAATTTTATACTATATAATCACTTCATATAATTTGGAATTGAAATAAATTTAAATTTTTGAAAGGAAAGATAGCAAGGTTAGGAGTACACCTATGTATCAATGCAACCATTTTACCTTTTCATTAAATGATTTGAAGATATGATTAATTGTGAATTATTTGAGCTGATATTAGGAAAATTTGAAAACCTACTATTCATATATATATATATATATATATATATATATATATATATATATATATATATATATATATATATATATATATAGGAGTACACCTATGTATCAATGCAACCATTTTACCTTTTCATTAAATGATTTGAAGATATGATTAATTGTGAATTATTTGAGCTGATATTAGGAAAATTTGAAAACCTACTATTCATATATATATATATATATATATATATATATATATATATATATATATATATATATATATATATATATATATATATATATATATATATATATATATATATATATATATATATATTGAAGAATAAATTTCCCCCAACCTTGGTCAAAGGTGAATTGTCACTTGACAATTGAGATTAACTCAATTGTCAAACCCAATCATACTTATAGCTTGGTGAGCTTGAGTGATCCAAGTAAAGTCACATTATAAATCTAGTGAAGGTGAATAATTTAATCACTCCATCCTATAATATTTTTAATATTTATTAATTTAGTCACCTTAGCCTTGCCAAAAGTGAACTAACTATTGCAGTAGACTGGTTCAATAACAATCCATAAAATTCCATCCTTGTGTATGGTAAAGTCCATAAAAGTATTTTAAATCTAAAAGCTGATTTTATTGTAAAAATTAAGGTGTTATTTTACATGTAATATTCACCTCATATTTTTCTCAATATAAAACATGGATATAATAATGGTACCAATGTATAGAATGATACCCCAAATCTGTTTGAATCATATAACTACACAATTTAGCCAATTTGAATTTTTTAAAGTGTGGAAGAAATGTTCCCATGGCATTCCCCAACTTAAATATGAAATTTATAACTAGTATAATTTTGGAGAACATTTTTCCATAATATACCCCCATTGTATTCTTAAAATACTAAATATTGAATAAGTGTGGAAGTCATGCCCTTTTGGCATCCCACACTAAAATATAAAACTATGAAGGTGTGAAAGTCATGACTAGATGACTAACATTCCCTCATTTGATTTTAGGGGAATTAAAAAATGGCGTTTAAATTACCTCAATAAGATAATATAATTATATAATATGTGTATGGATCATGTAGCATATAGGAGTAACATGTGTATGTTGATGTAGAAATAAGGTACATAGTATGTGATAACATCACATTGTAAGATGTAGGATGTGAATCATGGAAACATATAGATAGTAATAGTATAATCTCAAAAAGTAATCAAACACACACACAAACAATAAAAATCAAATCAAAAGATACTAGTCTAAGGAGACCTCAAACAAGGGGCATACTCAAATGCTAAACAATTGAAGGGACATGACTTATAAAATGTCCACATAACATATAAAGACATGTTTAAATGTCCATATACAAAAAAATATGACATATTAAAATGTCATAATAGGTAAACATAGGTAGATTCCATAATCAATGGAGAATATTTAAATGTTCAAACAATTAATACAATGCAAGACAAGACACTAAAGTAAATGCATAAATGAAAATCATGAAACATAATCAACCAACATAAACATATAATACTAGTCCTTGTGTGTGTGTGTGTGTGTGTGTGTGTGTGTGTGTGTGTGTGTGTGTGTGTGTGTGTGTGTGTGTGTGTGTGTGTGTGTGTGTGTGTGTGTGTGTGTGTGTGTGTGTGTGTGTGTGTGTGTGTGTGTGTGTGTGTGTTAGAAACAAATGTTAAGTACATAGCATATCATGTACACTATGAAAGCTATAAATATATATAAAGGCATGTAAGTATATAATATCAAACATGATTATGGAAAATGATCATAGAATAATGAAATATAAGTGTATCATGATCAAAGAAGTTTATTTCCCCGATGTCCATATGACATGATTAGAGGTCAGGCCTAACATCCAAAAGTACATAGATCGTGTTCCTAGGTATGCTTATATCACACTCAAAACAATGAAACATATGTATATATATAAATAGATGATATGTTATTTACCAACATAGAATTAAAATAATAGACGAAAAGAAGATAATATGGGTATGAGTGTTACTATAAGCCAAGGATCTCATCAAGGATATTCCTTTGTGAAGGCCCTATATCATGTGTGTCATATTTATGTGTTATGTAATCAATATCATCAGGATCATACCAATATTATGTATTATTAGGATCATAATGATCAAGGTAATTATTATTATATGATAAATCTAACCTTTTAGGTTGTTATTGAACATATGATATGTCTTTTTGATCATCAATATATGAGTAATGAATTATACCATATTGTGCTTGTGACATTTTGGTTCACCATTATTGGTATTTGTGTGCACCTTAGATGTTAATATCTTATTAACATCTTGAGTTATATGATTTACCTTTACTTTATCATCATTTGGTTATATAATTTATGGATATCAATTTAATTTATATTTACCATGACTTATAGGTATGAATAGATCATATGGTAAAGTATTAAGTGGATCAAGATGAAGTTTTCTTAGTTTTGTATCTATCATATTGATATTAGTAATAATATCATCACTATCACAATAATTTTTAATTTTTCCTTCTTGTTGTTTGGTATTGACCAACAAAGGGAGATCAAATGGTTTACTCTTTGGTAAATTTGATATGATTGGTTCATTTGGTATTTTTATATCACTTGGAAATTTTAAGGACCTTTGGTAATGATATTTGGTCTTTTTTTTTTTTGTTTGACCCTTATCATGATTTAAATTCTAATTTGGTAACCATATTATTTTGTTTTTGCACTTTTTATTTAGGATAGGTACTCATAATGTGAGTGGATTTCTTGGTTTATGTATCAATGATATGGTTAACACTACTTTTGTGACTTTATATTTTGTTCTTAAATGCAAAACAAAAAATTGTATGATAACCATACAGTCTATAATATGAAAAATAGCATTTAGATATCCTTTTATGATGTAATGGATTAGTTGGATCACTTTGTTTCTAAGCATCTCCCTTAGGATTTCACTTGGACTCTTAGTAGTATTTTGTTCACTTTTTGAATCACTTGTTTTATATTTATTCTATTTTAGATTTATATTTGGATGTGAAAACTTGTTGGGTATAACATTGCTAGATGAAGATGAAAATACATAATGCTAGTGTGTTATTTAAATAAGTGGCCAAAATAGGGGTCATGACATGCTGAAAAAGTGTAATCAAAACTAAAAACATAGTTCTCTAAACTAGTGGGATAGACACATCTTGCATGGACATCATGGACAAACAATGTAAAGTAGATGGAGGTAGTACAATCAACTATTTTGAACTACATGGAAAAGGATCCAAAGATACTTGAATGGAAGATAATTCTATGGTATGGAAAAATGAAGTCTCACCAATAATCAATTTTGGTTGATCCTCAGATGAAATGGTCAGTTGAGAAGATTGAGGATTATTCATAGTAGTATCATTAATAGTAACACTTAGAACTTCCTAAGACTCATATATGATATCCTCCCTCTATGTATGTTGAACTTCCTACTCAAATCTAGTGTTGCACTCCCATGCTATCTTTGGAATAGCTTGTTGATGAGAGTCCTTATACATAGCTTGTTGGTTGGTAGAAAGAGAAATATGCATTATGGTGGCTATGTTTGGGGAATTTAAAGGGGAAAGAGATTGAAATTTTACCTGAGCATCCTATATCTTCTATGTAGCTTCAACCTTATCCCTTTTCTTTTCTTCCTTATGGCATCATCAAGAAACAACATAGTCAGCCTCTTCTTGAGTATCTTGATTCTCTTCTTTAGTCAAGGACTCAGGTGTGACTTCTTTAGGATTTAAAGTTGGTTCATCAGATTTTTAAAATGAATAGGATTTCACAACCATATAAATCTATGAATGTGAAAGAGAACCCTTCCTCAATCAACCTTAAGAAACATCCTATGTAACCACCTACTAAAACATCATCTTGAGCTAGGCACTAGACAAAATCAAAGGCTAGGAAGTGGTTATGGTAGATATATGGGGTTCCATTTCATTATTGTTTGATTCTTTAGGGTCCTTCACCATGCAAAACCTATGCACTAACTATTTCCACCTCTGTGTAGATTTATGTGAAATTTACTGTAAGACATCTAGGGGTTGTGGTAGAGGGGCACCTCCAAACATAATGCCATGTGTCAAGTCCATCTAAGCTTTTTTCTCTCACATTTCTTCCCCAAAGAGGTCCATTTAAATGGAAGGTGGATAAGGTGGAAGGGAAACCCATAATTCTAGTGGTAACTTGTTTTGAATCTACACATTTTGCATAACCTTCCAAAAGAAAAATTCTTTTTCATTCTCATCCTTGTACAATTCACACACCATGTCTTCCAACATTAGGCAATATAGTTTGGTTTCTTCAGTCTATAACTTAGGGTAATCACACTATAATATGATTTTTGGATAATGAAGATCATTGTACCAAAAATCCTAGCTCCTAATTTTATGATGGTGTAAGGAAGGTGGGCTACAGTCAATTGGCCACTTACTCTTTTTATATTTCATTAGCTTTATGGTTATAGTAGATAAACTTTGAGGTTTTTTGATATGATGAACAACTTAAAAAGGTGTAGCCTAGGCTTTCTGCAATGCCACTTCTCATTTCATAGTAGCCATGTCTAAGAAAAACCCTAATGGCATAGTAGTAATTGGAGGAAGATCATATATCTAGATAGATTTTCCCTTTGGAAGGAATTGAATGACAACATGTTGACCCAAGAATTTCATTACATCTAGTGGAATCTATGGATGTATAAAGACCATTTATAAAAGCACATTTTCCTAATTTTTTAAACAAAGGGACTTGATCTTGATAATAATTTGTAGAAGAAGAGACCAAATTGGCAAATCATTAATCAAGCCAATAATTAGTATCAAGATGAACTTATGTGACCAATGATTTCCATTGAGTCAAAATAAGGAGAGATACCATAAATTAGTATTATAATGTATTCCTTGAATTGCCCAAGACTTTGTAAATATTTCATTCCAATTCCACAAAGAGGAATTATGGCCAATTGAACTCTTTTACACCATGAATAATTTGATGTGTGATGTTGATCACACCCTTTGTAGCCTTAGCTATCTTCTAAAACATTTGTGATATACATTCAGCTAACAATCATATTGGTTCATTAGGGAAATTCACCAATGAAATACCTTGGTTCCCTCTAATAGTAGTGGATTTGATTTTAGTAGAGATTGGTAGTGCTTTAAACTTATATTACATGAGGGATTTTCCTCTAGTAAGCATCCTAAATACATGAGCCATTGCTTCTATAGACAAGTACACCATGACATTTTACAAAAAATTAATAAAATGTTGGTTATACCTTGCTAATAATAATTACATGATGCTAGACCAATCCCCAAAAGTGGGAAATATTATGAGGCACTTGGCGTCTGAGCCAACTAGATGTGGTATCAAGATATTTGGTGAAAATAATCAATTTCATTCATTCTGCACCATAACACTACCATGAGGATCAAAAAAGTTGGTCTGTTATAGAAAAAATCCTATCCCTAATCCTCCTTTAATGTATCAAGTCTTTTTCTAAAATTATTCTCAAACTCAATAGCACTAGGGGAGGTGGCCATGATTAATAATGGAGAAAAAATTTGAAATCACACAACAATGAGATAATAAACCTAAAATAGCAATTACATAGCTTAATTAACAAGAGTTAATGGTCTATAATGCCATGAAATGACTTATTTATACACTTTTTAGTTCACTTGGCCATTTGAGCTTGCGTATTTAATGTTTGGGATCTTAAAATAGTCCACTTGTGTGACTAGATTCACATTTAAATTTATGATGCACCCCCATTATTTTGCATGTGAGAAGAAAATCCAACTCAGTGGATGTGGCATTCAATGCGGTCTGTGTGGCAGTGATTTGGTGATGAAAGAATGTCTAATAGGACATTCTACCATCATTTTGTTGGTCATATCTATTAATAGGTGATATTGATTGTGACATACGACTCTAACAATGGTGTTACAACTACTTGCCCACATTCTTTGGCCATAACTCCCCTTTTTGGAAACCATTCATAATCATAACCCTTAATCTTGTTTAGGTATGGTTCCTGCACTTAATAGATGACCCATATTTATCTTTATTTAATGACATCACTTAGAAGCTTATACACTTAGAATGAATCGATAGCCAACATGTGTTAATCCAGTTGGATCATGCCTATCATGAATTTTACCAAATTAGAATTGAACATGTGCTCTACTAATAAACAACTTATGAAAATAAATGTCACATAAAAAATGCAAACCAAACTCAAAGAACTTATAGGAATGAAATTATCCTAACTACATTGGATGTGAAAAACCACATTTTATTGCTGAAATGCTAATCTAATGGTAGTATACTTTAAGTCTACATATATTAACCTTTCTAGGTAAAACATTACCTTCCATATCTCAAAAAATTAGAGACCCATTTTTTAAAATCTCATGAACAACATAGTGACCTTTCCATCGAATGGTGATTTTTCTAGGAAATGCATAGAATCAACTATCATATAATAAAACCAATTGATCACAATAAAATTATTTTGTAGGTAGATTCTTATCATGCCATGTTTTTTAACTCCTTTTATTAATTTCCTACACCCAGAATAATCTATGCCTATATTCATCCATGTGGTTGACATCTAGAAAATGATTTATAAGTGATTCTGCATCACCTAGGCACATTGTATTAGCAACTTATAAGTTAGGCATGACATATTCGATAGGTATAAAAACTTATATCTCATAAACTAACTAAAATAGAGTAAATCTTGATGCATGCTTAAAATGGGTGTGATAAGCCTAGAGTACTTTAGGAAGTCTATCCTCCCGATCATCTTTATTAACATCATAAACCTTTTTCAGGATCTTACCCAACACTTTGTTCATAGCCTCTGCTTACCCATTCACTTGCAGATGATACATTGTGCTTTTATGATGGGAATTCATAAATTATTCTATTATTATTTTAATAGTATTGTTAAAAAAATGCATAACCCTATCACTTACCAATCATAGTGAACACCCATACCAAGTAATGATGTTCTCATACAAAAACATAGCAATGTCTTTGGCTCCATAGCTTGGTGTAGCAATAGCCTCTACTCATTTGTTAAAGTAATCAATCATAGTAATTATGTATATGACATTAATATATTTATTGCTAGATTAATGAGGCCAACACAATCAATTCCCCATAACTCAAATCATCATTGTGATAATATGGGATGAAGAGGCATCTCATCCCTCTGATTAGGTTTACCCATTCATTGACAGACATAACACTATTTGGAAACCCTCTGTACATCCTCAAAAATATGTGGCCACCAAATACCACTTTATAATACTTTTCTCATGGTAGCTTCTCCTATAAAATGTCCACCTACATTGCCTTGATGTGCCTCTTTTATGACTTGTGATCATTCATGCTCTAGTGTGACTCATCGTATAACCTCATCTTCCCCTATATGATACAAAAATCCTTTTATAATAATAAAAATAAGAGCCTTGGTTAGGAGGTTCTTCTTTTCTTTTTTAGTGTATTGTGTGGGAAATATCCCCTGTTCCAAGAATTACATGATTTTATCCAATTATCTAGGAATAGTAGAAACACTAAGCAAGTGAGCATCAAGAGACTCATTGGGGATATCCTTAAGATCCTCTCCATTATGAAATTTGTTGAGATGATTAGGGCCAATGTTTTCCCTCCTAGGTTTAACGTTAATTCAAAAATGAAACTCATGGAAAATAATCAACCACTGAGATATCCTTTCACCCAACAATGGCTTGTTTATGAGATATCATAAATCTTGATTATCTGTGAACAATTTGAATGGGGTAGCCAGTAAATAATATCTAAATTTTTACAAGATAAACACAATTTATAAATCTTATCTTTCAGTTGTGGTGTATTTATTCTTGGTCATAAATAATTTTTGTCTTGTATAATGGATTGGATGTTCCAAGCCTCCTTCACCTAGCTACACCAATAATGCACCAATTGTAGTGTCAAATGCATCCACATGTACATAGAAAGGTTTACCCAAATAAATAAAAATAAGGATTTGCACAATAATATCCAATGTTTTAGATTGACAAAAGATGTTTGGAAATATTTTATCCATAAAAAAGGAACACTTTTATGTAGTAGTTTCTCCATTGGGGATAAAATAACTGCATATATTTTTATGAATTTTTGGTAATACCCCATATGTCCTAAAAAGGAACATAGTTATATTGAGTTATTAGGTGGTGAAATACTCATTATTATTTCAATCTTCACTTTGTCTACCAAGATTCCCTTTTTATACACTACATGGCCTAAAAGAACACCAAATAGTGTGAAGAACAAACATTTTTTAAGTTAAATGCAATCCTCAGTACCCTAAATTTTTCCAACATGAGTCTTAATTTTGATAAATTTTCTCAAAATAATGAGAACACTACCCAATCATCTAAATACACCTCTAAGAAATCATGAATAAAGTCCCTAAATGTAGTTGATATGGCCCTAGAGAAAACCATAGGTGCATTATTTAAACTAAATGGCATTAAATTGTATGTGAATCACCTCCATTCAGTAACAAATGTCGTATTAGCTCTATCCTTAGTTGTGATGGATATCTAGTGATACCCACTAAATCTATCAGTGAAGGAATACACCTCATATCCAACTAAAACTTCTAACACTTCATCAGTAAATGGTATTGGTAAAGGGTCATTTGAAGGCATCATTTAAGATGTAGTAGTCTCTATAGATATGAATCTCACCTATTTTATTTAGTTGTATGACCATAATACTTACCCATTCCACTCTTTTGATAGGAAAAATTATTTATGCATTTTTCATACAATCTAATTCAACTTTAAATTTCATTTTCATGTTAGAATTGAGATGATAAGGCCTTTTATTAATAGGTCATGCACTTACCTTGAGTTCTATATGCATTTCCCCTAAAGAAGGATCCAACCCTTTGACTTTTATAAAAGTAATTGGAAATAAATTTGAATAATCCTAGAGAAGTTGCAATTCTTTAGAAATGTCCTATTGTTCCCAATAGTCACCAACATGTGTTAATTTTAGAGATGTTTTAAAACTTATGTTCATAATTTCTTCCATTAAAGATTCTTGATATACATGTCAGTCATCATTTGGAATGGACTGTATAATGACCCATTCACCCTCTTATTCTAGAAATTATATTTGTCATAATTGGTCTTCTTTATCTTCATCATCTAAAGGTTTAGATAATATTTCATAGTCTATCTCAAGTTTAAAAAAATATAAGTTCTAAATAATCCTCACTAACCAAATTAGGATCATCAATAGGCTCTTCTTGAATATGATGACAAGGCTAGATTTCCATCTTAGCTTTTCCTCTATGTAGATTCTCTATAGTCATGGTGTCAATGAGATCTGGGGCATCTTGTTGACTATGCTTGACTTCCATGGTGATAGAATTAATAGGTTCATGAGCTTCCAATTTGTCTAGCTATGAATCTTGGTAATTCCATAGGTTTTAATGTGCTACTCATAAAGGGATTGTCACTATAAAACATAAAGGTTTGAATAAAATCATTATGTAACTAGATCCAGTGTTGTGTCTCTCTATGCAATTCTTGATGAATGTACCAAGTAGTAAGAAATACCCAAAATGTGTAAATAAAATAATGAATCCAATACTTTGAATTAATCTCTTCAGCCATCCATATTTAAACACACTATTGAACATTATTTTGAGGATATTCTCCTTCATGGAATATGGGCCATTCTTTATTCACTTCCTCATGCAATCAAAACCATGAAATAAGTAACTCACACACTTTTTCCCATGTTTTACTACTAATATGATGTGCTACCCACCAGTTAGTTGCTACTCCTTTCAATGCATAATTAAGGTAACTTACCCTTTGATTATCTTCTAGTATATACATTTGGGATCACACTATAAAATCACCAATGTCATTTTTGGTAAAGTAATAAAGAATTTACCGATCAGTCACATAAACCATGCACAAAGGTTTAAGATCATGACCATTTTGATCCCAATTGAGCATATAAGTATCAAAATCACCATTGACAAAAGAAGCTCAATCCCATGGAATTATACCTTAAGGATTAGGTTCAATCATGATCTATATAACTAGCTTGATATAAAATCTCTATACCGGATTGTGTAGGTGAGTAAATAGATAGAGATCACACTTCATCTTATTCTTATACAAAAATAGTCAAAGGCTTTAAGGAACACTTACCACACAATTCATTAGCTATTGGCTCTTCTAAAAAATATCTATATTAGTTCATTGGTATATGGTATTTTATATCATGTACACTCTGTGTCACAATTTGCATCTAGCTATTGCCTTTTATTACATAGGGAGAATTAGGTTCCCCAAAAATTATGTAATATTTGGCATCTCTATTAAGAGGAATGATTATTATACGATCATCTTGGTGAAACTATATTTGATTCATTACTATGTTGATGGTCATCTATCCATTATAGGCCCATTTTTCCCCAGTAAAATTGGGTAGTGTGTTTCATATGTCTTCATGTCTATAAATTCAAAATCACCATGTAAAGTTAGATCTATGATATTAATCTCTAAAAGTTCCAATCATCTTATAGGCTCTATCTTACCATAGTCCACCAAACTAAGGGCTATGGGGCTATGACTCAAAGATCATCTATCAATCACCTTCAGGTAGATCATGGGATCATATTCACTATGCTTCCAAAATCAAACATAGAATTTGGTATCTTATACCCTACTATCTCAATGTCAACCATGGCATCATCATCCCATGGTTTCATTGTCTTAACATACCAAACCATCTTTTTGGGCCTTTACTTTGCCTTTTTTGCACATTCTATTAGGTTGTCCAAGAGATTTGTGATATTCTATGATATATCTTCATTTCATAGAGTATTAATCAATTTCATCAATTATATTAATGATATTACAACCCCTTTTTATTTCATGATTCACATAATATGTCTATACATCTGTGCATTAAGTGTGGCTTCATCTGCTATAATTAAACTTTATTGTTGAATATTCTATATAATTTTATGGCTTCCTTCATTAGTCCCTTATCCTTTACTATTTATAGATAGGTATCTACTTTAGCTTTTCATATGATAAAATCTATTGACATTTCTAAAGGAGGTAAGCCTTGTTGTCCATGCTATTTTATTTTTACTACTTTCATAAATGCATTGTAGATGGGCTCTAAACCAACTCAATTCACATTATACATAACTTGATATCTACATTGTGTTTCTAAAATAGGGTAGTCATAAGTATCATGTTGTTCAGATACTCGATAATACACACAATAAACTTTCTATTGTGGATTGGTGGGGTAATTCCATTTTACATGATTAGGTTCCCCACACAAGTAACATCTAATAGGGCTTGTCAGACCATTTCCACATCCTCACTACACACCGCCATAGTATCCACCTATAAATCCATCTCTATTTACTTGATAGCCCTAGCCATTTGCCTATTATGCCCCAAAGTTTGTTGTGGTCTATGATACATTCTACCCCTAATGGTACTATTGTTTATCATAACCACCATATTAGGGTTGATTTATATGTGGATTCTAGTTAGATTGTTGTGACTAAGGAATCACAAGATTCCAAGTGTATTGATAAGCATATTATAGTGGTTATGTATCTTAAACTCCATCAACAAATCTTTGTGGTTGAAATGGTTATATATTCTGCACCCATGCTAACCTAGCCTATGCTACGCTAGTGGGATTGGTTTCTACTCTTATATTAGTTTGTGATGCCATTAGTGCTTATTGTGTAGATACTATGAATACATTATTATTAATTTCTTCCTTCAATTATTGTTTATCCTTATAATCCTTATCTTTATGATTAGTAGATTGCAAAATTTACAATACATACTCTGTGAGTTTCTTACATATTGTTTTACTAAGTGATAATGAGTTATTGAGTGTCCTACTATGTGATAGATGTCATAAAACACCATACATACTTTTGAAAATTCATTCTTTTGGTGGCCTTCCTTTCCACACTCAAACACCATAAACTAATTATAGGTCATTCAGTAGTATTCTGTAGAGATTCCAACCTCTGTAATATAGCTTGAAGTGTGATTTATAGTTGTGTTTTTCTCTCTATTATAGTACTATAGTCTTATATATACTCCAATCTTACTGTAGCTATTTTTCTTCTAATTTATTAGTGAACATAGTTTTTTCTATCATATACTAGGTCTTTTGTCATAGTATTGAAATGAACCAAGTGGACTTATATTTATCTTCTAAAGAAAACTCGACATTGTTAACCACATTTGAAAATTTGTAGTCATAATCATGAATAGTTTCCTTTGGACCTTAATGTAT
Organism: Torreya grandis; assembly: GCA_037957365.1. Lineage (NCBI taxonomy): Eukaryota > Viridiplantae > Streptophyta > Pinopsida > Cupressales > Taxaceae > Torreya > Torreya grandis. The sequence continues at coordinate 100,999 of JARHVA010003896.1, forward strand.
TTATTTGAGGTCTTGTATGGTTTTTCCTATACTTTTATTAACCTTGAACTCTATGACCAACCATTTTTGCACATCATCTAAACTTGTTGTCCCTAATCCTCTATGGAACATGAACTCCAATGCTCTTCCAAAAAAAGCACTAATAAGCTCGTACTTCTTAATATTTTCATCTATAATGCCTTTAAATTTCCATTTCATGTCACACATAAGCAATTATCATTTTGTATCTATAGTTCCATCATAGGTAGATAGTGTGATAAAAGCTTCTGGTTATAAAGCCATACTACCTAAGGTTGGTTGTAAATGAAGCATTATCTATGTTCCTCTAGATATTGTAATGATACCATAATTTATGGATTGATAAATGAGAGATTTTTGGTGTTGGAATTAGTTCTATCACTTAAGGAGGAGTAGTCACTAATGGAATTTGTGGTATAGAGGTGATGGAGATTTTTTAGGCAATGAAAATTCCTTTGACTCATCTTTGGTCCTTTTAATGGTGTTTATTTGCATTCTATTCTCCTTAGTTAAAATTTCAATTTGTGACACCTAATCAACAACCTATTAAATCAAATAGGGGTCATTTAAATTAGTCATTACCTATCTTAAATAATTCTTCTATGATACGGTGAATCCTTGTGTGGTTTTTTCAAAATTGGAATCTACTAATTCTTAGATACTTCTTCTTGAGTCCTTAATCTCCTTCTCTAACTTTCAAATCTCTATAGATGAATGTAAATAGGGGTATTTATATAAATTATGGGCTTGAGGGATGTGTGTTATGATGGTGAAACTTCTCTTTGTCAAATTATTCTTGTGCAAAAAGTCAATCTAGTATTGTACCTTCTATTAACTAAACCTCTAAAATTAGGTAATTCTCCTATGAAGAAGAAAGGTGTCTCCTTGAATGAATATGATCTACTACCATCTAATAAAATAATTTCCTCTATTCTCTTTCCTTTATTGACATATTCTAACTACATTTTTACTTACTTCTCAGTCTCACTAATCTTGGGTCCTTCTCGTTCATTGACTTTCTTCTCCTATCCTTTCATCAACTCATTCTTCCTCTTTTTGATATCCTACAATTATTCAGCCTCTACTTTGACTTCTACTTCTACCTCTACTCGTAGTCACTTATGAATTCCCAAATATATTCCACCTCTTTTATTTTCACATTTTTGAATCTATATCTAAAATCTTAATTTGGTCCCTTTCATTTGGCCTCCTCATCTAGTTACTATTAGCCAACTTTCCCGATCAGCTATGCACTATCTCACATCCTGACAACACACATCCCTATAATGCCTAAAGGACTACTCCATCATGAATGGGTAGGGTACTAAAAAAATTTAAATGAAAAACATCCTAATAAGAATTGGTATTCTCAATATAAACTTTCCTCAAGTCCCTTGTATAAATAAGTCTTGTGAATATTCAAAATTAATATAACCATGAACTATAAATTCTGTTATAAATCCCTCTATAGTGGTTTGTATTCAATGATCGATCGCATGGGTCCAATCAACCTCTAGGATCTATAATTGTTCAAGTAGAACATTATTCCACTAAATTTATAATGTGATCTTGTTTGGAAACAAAAACATTCTAATCTCACTAACCACATAGAAAGTAGGCTCATAAATTTGCACTAGAAGATTTCATGTACATCACCATACAAATGATGCTCTATGAGTTCCTTTTCATTTCACCCCTTTATGTGTTAACTCAGATATTTTTTGATCCCACCATTATTTTAATCCCTCTGACTTGGTAACCACCAGAGATATCCTTTATTTTAGCAACCCATAACAAGGTTTCATGTTCATTGTACCATTATAGGCATAGGTTCTTGGTTTCCTAAAATTTACTAATTATGAAGACAATAATGGGAGAGGTAATGGACTCTAGGTTAATGGAATTATAGATTCCCAAGGACCTATACAAAAGTTACCAAGGCCATAGATTTGTGGGTGGGTGTGATTCTCATATGAATTCCTTCCAATTAAAAATATAGATTCATTATTTACTCTACAGTTTGAATAACCATATGCATAGAAAATATTTATATCTACTACTACATTATCATAAAAAATATAGAATTATGCAAAAATATTATAGAACTAGTTTGATAACTTAATCATATATATTTATAATCATATAGAGATTAATTAATTACATAGCACTGATGCACAACTCTCTCTCTCTCTCTCTCATACATGGTCCAAAATCAACTCTTCAATGTCTAACCTCCTCTCATTCTTCATAGATTACATATATACCAAGTTCATTTTCTATATCTTAGGTGCATGGTTATAATATAATTAATTGGGAATATACAACTCTAACCTCAATATAGACTTCCTTAGTTAGAACAACCTAGATCCATGCAATCTATTCAAAATGAAATACAGTTGTTGACTAAGTGTCACATGTATGTTGACTAAGTAGATGGTTGACATATATTTATGTTGTGATGGAATCTTGTATAATACTAACATGTCATTATATTATGATGACTCCCTGTCTACATATTATCCTACTAACACACAACTAACAATATGGATATACCAATTTTATAATATTGGCTAACTTTTTTAACATATAAGATAGTTTTTTTAGAATAAGAATTGTTGGAAATATTGTCATTGATGTCAAAGGTCTTACATTATTAGTGATAAAGGATACATAGCATTTAATGGTGTTTTTAATATTCATATCCTAGCTAATGTGTGTTAATGTTTATTTAATATTAATGAATATATTTTTGGTTGCATATAAGTCAAAAGAGGGCCCATGGAGAAGTCAAAGAGTCATAGGGTAAAGACAAAAGAGGAATGGGATGCATTTTCTCATGAAGAGTCATCTTGAAGAATTCTAAGAGTCGCCATGTAAAGAAAAAAGAGGGTATGTCACATTTTTCCATGAAAGGACACTTTGAGGAATACGAAAAGTCACCAAGATAAAGACTAAAGAGGCAAGGATGCATTTGCTTATGAAGGATCACCATATGACTTTTCAAATGCAAGGATACGAAGGTTCATGCAAGTTTGGCACCATTTTCCATGAGGATTGAAGAGCCACAAAGGGTCAATGCAAAAGTTCATTTAGAAATATATAAATAAAGGCTTGAGAAGCCAATTTAATATGCAAGAGAGTTCATGGTTTTTATTTGTTTTCAAAGAGAGAAAATCAAGAGATATTGTAGAGTTCTATCATTTTTTTAGTAAGAAACATTGAGAGATAGTTGTGTTTTATACACAAGAGGGGTTGGTGCTCTTATGGGTTGGTGCTCATAAATATTTGCAAAGGGTTGGTACTCACAAATAATTATTGTGTTGGTGCTCGGTAAAGGGGTTTGTGTTCCTACAAGTTGGTGATTGTGAACTTTATAACTTGAGTTAGTGATCATTGATATACTTGAGATTATTTTCCATGGTTTTTCCCACTTTGGGTTTTGATGTAAAAATCTGGTCTCTCTCTCTCTCTCTCTCTCTCTCTCTCTCTCTCTCTCTCTCTCTCTCTCTCTCTCTCTCTCTCTCTCTCTCTCTCTCTCTCATGTTGTGCATACTATTATTTCAATTTTAATGCATATCTTGAATGTGTTATTAAGTGGTTCAAGAAAATAAATAAGATTAAGTAAAAAATATATAATATACTAATTCACCCCCCCCTCTTAGTATATTTCATGATTAAAAATTGGTATCAGAGCAAGTTCCTTTGGAAAAAGTTTTACAATTTGAAGGTAGATCAGGAAAGCATGATGGCTAGATCACATGAAGGTTTTTCTAAAAATAAGGCACCTTTGTTTGATGGGACAAATTATGATTTTTGGAGCATAAGGATGAAGACTTATTTTATGGCCCTTGGATTTGACATTTGGCAAGTAGTGATGGAGGAATATGAAGAGCCACATACACTTGTAATTACTCTAGCAAAAAAAAAGGCAAATGAAAATAATGCTAAAGCTTTAAATGTTATTTTATGTGGTTTATGTGAATCAAAATTTGTTAAAGTTATGTAATGTAAATCTTCTCATGAAACTTAGGTAAAACTTGAGAATATTTATAAAGGTGATGGAAAGGTTCAACAAGCTAAGCTTTAGACTTTTATAGGATAGTTTGAGAGTTTAAAGATGGATGAGGAAGAAAATATAGGAAGTTATCTTTTACGAGTTGATGAAATAGTTAATCAAATTCAAGGTCTTGGAGAAAAGTTAGAAGAATCAATTATGGCTCAAAATGTTTTGAGATCTCTACCATTGAGATATGATGCGAAAGTTTTAGTAATTGAAGAGATGAAGAATTTATCCAAGCTAAAGATAGATGAGCTACATGGTATTCCTACAGTATATGAGATGTGGACTAAATAAGAGAAACCATCAAAGAGAGACGCTAATTTTAATTTATCAAAAAAAAAGAAGGCTAAGATTCAAGAATCAAGTGAAAATTCTAGATATGATGAAGATGAAAATGGAGCTCTATTCATTTGAAATCTAAAAAAGGTCACAGGTAAATATAAAGGAAAATTACCTTTTAAATGTTTTAATTTTGGAAATATTGGACATTTTGTAGCTAAGTGCCTAGATAAGGGTAATATTGACAATGAAGAAGGAAAGTATACATACAAGAAGAATTTTAATGGAAAATTCAAGAAGGGATTCGAGAAGAAGAGTTTGTATTATAAAGATCATAGCTCAACTGAAGATAGTGGAGTTAGTGATTTAGAAGAAGAAGATATTCTATTCATGGCCATACATAAAGATGCCTCTGTAAGCAAAAGTATAAATGGATTAAGAAGAAGAATAAGATGAATCCAAATTGAATCTAGAAGGAGAACTCATTTTTGCCTTAGAATAATTAAAAGCTTTTGATAAGAATAATTTAAGATTAAAGCTCTAGATCAAGAAAAATGAAAAGGAGTCAAAGGAAACAATTGAAGATCTACAAGTACACTTTGAAGAAGCCAAGAAGAATGAATAAGATTTAACAGCATAGTTGCAAAAAATAAGTAAAGAATGTGAAAGGTATGTTATTGAAATTGCTTCTTTAAAAGTAGATCTTGAAAAAACAAATAAAGCCATCAATTATAGAGCAACCAATGATTCAAAATTTGAGAATAACACTAATATGTTGAATAAGATATAAAAAAGTCAAAGATCAATGTCAGATAAGATAGGTATCATATTTGAAAAAGAGAAAGGGGAGGCCACTACTTTCATAGATAAGGAAAAAGGAAAGAGCCATGTTGAAGCTCTTACAAAAGAGGAAATAAAAAGGGAAGAACTTAAGAATATAGAGGACATCTCAAATAAAGAAGGTTGGAGGAAACAAAACTACAAAAGGTAATCAGGTCAAAGATACACAAATAGGTCCTATTTTTATGGTTACTATTTTTATTGTAATGGATATGGTCATAAGAAAATAGAATTTTGAAAAAGGGCTAACAATTTCAAAAATAAGAAGTAAAGTCATGCAAAGTCAAGCAAAAGCCACAACTCTTTTACTCCTCTATCAGGATTTAATGAAGAGGACATAATATGTTACAAGTACAACATCTTAAAACACATATCTTGGTACTGTAGAAGTGTGTTTGAGTCAGTCAAGAAGGACCAAAGTTTCAAGGCTCTATTCATCAAGGAGAAAGTTTTGACAGGTTCATGGTAGAAGAAACAACCTAAAAAATATGTGTTCATATAGATAACTTTTTATGTAAGAAATGAAGAAAATCCATGGTTGATTGATAGTGGATGTTCAAGGCACATGACAAGAGACAAAATAAAGTTCATAACCTTGAATAAGATCAAAGGTGGCACAGTGAAATTTGTAAATAATACTACTACCAGAATTTCTAGAAAAGGTACACTAAGTTTGGATAATGTTAGAACTAAAACTAAAAATGTTTTGTATGTAAAAGGTCTTAAGCATAATATTTTGAGTGTAAGTCAAATGTGTTATCATGGGCACACACTAAATTTTTATGTATAAGGTTGTGAAATTAGGAGAAAAGATTCAGATGTATTGGTTGTAGATGCTCATAGAATAGGAAATAATTTATATATGTTATCAGACATCAAAGGTCAAAGATATTATTTGATTCAGATTAAATAAAGTTGTCTATGGCATAGGAGAATGGAACACATAAATTTTGACAATCTTATCAACATCAGCAAGAAGCAAGCAGTCAAAAATCTTCTAAAGAGTATAAAGCCATCTGACACACTTTGTGAACCTTGTCAGCATGAGAAGTAGGCCAGAAGGTGGATCAAAACAAAAGAGTACTTGACCACTCAAATGTTATAGCTTGTTCACATTGATTTATGTGGACCTATGAGAACTCAAAGTACTCAAGGTGAGAAATATTTCATGTTGCTTATTGATGATTTTTCATGTATGAATTGGGTAATATTTTTAAAGAAAAAATTGGAAGATTTTAGACATTTCAAAGTATTAGTTGAGAATGAAACCAATTTGAAGATTAAGTGTCTAAGATCAGATCAAGGAGAAACATTCATTTCAGATCATTTTATTAAGTTTTGTGAAGACCATGGAATAAAGAGACATTATTTAGTATCCAAAACTCCATAATAAAATAGACTAGTTGAACAGAGAAATAAAATAGTTTAGGAGATGGCAAGGACAATGCTAAATGAATCCAAGATACTAGATAAATATTAGAGAGAGGTAGTTTCCATAGTAGTGCATATTCATAATAGAGCATTATTAAGAGTCAATAGTGATAAGACTCCTTATGAGCTATGGAAAGACAAACTAGTAATAGTTGATTATTTCAAAGTTTTTGATAGTAGATGCCTCATAAAGAGAACCAATGAAAAACTTGGTAATTTTGAATCCAAAGTAGATGAAGGTATATTTCTTGGTTATTCTTGAAAAATTAAATCTTATAAATTTTATAACAAAAGAACCAAGAAAATTGTTGAAAGTGCAAGTGTCAGGATAGAAGAAGGAACACAAAGAATCAATGATCTAATAGACATTCCTAAAATCATTAAACATGAAGATTTTGAAGAATTAGATGAAGATGAGAAGGAGAAAAAGGACACAAAACCCCATATAAATATGTCTAGAGAAATCATAATAAAATTGACATCATCATGGACATAAGTGAAGGAATTTGTACTAGAAGAATGGTGGAAGTGAATCTCAGCAAGTTAATTCTTCTTTGTTATCCAAAATTCATCCTAAATCTTTTTTAGAAGATAGACATGATAAGCATTAGGTTAAGGAAATGGATTAAGAATTAAATCAAATAAAAAATAATGATACTTGGGAATTAGTGCCTGGACCAAAAGATCATAATGTGATAAGAACAAAATAGGTTTATAAAAATAAGTTGAATGAAAATGGAGAAGTGACTAGGAATAAAGCAAGATTAGTATGTAAAAGATATTATTAGATTTGAGGGAATAGATTTCAAAGAAACTTTTGCACTAGTGGTAAGGCTAGAGGCTGTTAGAATGTTTCTTGCATACGTAATGTTTAAAAAATTCAAAGTGTTTCAAATAGATGTCAAATCTATCTTCCTAAATAGGAATATAGAAGAAGAGGTTTACATTGAGTATCCTGAGGGATTTATTCTCTCAAATATTATTAGTCATATATGAAAATTAAAGAAAGTAATGTATGGATTGAAACAAGCTCTTAGAGCTTCATATGTAAGACTTGATAAGTACCTATAGGATCAAGGTTTCAAGAGAGGATTTATTGACAGTAATATCTGTTCACACAAGAAAGTGCACCAAGTGGCAGGAAAACAAGTTCCTACCTTCTCCTCACAACATGGAAACTCCTCTCTCACCTATGGGATGGCGAAGTGGGAGGGGAGAGTCTCTAGTTAAGGGCTAGCTCCCTTTGATGTAACATGTTTGTTTCAGCAAGTGCAAATACATACAGGCATAGATATATATATAGCTATATAAATTAGGGGGTGAAAAGGGAGGAAAATATAGGAAAACAAACTACTCTAAGGAGGTGATAAACCTAAACAAGATGACCTTCTCAAACCCACTCTCAAAATCAGATAAACACACTTATACGCTTCACCCTTAACAGAAGAAACAATCTATAAACTTGACAGGGAGGTAAAAATGAAAGATAAAAAAAAGGGAGGTTCACCAAAGGTGTTGTGAGAAGCACTCTGTAGATGATCCCCTGTATTCTGTACTCCAAAAATAGAACTCTTCTCCTATCAGCTGCAGATGGCACCTTGTAGATAACTAGTGCGTTGGTGTTGAACCTGTGATAGCATCAAAGACAATGACTAGACACAAATCAACACTTAGGACATACACAGAATATCTATCCAAGAAGAGGTAAAAACTGTGTTTATAGGTTCAGGTGGAGATTTCAGCAGGGTTGTGCCTTGTAAAATTATGAAAAGATGATTACAAAATGAACAAGTTTGCAATATATATGAGAAGCCAAGAGGCCCATTTGGCACTCCTACTTTTACAAGTGGCATATGTGTCTTTTCATGAAAAGAATAAATCACTCAAAAATATTAATAAGCTATTTGTTTTACCTATTCAAGAACTAAATTTCTTGCTTGTGTGACTTACACGGTTTGCCTTCCCATTTAATGCAAATGGAGAAACTGGTTATTGCTTCGCTAGCTGCTTGCATGCCAAGTGATCAATTTGCTGGCACAATATCACCTGCCAAAGTCACTTCTTCAATTAGCACCAGTTGGACAATTGCACACTCATTCCTTTCTTGTCTCTTTGCCCATTTGTCCCATCTGTCTCATTCGTCCCCCAGAGGCAAACTTTGAGTGGATCACTACATTTTAAGCTCCTTTCCATGGCCATCGCTTCTTTTATTTGAAAACAAATGGTTATTCTATTTTGCTAAATTTGACATCTCTGCGGCCATCATGTCTTTGAATATCAATAGATATTTCACCCTCTTGAAATTGATGGCCTCTCAAACCTCATTAATTGACAACCAATAGCTATTTCATCCTATTAATCTTGATGGCTGCCAAGACATCATGGGGTACACATGGCATCATATCAGATCCCTTGTCGGCCTTTGCTTTTTATTTTCCTTGTAGGCACCCCTTTTGCCTTTGAAACTACCCTTTGCATTCTCTCAGAGTGATGGTGACCCTTCAGGCCCTTTGAAATGCCTCTTTGCACTTGGCCAAAAGTCCTTCGCAAGGCACCTGCCCTTCAGGGTCCTTCGGTGGGTCTCTTTGTAGGGTCGTTGGACCTTTGGACTTCCCCCCGAGTTCCCCGCAGACAAATTGTCTATGGACAATTTTCTCGGGTCAATTTCCCCAGGTCTTTTGACTGTGGCTTTCCACTTTGTATTTCTGTAGACTTTTATCTGTGAATAATTTCCCATGGACAAAAAGTCTGTGGAAATTCCATCGAGGCTATTGACTTAGCATTTGAAATGGCCTGAATTCCTTCAAACTTTTGTTCGAAAGGAATTCCTTTAGGCAAAAGTCTGAAGGTATTTGGACTTAGTCAATTTCAAACTAATAATGAATCCTTGAACAAACTTTGAACCTGATTCTCCTTTTGAAGCATCAGTCCTCCACTAGGGCATTTGATTTGGACTTCCCCTTTAGCTGAAGGGCACTCCTTTGAACCGAACTCGTCGAACCAAAATTTGGTTCAACAATTCAAGGTTCAACCATTGCACACTGATTTCCATGAAGGCTAATGAACTATTTGCATTGAACCGAATCCATTGAAATTTTGATGTTGAACCTTTTGGCATTGAACTGAACCCGTTGAACCAAAATTTTGTTCAACGGTTCAAAGTTCAACTATTGCACAATGATTTCCCAATGAACCAAGCTGACGAACCTTTCCATTGAACTTTTTGTTGAACTTAAGTTGTTAAACCAAGTACATTGAACCTTTTATGTTAAACCTAAAATTTGGTTCAACGGTTCAATGGTACGAAGGTTCAACACATATGCATTGAGATACTTTGAACTGAGTGATGAAACTTTTGGCCTGAACCAAGCAGAGAAATACTGACATGAACTTGTGCACCCTAAAACAACTATCTTCAAATAGCGAAGAAAGAAGGTGAACAATTTTGGCCTATGGATAAAAATTGGTCAATAATAGCTATATCAAAATAAAAGGTGAGCATCAATTGATTATTGTAGTATATGTTGATGACATCATTTTTGGAGGAAACATTGAAAAGATGATGAAAGAATTTTTTGATATGTAAAAAGAATTTGAAATGTCTATGCTTGAAGAATTGTCATTTTTATTAGGGTTGCAAATATTTTAGTCAGATAAATAAATTTTTATATCTCAAATGAAATATGCCAAGGAAATGTTGAAATTTTTTGGTTTTTTAGGATTATGCACTAGTTGGCACACCAATGTGTACATGAAATAAAGTAAGCAAGGATGAAGATTCACCTATTGTAGATAAATATTTATATAGATCTATGATTGGTAGCCTTGTGTATTTGACAACATCGAGGCTAGACATCGTGCATGTAGTAGGTATGGTTTTAAGATTTTAGTCAGCTCTAAAAGATAGTCATGTTTAATTAGTGAGAAGAATATTTAGATATATCAAGGGGACATTAGATTATGGATTGTGGTATCCCATAGGTAGAGATTTCACTTTGGTTGATTATATAGGTTCAGATTGGGTAGGTTGCTTGGATGACAAAAAGAGTACAAGTGGAGGATCTTTCTTCCTTGGTGATAGCTTAGTATCATAGCTAAGCAAGAAGTAGAATTTAGTATCACTTTCTACAACTGAAGTAGAATATATTGTAGTAGTATTGTGTTTTACTCAAGTGCTTTAGATGAAGAAAAAATTGGAAGATATCAAGGTAAAATATGATGAACCTATTTATATTTTTTGTGACAACACAAGTGTTATTAATATTTCAAAGAATCTAGTGATACATTCAAGAACAAAACATATTCCCATTAGATATCACTTCTTTAGAGAGAAGGTTGTAGATCAACAAGTTAAGATGGAATATATTAGTACTATAGATTAGATTGCAGATATTTTCATAGTCACTATAAAAAGACACATTTGAGTCTCTATAGGAGAAGTTGGGAGTAATTTCTTTTACTTCCTACCATTGAGGATTAGCATCAATTGAGGGGGGGAGATAAATGTTAGCTCCAAGTAGGCCATTTGCCATTAATGTCAAAGGGGGAGAAGAATAAAAATAATTATAGGTATAGGTGTAGAAACAAGTACAAGGAATAGGTATAGGTTTCTACAGTAAAGGGGAGTTATTGTATGTTTTTATATGGTAGTATGTGTAGGTTGACATGTGAAGTACAAGTTTAAAGATGTGGCAATTTCAATTTAAGTTTGCCATTAATAAAAAAGGGGGAGATTGTTGGAAATATTGTCATTGATGTCAAAGGTCTTGTATTATTGATGATAAATGCCCCATAACATTTAATGGTGTTTTTAATATTCATATCTTAGGTAATGTGTGTTAATATTTATTTAGTATTAATGAATATTTTTTGTTGCATATAAGTCAAAAGAGGGCCCATGGAGAAGTAAAAGAGTCATGGGGTAAAGAAAAAAGAGGAATGAGACATATTTAATCATGAAGAGTCATCTTTAGGAATTCCAAGAGTCACCATGTGAAGACAAAAGAGGGTATGGCACATTTTTCCATGAAGGGACACTTTGAGGAATATGAAAAGTCAACAAAATAAAGACAAAAGAGGAAATGATGCCTTTGTTTATGAAGGATCACCATATGACTTTTCAAATGAAAGGATACAAAGGTTCATTCAAGTTTGGTGCCATTTTCCATGAGTATTGAAGGGTCACAAATGGTGAATGCCAAAGGTCATTTGGAAAGTTATAAATAAAGTCTTGAGAAGCCATTTGTAATATGCAAGAGAGTGCATGGTTTTTATTTGTTTTTGAAGAGATAAAATTAGATGATATTGTAGAGTTCTATCATTTATTGAGTAAGAAACATTGAGAGATAGTTGTGTTTTATACACAAGAGGGGTTGGTGTTCAAAAATAGTTGTTGTGTTGGTGCTCAGGAAAGGGGTTGGTGCTCTTGCAAGTTGGTGCTTTTAAAATTTGTAACTTGAGTTGGTGTTCATTGATATACTTGAGATTATTCTTTGTGGTTTTTCCCACTTTGGTTTTCCACATAAAAATCTACTCTCTCTCTCTCTCTCTCTCTCTCTCTCTCTCTCTCTCTCTCTCTCTCTCTCTCTCTCTCTCTCTCTCTCTCTCTCTCTCTCTCTCTCTCTCTCTCTCTCTCTCTCTCTCTCTCTCTCTCTCTCTCTCTCTCTCTCTCTCTCATGTGGTGCATATTATTATTTCAGTTTTATTGCATATCTTGAATGTGTGATTAAGTGGTTAAATAAAATAAATAAAATTAAATAAAAAATATATAATATACTGATTCACCCCCTTTCTCATTATATTTTGTGATTAACAAGAATAATTGAGACAAACACAAAAAATAGGGAAAAAAGTGTAGTGTACGGTATACAGTTCTAAATTTACCAAAAATGGTGAAATATAAAATTTGTAAAATATGTATAATATTTAGGTAAACAAATAGGTTTTTGTTTATATCAACTTAAGAATAAAATAAATGTAAATGATTTTAAAATTGGTCTATTATGAATCTAATTTAAGCCAAATAATTAGAATGTTTCACAATCAAAACTCTAGAATATTCCCAATAAAGAATAATCAATTGAGATAAAATATTATTTAATTTAGATATATGATATATATTTTTTAATAAAATTTAATTTCTTATGAAACCCAAAAATTAATTATAAAATGAGTACATCATTCACCTTGTATGCCAATATTTACTAAAAATAGTAAATTGTCAAAATTGAAAAATCCATACCAAATTTGAGAAAACAAAAAGTTTTTTTAGTATACCAACATAAGTATAAAATACCTCTAATTAATTTATAAATGGATACTTTTGGATCCCTAAATGACCCAATTAAGGAAGAGGTAACTTGCAAGTATTTGAACATGAATCTTGGTAAGAAAGGGAGAGTAAGCCCCTAACCTAGCAAAGGAAGGCTCAGAGGTTAAGTCCATGAAATGTTTAACCATATATTAAGATGGGTAAATATATTATAGGGTTAAGAGTATAAAAATAAATAATCACAATGGTGATAAACATATCTATAATAGGTTAATTAATTATAAAATCAATAAAATATACTCTTAATTTAAATAATGAGATTTGATAAATATAGAAAGTGCATCTTTTTTATATTATAATGAATTTGAAACAAGATTACTATTGAATTTTCAAGTCATCTTTAACTTGCATTACCTTGAATGTTAGTAGACATGTTTCTATGCCAAGATCAACTAATTATAAGAGTTAGCATTAACTTCACATAGTGGATCTCCTTGCATCAAAATTAGTTATTTGATGCACTAGGCATAGTTTCTCATATATCTTCAAGATTCAATAAGTTCTTATGAGGATTTGAGAGGTCATAAAGCTCATTTTATCCTTCAAATAAGCTTATGTGATGACTTGATGCATTAAAAGTGATTTTAAATGTGAAATATATCAAAAGGGGGTCTTAAGCCATTAATTAGGGTCATTGTAGGTGGTGAAAACATTCTAAAGGAGCCATTAAGATCTTTTATAGGTTTTAGACTCTTTCTCAAGCTCTTGAGTCCATATTTTTTGTTCAATGGGCATATTTGATTTAGTTTTCCTTCTATTCTTGTCTCTTTGTAGACTTATTCATCTCCCAACATGGAAAAAGTTCATGTAGACCATGACTAAGCATGTTATCCATCTTTGAGTTCTTATTCAATTTAATCTTCATTGTTCTAATAAATTGTAGTCATATTTTAAGGTTTCATCAGCTTGTAGTGAAGAAAGTAGAGATTTTTAGGCATGTTGTAGGTTTATAAGCAATTAAATGTAATTCATATTTTTTAAAGGCTTAACAGGAATCAAAATGAGTTTTTAAGGTTCTAAAAAAGTTTGTAGTATCTTACAAGTCCAAACAATCCACTTTTGTAAGGAGAAACAAGCCAAAAACCATATAGGAACATTTGCAAGCCTACAAGAGAATAAACATAGTTTTGGAAGGTTAAGTAAGAAGAAAAAAAGTTTAAATTAGGAGGTTTCATGATAGGTTACATGTCTAGGATAAAATTATCAAGGTTAATTTAGGATTATAAGAGTGTATAAATATTTAAAAAATTAGGAGTTTTACAAGCTTTCAAGGTTATAAGGATCTACAGAGTAAGTTGCAGGGCAAAAAATAGAAAATAAAGGTTTATAAAACCATATGTTGATGGTTTATATCCCAAATAATATTGGTAAAGGTTAAAAAAATTCAAAATAATCATCCAATGATGGTTAAAATCCTTCAAAATCTTCTTACAATCGTAAAAATTAAAATAATGAAATTTGTAGCATTTTTTACAAAACTAGTCACATTCTAATCGTCTTCTCTTTGTGCATGGCATGTGTAGATTATTGAACAGGATTTTTTGGGTCTTAATTCACCTCTTTATTATATTTAATATTTTTAAGAGTGAATAAATTATGTGAATCCATTTGATAAGTTTGTAGATAGTCTAAAAAACCCTAAATCTATGATATAGTTTTTGATTGTTTGGAGGCTTGGATAAACACGAGACCAAAAAATTTAGCATGTTAAAATGGTTTATGTTGAATAAAAAAGTTATGGAATAAATTTATTTACATATTTCTAATTCTAAGGGTATATGTTCTATGGTGAATAGAATGTTATGCATGTTTTAGAAGGTTGATAATAGGTTTCAAGTATCTCAAGGTTTATGAAGGATTTTAGGGTTTAAATATTCACTTACAGGTCTAAAATAGTGATAAACAAGGTTTTAAAGTTAAAAAAGGTTTACATATCAAAGTAAATATTAGTTTTTAATCATTAATAGGAGAAGACAGGTATTAAGATAAGATATACAAGGATCTAGTATATTATAAAGCATGATCTAGTGAGCTTCTTATAGGATTTGAAGTCTCCATAGTTCCATGACTTATTCAAGGGATAATCCAAATCTACAAGGGGTAAATATAAGTTTATATGAGCCTAAAACCAACATTAAGAAACTAAATAGGTTTTTTTATAGGGTTTCAATCATATTTAAATATTATAGATTTTAAAGGAATATGATCTTAGGTTTGTAGTAGGTTATAACAAGTTCCATGAAAATAAAATGATAAGACAAGAACTAAAAAATTATCTAATAGCACCTATAGATATAAAATTAAGGATAAATGGTCTCAATCCTCATAAATTTCATATAGACTAGTAGGGATAAAACATGACTATTGTAGTGTGAGATTCACAGTTTCATACTAGTCAAGCAAGTTTTAAAGGGTTTCAAGATCTAAAGTTCTAGTTTGCAATATTTTAAGAGGGAAATAATAAACAAGGTTTCAATTGAATGTATGATTATATAACATAAGATATAAAATGATATAATCTAACAA
The DNA here is from genome assembly GCA_037957365.1 of Torreya grandis. Lineage (NCBI taxonomy): Eukaryota > Viridiplantae > Streptophyta > Pinopsida > Cupressales > Taxaceae > Torreya > Torreya grandis. The sequence continues at coordinate 116,484 of JARHVA010003896.1, forward strand.
ATAAGACTACCAATAGTGGATTCAAGATGAGTTTCAATATATTCGTGAAACCAAGCCTACATATCTACTAGAATGTCCAAACATCTCAATGTTTAGTCAAGGCTTAAGGGTTTCTAGTATCTTCTAGGAAAAACAAGTCTAGAGTTAAGTATTTAACATTTTTTGTGACTTCCAAGCAAGTTTTCAGAAGCTAAAAACATGATTACAAGTTTACAAGGTCTTGTTTCTCAAGGATATAATGCTAATATAGAGAGTTTTTAGTACATAGACCTCACTTAAAGGACTAAAAATTTTAGTAAATGTTCCATGACTATCTTAATATATAACCAAAGAATAATTAAGGATTTAATGATAGTTACAATTTTTCAATATCACCAAGGCATAAATAGGACCCTAGAGCTGTTTTCAAACATGAAAGGGAGTAGTGAATCATGATTTAAGTATGAAATTAAGCTCTAAGTCTTAAGAGACATTAATCATGAGACTATAAGTTCATGTATTATTAGGATCAAGAATTATAAATACTATAAACATGTTCCAAGAATATTTCCAAGATCCATATAGGTATGCTGACAAATCCTTTATGTAAAAAACATGATTTCAAGTTTGCAATAGGTGTGTGATGATTCTAGGATTATTTATCATGTTAAATAGATAGAAAAGATAATTTTTCATGATCAACATGAAGCTATAGGGTCTCTTAGAGGTAATGAAAGCAAACATGTGATTCAAAAGGATTTTAGACTTCTTTTGAATTTTTAAACCTAAACAAAATGTTTTCAACCTCCTCAAAATAGTTATAGGGATATAATGTTGATTAGAAGACAATGGGTGAGAAATCAAGGTTCAATCAGTCTGTAGGTTTTCATTTCATGAGAGGTTTCAATTATCATGTAAAATCTCCTATTATAGAGTTACAAGACAAGGTTTCACAATTTCAAGCTCCTTCAAGAGTAAGAAGGTCTACAAGCATAAGTTCTTGTCAGGATGCAATATTAGAACAAAGACATTAAAGTAGTAAATGTTAATTTCCATAGGTTTGAAGACCATATTATACAATAAAAATGAGTTATAAAACATATCTAAAAGTTTTCAATGTCTTAATGTTTAATTCTAGTATAAGACATGAATTTTTAGGCTTTATCAAGGAGATTGTAGGTATATGAGGACAATGACATAGAACAAGGTCTTTTGAGTAGGTTTCAAGGATGATAACATAAAATGGGTATTTGAATCATGAAAATATAGGTTTCTCAACCCCTCTAAGAGACCTTCACATGAACTTCAAGGCAATTTTAGGCAATCCATGCTTCTGCAACCTATCTAACATGACTATGAATGAGTAAATGGCTTAAAGAGCATAAAGGAGGTATGGAAGCATTTGAAAACTATTATTACAAATATTCAACTCCCTATATGAAGATTTAATAATGTAAATTCAAACCCAATTCTCTAAATAGTTGTATGATATCAATTTCCAGGCTAAGCATTCAACAAACATGATTGTTAACAAGTCAATTCAAACTTGAGCTAGATTCTATCTAGAATACATACATGATAGGAGGATATGGGTGAGTTAAATATATTAAGATAGGAGGTCCAATTTCTCCAAGAATATAATAACATTGAAGAATCATTAATGTACAAACCTTCTAAAGGATAAAGAGATCAAAAATAGGGTCTCTTCTTCCACTACTATACCAACCTTCTTTGTAGGTCTTCATGAGATAAACCTAGAGTGTTGGAGAAGGCTTAATGCCTCCATTTTTATTGCCTCTTTTTTACATAATCTAAATTGATGAAGTTGTGGCAACATTTATGAGATCTCCTTGTTTCTCTAATCTTCTCTGTCATCCCTATTAATGGTATATAGGACTACAAAAAAAATTCAATGGCCCTCTCTTTGGTATGATAAAAATATTCTCATTTTGAGTCTTGTAATACTAGCTTATGCCTTGAATTATCAATAAAAGATTTAATTTACCTCTATTATCTTGTTGTCTTATTATGTGTTTTAAATTACAATTGTATTTTATGTATTTTATTCCATTTTGATTCATTTAAGATAAATTATAGATGCATTTTAGTCTCTTTGGTTCACTTTGAAGAATATTTTAAACAATATAGCCCTTATGTAAATTGATTAATTCATCATACCTCTATTATATCATGTTTGTGAGAGTCATGTAGATAAAAAATAATATTTCAAAGGTTTTTATCATGATATTAGGATTAATTTGAGAAGCTCTCCAGACTTGGTGCATAACCATTTTATGAATTTTAGTTATTTATACTCCATTTTATATGATGAAATCATATATATAGATATATATAGGTCCATTTTGGTAGTCTTTTAGGGATAAAGTTGATCCAACATTAGGTGCATGTAGTTTAGGAAGAAAGCCTTCCTTCTCTAGGGGTTATTTCTAAGGAGCCAATGTCCCACACCTTGGGGAGGATCCCATTATTATAATTGAATTAAAACCAAGTGAACGAGTGAAATATTTGAGTGACAAAAAGTACTTAATTGGTTTAATATGTATATGTCAATATATTATGGAATAGAATGGAATCATATTATATATGTATTCTAGATCAATTTTTAGATAATAGAAACTAGCATTTTGTGGCCTTACATTCTTGTATTGGACCTAGACAGTTACATCAACCTTTATGTTTGAGTTAGACAAGGGTCTAGTAAAAAAAATTGACTATATATGGTTATAACCACCTGGAGCATTTTGGGTTTTCTATCACCTTTACTCTACTATTTTCATATCTCATGTTAAGGTTGTCACTCTTTGTCAAATGATAAAACCCTAGATTCCTCACCCTTTGATGATTATGGGGAAAATTGTTTAGTGGTAACATGATGTCAAGTTTCCCCAAGGATCCCTATGTCAATGGGAACTACCTACATAGACAATACTCTAAACAGGGCCTTAGAATTATGTATTTATCCCCTATATGTTGACTTGTGTGTGTATAAGGATGTAATGTGTGATAAGAAAATACATATAGAGACCTATCTTGTAACTTGGAAAATATGTCTAATGGAATGTTCCTTAAGTACTTTGGTCATGTAGATGGGTTTTCCCTATTATTGATATTGAAATAGGAAATAATATGAGAAATGTTACTCACTTAATGCTTGATTGAATTCCTTTGGTAAGTTTCCTTCTAATTTTATAGATCTATGCTAGGTGAGGAATGAATAAGGATTGATATTTTATATATATTAATCCCATTTATAAATATCTCACAATAAATCACTTAGGTTGACCATAAGGACACATTATAATTGAAAATTTGATGACTATAGGGTGATAGACACTTATTTTGGCATAAGACATTAGCATTAACATAAGCATCTAGCTAGGATACAAGTGTCCAAAAACCTATAAAATAGTTACAAATCCCAAACATGTAGAAAATTATAATAAATAGGTCTATCACATTTTACATAGGATAGAAGGACTAGTCATTATAATAACATATAGTCAAACTAGGAGATAAAAAATTAGGTAAAAGAGATAGCAGATGCAAGCCTTTTAGTAGAAATAAAGTCTTATAACTAAAGGGTACAACTATGAGAAGTAATTTCTAATTATATAATATTGGGTTGCTAAATAATTTTAGATTTAGTGTCTACATGTATCAATATGGCACATTTATCATGACATTCCTTCATTTCTCAGTTCATAGTTTTCATCAAGATTATAGATATTAACTTATGTAGATGGAGTGAGGTGATGAAACATGGAAATTTACTATCCTAAGTGGGACATGTAGCTTCATATGAAAGTGACATATGGTTGTTGACTATACTTTGTAATACAAAATGTAGCTTTTCACTCAATCACTTAGTCTCAAATTTTACAATCTATCATTTTCTCTATCAGTATCTATGTACCATGATGGTGACACTTGGCATGATCTCACTGATTCACTCTATGATTACATTTTGTGACTTTGATATTTATGGTACACTCTAAGACATAGAAATTGTTGATGGATATTTTGTTGTGCCAACCTAGGGAGGGGTTATTAGGCCATGTCTCTCTTAAAATTATATTTGTGAAAACAAACCTCCCCAAGTCTTGGCTATTAGGTCTTAGTACATAGGATAACTCAATTGGCTTGGTTTGACCATTCCATTACAAGGGGTTTCATTAAATCTGACTTTAGATTATGACATAAGATATGAACACTATGAGACTCAGTTATTCCACCACTAATCTATTCCAAAATGCTTAAATGGTGATGGACAACATTTAACAATCATGATATAACATTATAAATGATTTATTATTAGTCATAAGCTAACACACTGATAAAATAAAGAGCAAAAGAAAGGGGAATAGGGAAGAAAAGCCTTGATATAATATATTTGAAGTTTTAGTATCTAATTAAAAAAAGTCTCATATAAACTAGTCCTTAACTGAGCTAGACCTAACACAACTCTAGCTAGAGGATGATGCAATAATATGGGGATAAGTTAATGTGAACAAAGAGGAACATAACCACCATAAAAAATGTGTAGGAAATGGTAATTTGACTACACAATAATCTAAATATCAATATGTTTATTATTTATTATTAGTGGTGAGATTTACAACATTAATTAAACTACAAGATTCAATTGCATAGGAATAATAAAAAGACTATTCTATAAAATCGTGAAAATATTTGGACAACTAACTATGGATAACCAAATAGTTTGGTCTACTAATATATTATAATGTAAGGTATTCAATCCATATAAATGATTTTAGAAGATAATATATACATGAATTGGGTATCCCCTCCCTCAATTAATAAATCATACCACTATTAGGGTAGTTACAAATACTCATTATTGATTGGATAAGGTGGTTAGACATGTATGATATTTAGGATAGATATGAAGGTGTGCCCATGCTTCAATATTAACTTTTGATCATTATTTTATTGATTTGGGATCCACCATCCTATTCAACATTTTCCATATTTTAATCTCTCATTGGTTTAAAGCCATCTCACGTATCCTCTTTGCTACTACATACATACCTTGACTTGCCTCCCTTTTGCCTTGTGTTTCAACTGAGGGTTCATGTTGCTTGATGAGGACTTTCATCCAAATCAATGACTCAGTTTAAAATATGATCCCTAAAAGATCAAAAAAATGGTCAAATATAAATCCTTTAAATAAATGACAAGGTAAAAACATTATATAAATTGAATCATAAATAGATAAGCCATAACTAATTTATACCACATGCAAGAAACAAATGAAATATATTTTTTATTTTAGACATATATATTCTCATTAATCGACTTTTTTTCAAGTAAAATTCATTTCCATGTGTATAAATCATGCATAGATTAAACATTAATTCAGCCTAAACACTATAAGATGAGATAATGTTCTTATGAAGCCCTCCCAACTAATGCAAATTCAACATTTAATTAACTAATGCTTTCCTCGATCCTTTGATAGTTTTCATGTTCATGATTATCATCAAATTTTAAGTTAATTAAGTGTCACATGGAATACCCTTATTTTCTTAGATATTCATGGTTTTTGGCTTAGTAGCACATAAACACCCATCAAAATTGAGTTTGATATAAAATCTAAAATCATCAAGGTGCCACACAATAGTCCCTTGTCAAGCTACATATTTAGTCTGGGTGTATAGAATGATTCCATGTGGAACCCTTTTAGTGAGCTAGACCTTTGAGATCACTACTATAATTAGTTTATTTACCATTTTCCTAGGATCCCAATAAGTTTCCATGTGGTATCCTTTCAAGACTTTTGGACAATAGGAATATTAGCCTATTTTTAGTATATTTTATTGATTTGAGCTCTTAGGCTTCTGGGATGTTATCATGTGGTGACTTCTCAAGCCCTTAAGGGCTCAAATCCTTTACACTATTTTTTAAGTCTTCATGGTCCTAGGCTCTATAAGAATCCCCACATGGTGACTTCTCAAGCCATATAACCATTAAAATTTTGACTAACTCATCATTGGATTGGGTTACTAGGATCATGCCATGTGGCATGATCTTGCGGCCTAGGGGCATTAAAATGACTTATAAATTTTTTGACTTGGATTTTTTTGGACTAGCTTGGGACTTCAAAGCTATCTGATGATGACACATGGAAATTTTTAGGGGGAATTCAAAGACCCAAGGCCCATATTTGGAACAAATTAAAATGGATGAGGTATTGAGGTCAAATTTTGTATATATGGTCAAACTGACTCAATTGGCTTAGACTTAGTTCATTTTAAGCTTGCTCAACTTGACTTAAAAAATTTAGAGCTTGATATAGCTTGATTTAACACATCCTCAAAAATGAAAGGTCCCTTAAACCGGATGTGGAAACATTTATATTAGTAAAGGAAAAGAGGGTCCCCATTTTAAGCTTGAAAATGGGATATGTTGTGGAAGCAAAAACAAATAGTGACTCTTGTTCCTAGATATTCTTGAGTATATAAAGAATACAAAATCTTTGGTTCATAATAATACAAGAATTATTTTTAAGAAATAACTCAAAACAAATTCATAATGTGAAGTCACTAAAGTCTATGACAACTTATGACATACTATGCTAATAATCTATTAAAATACCATTTGTGTATGAGATCAAGTGATTAATTCATTTATTTGCATTCATGCATAGTAATTCAGATTTACTTAAATAATCAAAACTTTTAAAGTGGAAAATATTTAAATATTTTGCTTGGAGGAATGGCATAGGCATTGATCTGCTATTAGATAGGCATATATATCCCTAATAGAGATACCTCTAGTCCCTTCCCAAGGCCTTGATCCACTTATAAATAGGATGAAAATCCTATGGTGGAGGTTACCAAGATCACCCTTTCAAGTAGTATTTTTAGATTTTAGATTTTGTCTCTATTATTTTGTAATGGAGACTTTACTTTTATATTTTTGGAGGGTTGGGGACTAATCCATGGGTCTAATAAAAATCATAATTTCATGATCGGTTAAGACAAACCCAAAAAAGATAATGCTACATTTTATTTATATGTTTCAATTAAGTGTATAGATGGATTCAATAATGAAAATAAATTTTCTAAATTAACAAGTTCTATCAATAATTATTAAAGTTTGAAACTCTGGAAATGAACCATGTAATTACAATAGTTCACATAATATATTCAATCAAAGTTAAATTAGGCTCTCAAGTGCCATTAATGTCACCTACGTAACATGTCTTTTATTTCATTTATTTTATTAATGGGGGAACCTCAAGGTAAAAAAAAAGGACTAGACAAAACAAAAATGAGAAATGAAAACTAAACTAACAACAAGGGACAAGAAGAAAAAGCAAGAAACAAAACAAGAAATGGAAAAGAAATTATTAATAGAGGTTTTAAAGTAAATGCATGCTTGAATCAATTAGACACCCAATTCTTTAGGGTTTTCAGAAGGGAAAAGGAAACATCTTATGTCATTTATCTTGTCCTTTATGTTGGAAAACACTATCCCAAAGAGATTTGTCAATAGTCTTTCCATGCAAATTGAGCAAAATCAGATTGTAAAATCTAGAGTATACCTACATCTATTTTTTTGAAAGAATGAGGGATAGGGTATGAGAAATACCTCTTCCCAGATGTGGAATTGTGATGAGGAATGGGTTTAAGCATTAATGCATACCATAATTAATTAATCACTCAACCTAATAGATATTTCTCCTTTATTGTATCTAATATATGAGTCACTTGTTTGTTATGATTTCATTGAAATGGATGCTTTAACCACATATTATTATTCATTTTGATGAAAGGGGGTATGGAAATGGTTCTTCCCATGTCAATTATATCTTGTATTTATCATTTTTGGTAGAGGTATGTATATAATTTTAATTAATTAATGCATGTTCGGACCTAAATTGTATTGGCATACCTCCCATGTCTATGGCCTCTACATTCAAGGCTTCACTATTTTATTTGAATGTAAGGATTCTTGAAAGTGAAGATCTTATATTTTGTCTTCTATCAATCTACTGATTCCACATAGATATCATGTTTTATATTTGTTTTCTTATTCAATCTCACTTGATTCCTATGATGGGATAAAAGAGATTATGTTACTATTGAGTTACTTACCACCTCAAACCATCCTTTCATTTGGAGAGGGAGAAACACATGACAAGAATGATTCAAATGCATAACATTTATCTTCCTCATCTAATGGATCCAACTCATTGAGTTTATTTTTAGGTTGATTGCAAGAGATTTTTTATTTACCCTCTTGAGGAGGTAGTTCACTTTTTATTTGATTTTTTGTTACTAGGTTTCTAAAGATAATTGTTGATTCCTCATCATATAATTCATCAATATAATTCTCAATAATTAACCCAATCATTGTTTGTTGGTTAATTCATGAAATAGATGACACATAATTAGCAAAAGTATAAAAGACACTTAACTACTAAAACTAATAAATGTGTCATGATGATTACATACTAAATTAATATAGTTATATGCATTGTGGAGTAAGCAGTGCCTTCATTAAATATAGTAGAGTTTACTTGATAACACATATAAGGCAATGCTTAGGGAAATGTTTCACTATAAAATATAAATTAATTAGTGGGCTAACTTGAAAATAATTAAATCATAGGATTTTGAGGGTAAACACTCAATTTTCCCAATGGGTCTAATAATTTAGTATTGTGATCATAGGACATAGCTTGTTCTTCAATGGTGAAATCTACTTGGTATGTCAAAAACAAGGACATGAAGGCTAAAGGATTCCTTCAAACAAACATAGCACTGAGGGGAAATAATAGTCTAAGGTAAATCTCTATGGATATTACTTTTATCTTTAGGAAAGGTTCTCTCAACCTCATATACAACTGATGAAAACATTGGTTTAAATCACTTAGAGACTCAATAGGTTCCCTATAGTCTATATAAAACTAGTGGTATAAGGTGACATGATCAATGGGGTGTTTAAAATGTCTTAGAAACAAAATTTCAAAATTAATCCATGTGGTTATACACCCATTTGGCAGCCCAATGTACTTATCGTATGCATCCTTATCAAAATAATAAAGGAAAAAATGATAAGCCACATCTTCATGATGGATGTAATTCATAATGATGGCATCCTTAAATTCTTGAATGTGTTGTTCTACTATCATAATCCTACCATGCATTTACTTTAAGAAAAATGAATCAAGATTCTTAGGTAGGTCATGAATGGGCCCTGGGATGTTCATTGGGTGACCATACACACCTAGCCATGGAAAGGCCATGGGAATGGATATGTAACAAATCAAGAGTGTTTTAACTTAAATTTGTATTAAAATCACTTTAGTTTCATATTCATGCCCTTAGTATAGCACCAAAATATTGATGGGTCTTTTGAAGTGCTAACTTAGGTAGTGGTTGTTATGCCCTATCTCTCCATAAAAGATAATTATATGAAAAAACCTCCCCAAGTTCTTGGTTACCAAGTCTTGGTACATAGGGTAACTCAATTGGATCATTATGACCATTAAATTACAAGGTGGTTTAATGAAACTAACTCCAAATGATGACTTAATTTATAAAAACTATGAGACTCAACTACTCCACCATTAATATATTCCATAATGCTTAAATGGTGATGGAAAAAATTAAACAATCATGATTTAACACTATAAGTGGATTGTTATTAGCCTCAAGATAACACACTGATAAAAGAAAGAGAAAAAGAGGGAAAATGGGAAGAAAAAATCTACTACCATGGAGATGATGTTGTAGTGTCTAGTTGAACAAATATCATATAAACCAGTACTTAGATGAGCTATACCTAACACAACTCTAGCTAAAAGATGGTGTGAGAGTCTACATAGAATTTTATGTGAACAAAAAGCAAGATAACCACCATCAAAAATATGTAGGAAATGGCCATTTGATAACACAATAATTTGAATATCAATATGTTTCTTGTTGATTAATAGTGGTGATGTTTACAATAGTCATTCATTAAAAGCTTCACTTGCATAGTAGTAAGAAAAGGACTAATCTATAAAATCATGAAAATGTATGTCTAGCTAACTATGGAGAACCAAACATTCTAGTCCATAAATATATTCTAATTTAAGGGAGTCTTCCTATATAAAGGATTTTAAAAGACAATATATGCATGAAGTTGGTAATCCCTTCCTTGATTGTCAACTCATCCCACTAGTGAGGTAGTTACAAATATTCATTATTGATTGGAGAATGTGGCTGGATGTGTCTGAGATTTCTAGTAGATATAAAGGCATGCCCATGATTTTTAGTTGAATTCCAAACCATTATATTTTGGTCATTAGATAATTGATCTGGGATCCACCGTCCCATTCAAAATTTTCCATTTGTCACTCTCTCTCTCTCATTGGTTTAGAATTATCTCATGTATCTTCTTCATTGCAACATATAGACCTTGACTCACCTCCATTTTGCATTGTGATTTATCTAAGGGTTAAATATCCTTGATGAGGACACACATCCAAATCAATGACTTAGTTTGAAATATGAACCCTACAATATCAAATAAAATGTTCAAATATAAAATCTTTGAAAAAATGACAGGGTAAAAGCATTAAATCAATTGAATCATGAATAGAGACTCCATAACCAATTTAGATCAAATATGATAAATAAAAAATATATTTTTATAATTTAGACATAGACATTCACATTACTCATATTTCATTTCAAACAAAATCCCTTCCCATATGTATAAATAATGCATAGATTAATCATTAATTTATCCCTGGCATTCTAAGATGAGATAATTTCCTTATGAAACCCACCTGATAAATAGATATTTAATATTTAATAAATCAAAATTTTCCTCAAGCCTTTGATAGTTTTGATGTTAAATATAGTCATCAAATTTTAATTTTTTTAAGTCCTATATGGCACATCCTTATTTGCCCAAAGGTTTAGGGTTTATGTCTTAGTGGAGGGCAGATGCCCATCAAACTTGATATTGAGGGAAAAGTTGATGTTATCAAGGTGCCACAAGATAGTCCCTAATAAATATGGGTTATTGTTTTGAGTGAAAATAATTATGTCACATGTCATCATCTCAGTGAGCCAAACCTTTTATCTCATAAATATAATCAGTTTTGTTTTTGTGGTCTTAGGGTCCTAAGAAGTTACCACATGGTGGCCTTTCCATACTTAGGGCCCATAGGAATATTGGCCTATTATCAGTGTCTTATATCAATATAAGATACTATAATTTAGGTATTTTTACACATTCTAAATTCTCAATCCCTTAGGAGACCAAAGACTTTAGACTATTTCCTAAGTTTATGTGGTCCTAAATTTTTGAGGAATCACCATGTGATAATTGTTGGCAATTTGGCCTCCCAAGGAAAAATTCCAACCCTTATAACCAAAATAATTATTTTTAGGATATTATTTACCTATTAAGGAATTATAAGATCCATTCTATATATTTTACATTATTTTCATCAGACTTCTCAAGTGTTTCTGGTAGTTTTAGTGCCAAAAAATCATGTTTTGATGCTATCCATATAATTATCAAGGTGAAATTAATATTAAATCATATTCAAGACCTTATTTCTCCATTAAAATTTCAAATAAGTGATTTATAGGAGGTTTTAGGTCTTAAAATGAAGATAACCATTTTATCTCCTATATCGACCTCATTTGCAGCTCTAGAAGGGCAGTTTTCAAATGCTCATTACAAAAAGAGGAGAGATAGTCATGAGATAATTTTTTAAAAATTATTAGTATTAAAATTAATATTTATATAATATTAATTTTTTTTTCATATTGGTTTCCTCTTCTTTATGAATAATGAACTTTAGATGACCTTAAGAATTATGAACTTTCTATACCTTGTTAATAATTATGAAATGGTATTTTATTAATCTAATTTTAGATTTTTGAAGATAATATATCATATACACACTGTCTTATAGCATTCATAGTTATTTTCTTCATAGGCATATTATATGGACTTTGGAGTGTATGGAAGATGTTCACTACTCATAAAAGGCTTGAAATATTTCTTCAGACATTAATATATCCTTAAATACCTCACTTATATAACTAAGTTTCTCTAATAGACTAGAGGATCTAATTATTGATGCATAAAACATGTACATGGATTGATTATACTCGTAGTCTATAGAAGACCAGTTAAGTGAACTAAAGGTGATAGAATGTGTGTTAACTCTCTAAAAATTGAAAGATTGAAGTGGTTTTATATAGTGTTAAGTATTTAGGGTGTTTAATTATGTTAAATAACTTAATAAGTGGATATTTACAACCTACAAAATCAAGTAGAGACTTATAAGCCTTAATCCTATAGGTCTTTATTTAAGACCAAAACCAACATCATTCCAATACAAATCAAGCCACATAAGAAGTCAATTCAAGTAAAAGAGATAGCGTCAAAATCATCAAAAGGTACCTAATATACACTATTTAATTTCATTTGGTTAAAATTAAATAATTGGGATGAAAATATATGATAACATATAGTCTGTACAAGTATTTCTATGCACCTACAACCATGGTTCACCTATAGTCATATGCCTATCATATGCTCTATTACTTAAGAGAGTTGAGGGTGACTTTGTGCTTGTCATAAGTTTTTAAATAATGAAGTATTAGATAAAAATATGCTATCAAAGTTTGATGATTAAAATATCCTAAAATGGTCATCTATAGCCAAGTATAATAGTCATCTATAGCCCTCCTATCCTTCTAAGCACAAGGAACTTTCTATACAAGGTTAATTAATAAGCATCAATAATTTGTATAATGGCTTGAGTTGAATACAATAACAACCTAATGATAAAATTAAAATAGAGGATGAAATAAAAACTCAAAAGGCAAATAAGAGGTCTTTATGCTCATTCAAGGTCTTCACTCCATAGGTACTTCATAGGGTCTCAGTTTATATATGTGGTTATTAAGATTTTTAGGAGCTAAATGGTTGGATGTGACTCAAGCCTTCACTTTGAGTGAAAACTCCAAGAGTGAAAAGGTTTCAAGTATGAGTAAGAGGTTTTCTTAGGTTTATCCATGGATAACCTATCATACATCCCAACATTGCAATAATCCATATAGAGGTGTCTCATGACCACCTACAACCATGCTAAGAAGAGATGAAATAAGTGCAATACAAGAAGAACCTTGAGACCTTAATGAAAATATTGAAGTGAATGGATCATTGAAAACCCATTATTATAACTAGGTTCTTTTTAATATATTATCAACAAGATCATTATGTTGATCTAAAGTCAAGATCCTAAGAGAGAGACCTACAATCATATCTACAAACACACTTAGTCACAATCCCAAGAAGTGGGTAGAGAAATGATTGAATACTTTCAAGGTAAGTGAAGCTTAAAATAAGGGTATTAACTACATGGATACCATTTAAATTCAAAGGATGGAGTCTCAAAACTCAAAGGACAAATATGACTTAACCTTCATGTTGAAAACATCATCTATAGATAGCATAAAGTGTCACTCACAAAGATAGGGTGAGGAACAAAAGAAAATAGAGGACTGAGGGTGAGATATTGGTATATATATAATGAGATGAATATATCAACTTATGATATGGTATTTTAGCAAATAATTTTATTTATAAGTCTTAGATACATAAACCATTATGCATTTAAGTAATATATCTATAGAGTAAAAATTTACTCTACGTTTCATTCTATTTTTTAGTCGTGCACTACAAAATTTTGTCTTCGCATACTTTGGTCTGAGATGGCAGAGTTTTGAAATAGAGCATGGGCTTTATTTTCCTTTTGATTCATTTTTGTCTAAGTGTTGGGGTAAAGCAAAAACTGACAAGTGTCATCCTCCGAGGCATCCTTTCTCAAGTAGAAATGCCAAGTGTCATCATCTGGGGTACCTTTCATATTTTCTATGAGTTGGTCAGAAAGTTCCACATATCTCACAGTGACTCAATAGAATGCACCAAGTGTTAGCATCTGTATTTTCATATCAGCACCCACATTTCATCTCCTTTTGGCAAAAGGTTTTAACAAGCTAAGTATCAGAAGCAAGCAAAAAGCACCAAGTGGCAGTCATGGAAGGTCTTAGTTTTGCTTTTTTTAAAGCAATGAAAGCTTCCACGTACCCTAGCAAAGGAAATTAGAAGCCATCACGTGTCACAATCTGAATTATCTCCAATTTTGCTTCACTGATATAACAAAGACCATGGTGAGTCTTAAGTGTTGTTTCTAAAGCAAGTGAAATTTTCCAGGTGTCACAGTCCATTTAAATATGAAATGAGACCCATTTGTTCTATGGTATAAATAGAGTAAAGTGGAGACCACCAAATGTCATCTTCCATAGGTTTCTAAAAAGGTAGCTAAAAGAAATGGAGATTACCATGTAACCTCATATAAGTAAAGCAGAGATTACCATGTGTCCTTTAATGAAGCAGTGGAGATTGACACCTGTCCCTGTGTCCCTTTTAAAGTTATTTGGGTAGGAAATGATGTGGGTCTTATTTTCTTTTAAGCTATTGAATTTTTGAGGAAACGGATAGCGACAAGTGTCAAAGGCAAAACATTCTTGAGCAAAGACACAAAAGATTATAAGTTATGTGGAAAGTGTCGTGTGTCTTCAATAGGTGTTGTTGAACATGCCAAGTGTCATTTTCCAATGTCTCCTAAGTAATGGAAAGATTTTCAAAGAATTGGCTAAGTGTTATCTAGCATTTAAGAGAAGAGAGCGTTCGGCAATCTGTTTCAGCCAATGAACTACCAAAAGATGAAGCATTTTAGAATCTATAAAATACCTTTTGTTAGACACTTCTAGTTTAGTTAGATTTCATTTGGGCCGTTAGATTGGGAACAAGTAGACAATCCAGAGTGAATCCAAGGCTATAAATAAGGGTGCAAAGATCACTAGAATAATCATCATCAATTATCAGAGAGAATTTTGAGAGAGAATTATCATAACAAGTTTAGACTTTCTAGAGCTGTGACTAGTATTATCATTTGCTTTTGTTCTATCTTCTCAAGTTAGAAGGTTTATGTAACTATGCATGTTTTTTTGCCTCTTATGTGACTAGAGAATTAATGAGAAGATTGAATCCTATGCCTTTGTTGATATTTTATGTGTCATTTGCAAAAGTAGTCTAGGTTGTAGACATTCTAGAGATGTGATTAGGAATGTCATTTACTTTTGTCTCATTTTCTTGAGTTGAAAATTTTATATAACTGTACATGTTTCTGTGCCTCTTATATGACTAGAAAATTCAAATAAGAAGATTGAACCCTATGCCTTTGTTGACATTTTTTGTATCACAGCAAAAGTATTCTATGTTATGAGCCTCTGTTTCTATTGTTTCCATCTTTTACATTGATCATGCACTTGTTTTCTCTTAAATGTAAATGAATCCTACATATAGTCTCACTGTGCTCAGGATTAAGGTTGAATTACATTCAGGCACATCACCATAGATTAGATTTCCTTTCTTGCATTTGTGTTTCTAATTTAAATTCCTATCATTTTTCCCAGTATCTACTTAATATAGAGAAGAACCAACTTCTTTAAAATCTGGAGGTTGTTTCAAGTCACAAGTCCCACATCTTGAAACTTCCCATTATTATTGATTAGAATCAAGCACAATTTTAAATCATCAACAATTTTTGGCATGCCCAGTGGGACCAATCTTGAAGTTTATTTTAAGATCTTATGAACCAGAGAGCTATGAGGAGTCATAGCTATGGACTAGTAACTAGATCACAGTCTGCTACAAATCTAGGTATCCTTTTGCCACCTTTGGTGACTAGTCCAAGAAGAAGAGTAAACTAGTTTGTACCAATACCAAGAACAAATATGGGAGCCCCTATACCCCCATGAAATTATGTGAGTTGGAACACTGGTAGTCCCTTGATTCTTCCAATACCCCCAACCACTTGGGACCCTATCCCAATGAATGCCCTAAAAGCTCTACCCAAATTCAGTGGGCAAGACTTTAAAACACCTGAGGAACATCTTCAAGATGTATCAGATGTCTGTGCTATACATGTTGTCACATAGAAAAATGTGGCCATAAGATTATTATTAGCTTATTTTAAAGGGAAGGCTCTAGAATGGTATCGGTATTTGACCCCAAATACCATATCTACATGGGATCAACTCAGAGATCTTTTTTTAAAAAGATTTGAAGAGAAGGGTGATAAGTCTTCTTTGTTACAGCAATTAATTACCATTCAAAGGGCACCACAAGAAGCCATGACTGACTTCAATTCTAGATTTCAAAAGACTTGGGAAAGAATCCCTACTATAGCTAGACCATTACCAGGTATTTCTATAGTATTCTATCTTAAGGCTTTGAATTCAGATATATCTATTATGATTCAGTCACTTAGAGGACACACTTTGCTTGAGGCTTATGATTATGCGATCAAAGCTGAGAATAATTTGATAGATGTTAGAAAGTTACCCTCAAAGCCTCCCATGCCCATGTTCCCAAAGATTTCCTTACCATTATCTCAAGAAGCTCCTAAATCTATATCCCCACCTATGTCTATGTACACCTATCCTCAACCATCTACTAAAGAAATTGTCCCCACTTAGTCATCTGAGCTGGATGATATCAAGAATATCCTAAAGACATTTTCTAATGAGCTGATCAATATAAAAAGACAGCAAAATACCTTCCCTAAGCCTCCATATCAAGGCTATTAAGGAAATATATTTTCATCTCAACCAAATCAATATTAGGGTCCTCCAAGACAAACTAATCATTATCCAACAAACCAATTGGTTGTAGTCCCCACACCCTCACAGACTATTCTACCTAATTCAAATAGGGAGATTGTTCTAGGGAAAAATAACTATGTAGATAACACTAATGCCTAGTGTTTTCCTTGTAATAATGCTCATAAACCTATAGATTGTCCTATGGGTAATCTACAACAAAAGGTGGTAGAGAAAAGAAGAATGGATGGTCAGTTTGCAAGTTCTAGTGATAATCAAGCCTATCAGTCTTTTGGTATGCAAAATTTAGTCCTAATGGCTCAGATGCAAGGGATGTGCTTACAACAAGAGGAAGAAATAGCCCCAAAACATGCTTTATTCTCAATAGTTGAAGATGAAGAATCAGTTTTCTTGAATGAAGCATCTACCTTGAAAAAACTAGTGGTGCAATCTAATTATGACACTAGATCAAAGAGAAGGATGGTAGAACAGCCTGAGATTGTAAATAGTCAAGTCATGGAGAATCCTCCATTTCAAGGACAAAGAAACACATCTATCAGTCAATAAGTGCCTTAGCCGATGCAAAATCAAGGGACTCCTGCCCAAATTCAAGAAAAAACAAGATATCCTTATTTTCAAAGAGCTCAGACTTTGGGACCAATAAATGTGGTGGATCAATTGAAGAAGACTCCATCACAAGTATCAATATGAGATATATTGGCTATTCCTAAATAGAATACACTACTACAAAAATATCTACAAGGCCAAGTAGTGCCTAAGGGTACTGTTATCAAAGAAAGACCTACTAAAAAAGAAAAGCTTAAAGATATAGTTCATCTATAGATAACAACCCTAGTGAATAATACAGTAGAGGTAAACAAATCTAAACTAGATCCCTTCTATTTAAATTTGATAGTGGGTAAGAAAATGTTGCATAATACAATGATTGATTCAGGGGCTAGTACTACAGTAATGCCCAAGCAGATAGCTAATGCTTTAGAAATTAAGTATGAACCACTCACTAAAGGAGTCATATAGCTGGATGGCAAAGCAGTACAAACCATAGGGAGAATCAAACAATTCCAATTACAATTATATGCTTGTCCCAATATAATTGTAAATTAAGATGTAGTAGTGATAGATATACCTCCTATTTTTGGCTTATGTTTATCAAGAGACTTTATAGCCAAAATAGGGGGATATATATCCCTTGATTGGTATCATCTCATCTTAAGAACCAAATACGGTTCAAAGATGAAGATATTGTTTGAACCATTATATAAAGGTCACATCACTAATGAGCCCACTGCAAAGTTAGAGGAAACCCATGTTATGATGAGTAAAGAAGAAAGGGTTTTTGTCGAAGAGCTAGGTGAATGGACTGAATATAATCATGAAGAAGAAAATGATCATTTATTAGCTATGATGCAAAGTGACCCATATGGAAATTAGGATTCTATTGGTCTGGGCACTTATGTTATACTTGATGAAGATCATAGAATTCCAAATTTTCTAGAGGAATAAAATTCAAAAGATACCTCTTCTATCAATCCTTGGGCCTCTTATGAATTCTAGATTCCTAGTGAGAAATCACAAGCACATACCTTAACCTCTGATGAAGAAGAAATAATTTCTGATTTTCTTCTTACTTTGTAAGATGATGTAGAGGAACATGGACATTTCTTGGATCATGATTTGAATGATTTGTTTGAAATCATTGGGTCAGGTTATACCATTTTTCAAAATAGCTATGAGCTGATTGTAGAGGAACAAAACAACATTGAGCCTCAATTACATGTGCAAAATTATTGCAAACTTTCAAAATTATCCTTTCAAGATATTGGTAATTTTGAAGTTATTAAAGAGGATGATCATGCAGTAGAACCTAAGTTTGAGGAAAAGGGAGTTAAGTCAGTAAATGATATATGTCAAAAGGCTTCTGTTGATGAGCAAATGATTGTTAACTTCTTGGTAAGACATCCCAATGTCAAGAGCTGATATTCAATGAGCTTCCAAGAACAAGAAGAGCTTATGTATGTCGAAAACATGTTTGACTCATACTCACTCAAATGCAGGAAAATCAATGTGGCATACATAGAGGGAAATTCACCAAAGCTATATCCAATTCAATCACTTATATGGCAATATAAGCTAGCTTGTCATGAAAGAGACTTTAGAAATTCTACTTTTGATCCAGGAGGGAGATAAAGATGCTTCATTAATGTAGTTAGGTAGTTTCCCCTTTTTGTATTGCTTTGTTTTCCTACTTTGTTTTCCCATTTTTTGTTTTCCCACTTTTCTTTTAAATAAGTGTTCTTTGAACACGTAGTCGGCAGCTCAAAATTTTCAAATTTTTCAAAAATCTCCAATACATTGAATGTCTCCCAAATATTTAGAAATCCCCAAGGTACCTTACGCTGCCACTTACATAACGTGTCTATCTCATTGTTCCATAAAGATTGAGTAGGATCTGCTAATGGTTATCCAAGTTTAATGCCATTTTGACACTTGATAGGTCAATAAATACCTCTTAGCAAGAGTTAAAATTTACAAGTTCTCAAACATTCTTGCATCTGCATGAAAATATCCTTCTACTTGTATTTTTCTGTGCTTAGTAAACTTGATTCAATGAAAGTATTTCCATTTTTCAAAAGTTCATACAAGCTACCATAGAGAAGATATAGAGATGGAGGGGGCACAATATTCACAATAAGGAGCTGGGATGTATGAATCCCTTGATAAGTTTCTTTCAAGTAAATCATATGCTTCAGCTCCCATGCAGCCATTGAAGACCTATCCATGGATTAAGTTTCCTGAAGCTAGTCAAGCAAGTGACCTAGTAAAAATAAAAGATTATGTGGATGGCATCATGGACCTAATTCTACAGAGAGCTAGTAGAAAAACTCTTAGAGAAGGGGAACATCAAAGGTGTCTACAGAGGGCCAGAGTAGGGCAATATGAAACATTCACCATGAGGATATGGACCTCACAACTGGCTCAATTCATTGTCCCAGTTGTGCATCTATGTCTTGACCTGGTCAAATTATGTGTAGACTTGTTCCATACACCATTCAATGAGGTCTATTCATGATGCAAATCACATCGCAAGCTATCAGGGATATGTTAGCCTTACATCATGATAGTACAACTATGTTTCCCACTATTGCTAAAATGCAAAGAACATGGGCAAATGTCAACACTTAGTCAAGGTTCTTGAGAATTGAATGACAAATGGGTGATGATGACACTATGGTACCCACACTCCCTAAACCAAGAGCTCAATTTGCCCTGGCTAGCCAAGACACATTGTCAATGATGGCTTTCATCTTTTTCATGAAAGATGATATGGTAGTGTATGCAAAACAAATGGCTATCCTTTTCAGGCTGAAGATCATTGACAAAACCCAGCAGTATCGGCTCGACTTTTTGAGCAAATTGTTTTTTCAATAGTAGAACAATTGGCCCATTTCAAATCAAAAAGAGTGTTTAGGTATTCTTCCTATTTGTTCCACCTCATGCTTTTTTACAAATATGACCTCTTCACCCAACATATGTATCTTAACATGTATGACCCAAATTTTGATCTCCAAAGGACCATTCATGTGTCTGCATGGACACACATTTTGTCAAAGACTAGTGACCCATATGAGTTCTGGGAATTATTTGTTACCCCTACTATTTGCCACCTCAGCCCTAAGCTAGTTATGAATAGATTATTCCCAAGTGTTTCAAATATTTTGGCCAGTTGCCCAATTCCTTGTGATTTCTATTTTGGATCCCACCATACCATTATAAGAGTCCATGGTTTTTGACGGGAACCAATATTGCTACCTAAGATTTTGACTCTTAGGTTAGCATTCCTAGAGGTTACCAGGCAAGTATCCATAGTTGAAAATGAATTTGGCTTTGAGAAGAGGAAAAGAAAAATGTATAATCTACCATGGATGACAACCATCATGGTTTTGGAAACCAGAGATGTTGAAGTTGTGTTGCTCAGAAAGCTAGCCTTTTTGGGTTTCCTTTTAATAGAGGACAAATGGGTTTATGACCCAAATGATTTCATAGCTTCCTAGATAAGAACTAATAGAGTCACAATCAGAATTGCACATGAGGGTTGTCCTTTTTGGGAAACCAAAAAAAATCATAGGGAAGACACTCCTAGGTTTATGTTGAGTTAACAGACTTGCCCCTTCCACAAAATAGGCCATGGGAGACATTCTATGTTAAATAGAGAGATTATGTTCCCAAAGTTAGAATGACATCTGGCTTAAGAAGAACATTAAAGAATAAAGATTGGGATGCTAAAAAATAGGGGCCTATTAGAAATATAGGTAAGAAATTTGTCAAACAACCCATTCTTTTGGTAACATAGACACAAATGAAAGATGGGAAAAACTTTGGGATGAGTGTCATCTCTCCCCTATATCTAGCCCAGAGACAAGTAATTTTCCAACACCAAGTTTAGAGTAGGAAGCTAGGGCCAGGTCAAGTCAAGAGTCAAAAACCTTAGAGCAAATTATAGCTGCAGTAACTATATCAGTCTGGCCTCAATCTCTTAGTGCCATAGAAATGCAAAAAAGTGCGGTGCCTTCATCATCACAAGCTTCCCCATCGGCCCCGGTTATAGATATTCCTAGTTCTCCACAAGAAGTAGATGTGGAAGGAAAAAGGATGCAGTAAGAAGAGGACACACCCAAGAAATGAAAGAGGGTGTAGCTTCAATTTGGTTCAAAAGAGGAGACAGACACCTCACAGCACCAATTATAGGATACTATAATTACTCCTTAGGTAAGTATTATTCCTCCCTCTCCTTCTCAGTCTATTTCTTCTCCTATTGGCATGATGATTTCATCTAGTCAAATGACATCCCCTACCACTTCTGCCATTCCCATTTCTCAATTCACCCCATCTGTGCCACCTCAAGCTTTAACATTACCTCATTTCTCCCCTTCTATTCCCAAGAAACTTTCCCCTCAGATTACCCATAGCCAACAATTGGCTATTCAATATGGTCTACCACAAGGACATCCTTTTGCAGGTGGGCACATTGCCTCTCCTTCTACCTTCCAGACCCAATCAGATGCTACTAGGAAGGCAAGGTAATCTTAAAGAGAGAAAAAGAAGATTAAGGAAGATAAAGCATTGGCTACACCCCATCTGTAGTCACAATTTGACCCCATCTAGCAGCAATTGACGATGACTCATTTATCACCAAATGTAATAAAGCCAATGGAGCATATGTAGCTGGAAGATTACATGATGAATGTGGTGGCCATCAACATGTCCCTCTTCAAGCCACATGACAAAATTAAGCTACTGACTGAATCCACTTCTACAGTTACTGAAGACTACTTGAAGATATCAAGGAGGCTACAGAAGTTAGAAGCCAAGCTAGCCAAGGAAAAGTCAAACTATAATAGTTTGACCTCAGAGATCAATATAAAAGATAATGAAATAGAGAATCTAAATAAACAATTGCAAAATATTGTTTCTCTTCAGACTCATCAGGCAGTTCAGGCCCAAAATGATTCTTTAAAAGCAAGGCTCACATAGGTAAAAGATGCGGTGACAACCCTAAGGTAGGAAAAGGCGGCATTGCAAGGAAAATGTGAGGAACATCTACTACAAGTTACCCACTTACAACAAAAGCTGTTGACTGAACAAAATAATTTTGCGGTCAAACAAGCCCAATTTCAAGCAAAGCAATATAAAATAGCCTAATTAACACTAGAGTTGGCCAATAGGCCAAGGAATGTCAGAGTATTAAGTCTGGTAAAGGAGTTATATGAATCCATGTGGAAGAGAATCTCTTCAGAGATTATTTAGCTCAAGCCATCTCTCACCTTCCTACTAAATGCATAGAAATTGTACAAAAAGGTGGAGAGTTTAGTTGTAAATACTCTGGCTACAGTCTCTGAGAGAGTAATGGACTCACAAACATTGTTGAAAAATCTCTATGATGTAACGGATGCAACATTGTCAACAGTAGGAATCAATGATAGAATGGTCACTACCAAGTGAGTAAATGAGGTTCTCAGTTGCAATTGTATAGCCACCAGTTGTAGAGAGCTTCTAGATGTCATGAAGGAAGGAATCAATGAAATGATGTAGCATGTTGAAGATCTAGTACAATTAGGTTTTCCTTCTCTATTTCTTGATGACAACAACATGTTGATGGTAGAAGAAATTGAACCTTTGTTGTTGGCCAAATAGAAGGATCAAACAGTTTTCTAGGATCTAAGGGATGATTCATCAATCCCTGAAGTAGAAGTTGTCTTGGTTCCTATTTCCTAGCTTGAATTCAAATTGAAGGCTACGGTTCAAATTTTGTAACATTTTTCACACAAGGATATTATTAACCTTGATTTAGCCTTCAATGAATTGCAGAGTAAGCAAGGATTATCTGATGATGAGTGGTCTACCTACCAGATAGCATTGCTAACGCTGTGATTTTGAAATTTTGATTTAGCGGGAGTTGTGGTTTCCTTTTGAGCAAGCTTAAAAGTCCTTGGGGTCACCAATAACTATAGAGTAAAAATTTACTCTACATTTCATTCTATTTTTCATTCATGTGCTATGAAATTTTGTCTTCACATACTTTGGTCTAAAATGGCAAAGTTTTGAAATAGAGCATGGGCTCTATTTTCCTTTTGATTCATTTTTGTCTAAGTGTCAAGGTAAAGTAGAACCTGACAAGTGTCATCCTCTGAGGCATCCTTTCTCAAGTAGAAATGCCAAGTGTTGTCATTTGGGGTACCTTTCATATTTTCTATGAGTTGGTCAAAAAGTGCCACGTATCTCAAAGTGACTCAGTAGAATGCACCAAGTGTTAGCATCTGCATTTTCATATCGGCACCCACATTTCATCTCTTTTTGGTGAAAGATTTTAAGAAGATAAGTATTAGAAGCAAGCAAAAAGAGCCAAGTGGTAGTCATGAAAGGTCTCAGGTTTGCTTTTCTAAAAGCAATGGAAGCTGCCACGTACCCTAACAAAGGAAACTGGAAGCCACCACATGTCACGATCTAAATTATCTTCAATTTTGTTTCACTAATATAATAAAGACCGTGGTGAGTCTTAAGTGTTATTTTTGAAGCAAGAAAAAGCCGTCAGGTGTTGTGGTTTGTTTAAATATGAAATGAGACCTATTTGTTTCTATGGTATAAATAGAGTAAAGTGGAGACCACCATGTGTCATCTTCTATAGGTTTCTAAAAAGGCAGCTAAAAGAAGCATAGATTACCATGTAACCCCATATAAGTAAAGCAAAGATTGCCATGTGTCCTTTAATGAAGCAGTGGAGATTGACACCTGTCCCTATGTCCCTTTTAAAGTTATTTGGGTAGGAAATGTTGTGGGTCTTATTTTCTTTTAAGCTATTGAAGTTTCGAGGAAGCAGATAATGATAAGTGTCAAAGGCAGAACATTCCTGAGCAAAGACACAAAAGAGTATAAGTTATGCGGAAAGTGCCGCGTGTCTTCAATAGGTGCTGCTGAACATGCCAAGTGTCATTTTCTAATCTCTCCTAAGTAATAGAAAGATTTTCAAAGAATTGGATAAGTGTTATCTAGCATTTAAGAGAAGGGAGCATTCGACAATCTGTTTCAGCCAATGAACTTCTAGAAGATGAAGCG
Source organism: Torreya grandis (assembly GCA_037957365.1). Classification (NCBI taxonomy): domain Eukaryota; kingdom Viridiplantae; phylum Streptophyta; class Pinopsida; order Cupressales; family Taxaceae; genus Torreya; species Torreya grandis. The sequence goes on from JARHVA010003896.1 coordinate 140,828, forward strand.
TTTCAGAATCTATAAAATACCTTTTGTTAGACACTTCCAATTTGGTTAGATTTCAGTTGGGCCATTAGATTGGGAACAAGAAGACAATCCAAAGTGAATCCAAGGCTATAAATAAGGGTACATAGATCACCAACATGATCATCATCAATTATCAGAGAGAATTTTGAGAGAGAATTATTGTAACAAGTTTAGACTTTTTAGAGATGTGACTAGTAATATCATTTGCTTTTGTTCTATCTTCTCAAGTTGGAAGGTTTATGTAACTTTGTGTGTTTCTATGCCTCTTATGTGACTAGAGAATTAATGATAAGATTGAATCCTATGCCTTTATTGATATTTTCTGTGTCATTTGCAAAAGTAGTCTAGGTTGTAGACTTTCTAGAGCTGTGATTAGGAATGTCATTTGATTTTGTCTCATTTTATTGAGTTAAAAAGTTTATATAACTATATGTGTTTCTGAACCTCTTATATGATTGGAAAATTCAAATAAGAAGATTGAACCCTATGCCTTTGTTGACATTTTCTGTATCACAACAAAAGTAGTCTATGTTGTGAGCCTCTGTTTCTATTGTTTCCATCTTTTACATTGATCATGCACTTGTTTGCTCTTAAATGTAAATGAATCCTACATATAGTCTCACTATGCTTAGGATTAAGGTCAAATTACATTTAGGTGCATTGCCATAGATTAGATTTCCTTTCTTGCATTTGTGTTTCTGATTTAAATTCCTATCCCTTTTCCCAGTATCTACTTAATATAGAGAAGAACCAACTTATTTAAAATCTGGAGGTTGTTTCAAGTCACACGTCCCACATCTTGAAACTTCCCATTTTTGTTCATTAGAATCAAGCACAATTTTAAATCATCAACAATATCCACTAAGTTGAAATATTTAATTACAACAATGTTAGGCTTGGGTCATAGAGATATGTGTAACATGTAGATCATGTATGTACTTGTGTATGCATTGATGGAATTAGATAAGGTGAAAATTGGTTTATAAATTATTTTTTTATGTTTCTAAATGATAAATAATTTTTAAGTGTATAGAACCTATTCCAAGTTTCCATAATGAGACTATTACCTACAACTGATGTTGGTAGAGTGTAAACTAAAAGGAGATGAAGAGAGATGGTACTTTGAAAGGACGCATAGGACTAAGAAGTGACTAAGTAAGGATAATCAACATTAAAATAATTATATTAAAACATTAAAAATCATTATTGGAACTCTAATACCATAGTGATAAGGTGAAAATAAACAAACTCAGTCATGGACCCATGAAGCATAAAAACTCAAGTAGCTAACTAGTTAGTTTTAGGGAAAATGAGTTTTGAGGCCTTTATAGGCATGATCAAGCTATGAAATTTGGTAAAGTTTTTTTAATTAGTTTATTTAGATTTAAATTTTATTATCAATTTCATACCAATAGTGTAAATATCCACTATTTTTTATCAGACCTAGTCCATTCCATTTAAAGGGCATATTCAAGAGACCTAGAGGGTCACTTAGGTTCAAGAACACAAACCAAACATTATAGACAACATAAATGAATTTTAATGAAATTAATAAGCAAGGTAATTATATTAATACACTATAAAGTGGAAAAACACTTCATTTATTAGTCTATGTTCCCTTAAGGGCTTGTAAAGGTTAAGTAGTCTTAAACCCCAAATAACCTAACTAGTACACCAAATCCATAAAAAGGAATGTTGAGCATGTCCAAATCATGTATAACCATGGAGGGGATTTATTTTAAGTTTTATGATATTTTACAAACATTATAAATTATTTACGAGACCCAAATGCCATTTTTGACACCTCTCACACTCAAGAGTGTTAAACAAGCTATCCTATGAGTAACTTCAAGTGATCATGTCATTTATCACATTTTAAATGGGAGTATAAGACTTGTGGGATAGTTTATGGGGTCTATAAATATTTTTTTACAAGTGTAAGGAGGTCATTTGGACATCCCATTTTTATGAATAATCATTAAGACCCCAAACAGGTCTTAAACCCTCCTAAAACCTCAATTGTGACCAATTTATTAAGAAAGACCTAAAAATAACATCAAATGACACAAATTGGACTTGAAAAATACCATATTATATTTTATACTCTCTAAGGATCTTCAATATTCAATTTAGATGTACCTTCACTTGTGAAGAATTGTACAAAACTATTCTTTTAAAGTTTTTTGGCCTAAAATAGGGTTCTATAGAACATGAGTTGACGCCAATAAATGGGAGAGGTGGTTCAATACTTATTTTAATTTTAAAATATAAAAAATATATACAAAATTTCTCATAATTTTCAAAACCATTCAAGTCTTTTAGGCCAGTCTAAAAATGCTTCAAATGATCAAGCTTGCCAATGGCCATTTCAAGGTTTTCATACTTCCACAATGTTTTAGATCACCAAATTCAACATGGAACATGGTGACATCATAGGTAAATTTAATAAAGTTTTTTTTTTTGAGTTTCACATGTTTGGAATGTCTTAGGAGCAATATTTTCACTTTTTAGGATTAGGAGGTCTAATTTGGCCTAATTTGATTGAAATAATGTGCTAGAAAAGACACACTTAGACTTAGGCCACCAATTTTTTTGTGGAGCTATAATCACATAGGTTATATATAAAACTAATCTCATTTTTCCATAGTATCTTCTACTTTATTATAGGAAATGAGATTTATCTATTTAAGGGTTATAAGGAATTTTGAAGGAATGCAATGTTTCTGAACAAAATCAAGAATTTTTGAGTGTTTTATATCTCCAATGGCCTTGTTACAAGTAATATATATTGTTGAGAGACCATCCATGAATAAATTTTTGTTCTTGAAATAAAACCCCAACTTTTCTCTTTTTTTCCTTAGTCAAGGAGGATCAATTTAAGGAGTAAAAGGACTAAATCAATGCATAATGGTTCCAAATAAACCTTGTCAAGATAATAATACATATTCTATGCCATATTAAAGGTTAGAATAATTTAGTATTTTATTTAAAGGAGGTGATAAAGGTTTAAAAGGTTTTCACTCTCGAAAAATACTATTTCCTCCTTCCTATGCTAAGCTTCAAGATTTTTTCAAACTTACCTTTAGAAGTCTTATAAGAGCCTGTCAAGCTAGAATATTAAGTTGTAGAAGTCTAGGATTACAATAATATGTTATATACATTGAAAACCTAATTTCAAGGTTTGGTGACTTCTTCACCAAGAATACATAACTTTTGGCTAGGGATTTAGGCTCCTATGTGGGTCAAACACCACCAATGAATGAGAATGACTTCTTCAAGCTTTTAAAACTAATGAAACTAATGAAGCATGAAGTGATACTCCATTTTACCAAGGAGAATAAAAGAGATTAATCAAATAATACTATAATGGAATTTGGAATAAGACTAAATTAATATCACATTTCCTTATTTTGGGGACTCTCTCTCTCTCTCTCTCTCTCTCTCTCTCTCTCTCTCTCTCTCTCTCTCTCTCTCTCTCTCTCTCTCTCTCTCTCTCTCTCTCTCTCTCTCTCTCTCTCTCTCTCTCTCTCTCTTCATTTTTATTTTGTTATTTATTCAGGCCTTGATTTATAATCCCTCTCTTCTGCATGACGAAAATATGCAAAAATTTAACTTTATAACCTCTTAAGTTAATGTAAGGAAATATTTTTAGACTCATTAATGTAGGTTTAATGTGTGTTTTTAGTTTTATTTGCACATGTGGTAGTGTTTTTTCCCTTAGCAGGTCCTAATCTCACCTAATTACTAGTAAATGATCTTATTTAGGTCACATATAGTGTTTGAATGTTGATTGACTAAGCTTGGAATGGATATATTGATTGGTTATTACCTTGAATCAGGTCTTCCATCATTACCCTCTTACTTTGATCGCTTAGTGAAACCTTTATGCGAAATACTTTTGCATAGGATTCCTTGGATTTGAAAGATTAAGTTATCTAAATTACTTACTAGTGTTAGTTAAATTCCAAATTGAGTAGATGAATGTTTAAATAGGTACATCACCATCCCTTATAATATATTTTTTATGAATTTTCTATCCCTTTTCACCCCAACAATAGTAGGTTTTAGTAATAGAGCCATAAATGATTTACTAGGGGAGCTAGCCCCATAATCTAGAGGTTTGGTCTGGTTATAGGTAACCCACAACCTATATACCAATCCAATATTAGACAAAGTTTTAAGTATGTATGAACAATCTCCTTCAATAGGGTACAACTTGGCTTGCTAACAATTATGCCATGCCTAGTGGGACATTATTTAATCATTGGAGCATTCACATCAGCATTTTGGTCTTCACAAGAATTTCAAGCATTCATATGGTCATATCAAAGGTAAGATGAAGGTTATTATTCATATTTAATTTATTTTCATCTACATTATGATGAGTTATAGTTTCATATGGGTCATAATTATATCACATACCTCCTTATCAATAACCCCATGACTCATACCAACCTTATTATGAAACATATCAGCCTTACATTCACCTTTGTCAATAATATGATAGCTCTTATCAGGTACATGATCCTTTTCAATACCAAGATCACCAACCTCATTGTGAGACTCATCCACCTCCTTGGTAGCTTGCTTATCAACCTAATTAGCCTTGGTAATCTCATGATGTTCTTGATTAGCCTAACCATGTCACAAAATAATCCATATCAAGCCTCAAAGTGGGTTATGAAAAGCATATGGTGAGCATTGACACCATGAGAAGCTATAGACAAGAAATACCTAGGCATGAGATTGAAAATATGAGTAATTTATTATAAAAATCAAAGGAAGAGTGGTCATATTTCATAAGACAAGGTGATTCAAAGGTTACTAGTGAAATGTTGGATATAAGGGGTTTTCTTTCAAAAATTGAGAAGTAATTAGTAGTCCATGAAAGATAACATTTCCAATCATACTAGTATCATGTTCCATCCATAATTCCACACTAGTCCTCTATTTAACTACCTTTTCCCCCTTAAGATTCTCAAACAAATGTGTGTCATAGCCCTAAAAATTCCTTATAAGCCTTGCCAACTTTTCCTAGTTGGAGGTTTATCTAAGAGAGAGTTTAAAAGGAAGGAGAAGTGTTTATTGAAAGGATGAGTTACATGTTTCATAGTATATTATACAAGGTCCTTCATATTATTATTAGTATGGAGAGATATCTCATGAGATGGTTCTTGACTTTGATGCTCAACTTGATAAGCAAGTTGAGCTTGCAAAAAAACTCTTATATCAGTCAGTGTTAGATGCAAAAGTAATCCCATCTCAATAAGAATTTCTTCCCTAAATTCCCCAAGATGTAATACCTACAATGCAATAATTTCCTAAACCAAATTTTCTAACTTGGAAACAAATGCAATAGTCAAGGGGAGGATAAGACCAATCAAACACAAGCCAAGGTGATGAAGTCAAGGACAAATTAGAAAACATGTTGAGGTATGTTATTTTTTTAGGTTTTTAAACATTATTATTGTCATTGATGTCAAATAAAATATATATGTCATTAATTTCAAGGTTAGAGTTGAAGCCATGCATTTTGAGATGATATGTGTCAATGAAGTCTCATAATAAGAGAAAATTTGAAGGCAATCTTTTATATCTCTATTGAGAGAGAATTTGAAGGAAACCTTGTAATTATTGTAAGGTTGATGTCATGTCAAATTAAAGATCATGATACAAATATACTCTTGTGTACTAGGTGTCATAAGAAGCCTAGTCCAGCCCTTAGATAAGGTTTATGCATAAAGCATAGTGAATCTTAGTGATTAGTGTCAGTATAGGTAGGAGAGAGTATTCAAAGTTGTGTAAACATTATCAAGAGGTAAATAAAACTTTTGATGAGTTCCAAGGTCAATTTTTAATGCTTAATCCTTACATGGTTAAAATTTTAAGGTAGCTAAGTTGGTTCTAATTTACCTAGGGGGTTGGAGGCTCCTTGTAAGTTGGTTCTTGCTACATGACTAGTTGAGTTGGTTTTTGACTAGTGAGGGGTTCGTGATCCTTATGGGGTTGGTGCCTCACTAAAATTTTGATTCATTACTTATATAAATATAATCCAAGGTATGCATTAATTGGGTTTATCCTTAGAGAGGGATTCCCACATATATCCTTTGTTCTTATGTTATTTGATTTTATAGATGATTTTGTATGCATTAGTTAATGTACGTATGGGAATGAATGATTCATGAATGCTAAGTGAAATTTAAGGATTGTTTTGAGTAAATTAATTCACCCTCCCCACTCATTATCTATACTTCCAACATTTGGTATCAGTGTACGTATTTTTAAATTGGTATAATAACCTAAAGGAGATTCTAAGCAAACGAAGATGGCTAGTAAAGCACAAGGTGGTTTTTATACAAACAAGGCTCCATTATTTAATGGATCAAATTATGGTTTTTTGAGTGTTAGTATGAGTATATATCTAATGTATCAAGGTCATGATATTTTGTAATTAGTATTAGATGGATATATTGCACACCCAATTCCTCCTACATATGAAATAATCAAGAAGGATCGTGAAAATAATTAGAAAGTAAAGGATGGTATTATGTGTGGCCTATCAAAGGTAGAACTTGTGAAGGTGATGTAATATATGTCTAACAAATAAATGTAGGATAAGTTAAATACTATTCATGAGGAATACTCTAAGTTTAATTTGGATAAGTTCAAAATGCATAGAAGACAATTTGAAAGCCTAAAATGAATGAAGTTGAGACCATTTCAACCTACCTATTGAGGGTTGATGGAGTGGTCAACATCATAAGAGGCCTATGTGAATAATTAAAAGAGTCTACTATTTTGCAAAAAGTTTTGAGATCTCTAAGTCCCAAATTTGATTCTAAGGTATTTTTTGTTGAATATATATAAGATATATAGAAGATAGAGATGGATGGACTTCATGGCACCCTAACATCCTATGAGATGAGGACAAGTGAAGGAAGACCTAAAAAGAAGGAATCTACAATCAAGGTAGAAAAGAATCCAAAGGATACAAATACATAAGGTAAAAAAGTAAAATATAATGATGAATCTGACATTGATAATGATGAGTTGATAGCTATGTTTTCAACAAAGTTAAATATAGGCTTAGGTAAATGTAAGTACAAAATTCCCTTTAAATTATTTAATCATGAAGAGATTGAACACTTTGATAAAAATTGACCTCTTAATCATAAGACAAAGGATGATGAAGATCATGATGATGATGATGATAAAATGTCCTATAGGTTTGATAAGAGCAAGAAAAGCTTTAAAAGTTATGATGATAAGAAGAGTTTTTTTAAGAATAAAAGAAGTTTCTACACCAAGGAAGATTTCATCTCATCTAATGAGAGTGAGAGAAGTGATTATGAGAGTGACCATGAAGGTGATGGCCTTGATGTCAACTAATTTATCTTCATGGCTAAGGAAGAAAGATACTCAAATCAAAAAGAGTCCATATGGATTGGAGATGTTATTGTTGATTCTGATGAAGAAGATGATGAGGTAGACTTTAAGGCTAAGTTGATGAATACTCTATAAGAATTGAAGATGTTAAAGAAGAATAATAGGGTGATGAGGTATCGTATCAAATACTATGAGGATAAAATCAACTTTTTTAAAGCTAGACTAAGCAATAACCCTAAGGAACAAGAGGAAATAGTCAAACAGGTGGAGACTCAACTTGAGATTGTGACTACTAGTCTAAAGACCAAAGAAGGAGAATGTACAAGGTATGTAATGGAAGTGGATTCCTTGAGAGTTGAGTTGGATTAGACATCAATTAAAGTTAATTCCTTTATCAGGTTTGAAAAGAGTATCAATGATCTAGAAAACATTCTGAGTAGTCAAAATATTGCTAATGATAAAATAGGTCTTGGTTTTAATAGAGACCAAAAGAAGAATACTAATGTGATTAAGATCATTAATGATCAATCAAATAAATAGGGTTATAGTAGAATTAGGGCTAATAATATCAAGTAGCCTAATATTATAAGGTATGTTAACCCTTTCAATGGATATTTTTCTTCATGTAACTAGTTTAGACATTGTATAAGGCCCTATAATAATGAATATGCATGGAACTATAAGGAGAGTCATCAGTCAAGGGGTATGGGTCATGGTGTGTTTAAATTTCCAAAAGGTTGTTTATATTACAAAATATAGTAAACATGGTTTCTTAAGACAAAACATGAAAGTTTAGGCTCCTACAATATAAGAAAGAAGACAAGATAATGGGTGGAAACCTAAGGTAGATAATTTTGATAACCAGTCTATAAGTCCAAATTGAATATTTACCATGGTGAAGCATAGTCAAGATGCAAAGGAATGCATAAAAATCTCTATATCATCTCAATTTTTTGATGAAAGAGTCAATGCCATTAGACCAAGTTAGAATATTATTCAAAATAAAATTGAATAGGTTAAGACAAAAGGACTACTCAATCATAAGAGGATCATCAAGGAAATTTAGTCTAGTAAGGACATGTAGATCTGGGAATCTCTTGAGTGTATGTTGTTCTAGTTTCCTAGAGCATAGGTGACTCCATCAGGATTCATGTAGGCACTCATCTTATAAGTAATAAACATAAATGATACTTATTTTTAGGGGGATATTTGTGTTCCTTAATGACACTTAGATTCAAGGTTTAGTTAAGAGTCTATTGTAGGTGTGATCATAATAGATAGGTAATAAAGAGTTTGTATGATGACTTGATCAAACCAAGTCATAGTCTTGATAATGTCTGAAACTCTCATAGAGATAAGGGGAGCCAATCATGTTCCAATTTTAGGTATGTAATACTGAGATGTGTTAAGTTAGTTTGAAGAGAAAAGGTGTGTTGTTTTAGGTTCAAGGACCAGATAATTGTCAAGAAGATGATCCTTTTTCATTAATGTCAAAGGGAAAAAAATTTCTATTTGGGAGAAAGATCAAGTATTGAAGAAGATCAAATTTAGGGAGTTGTGACATATAATTTTTGTGTAAATGTTTTCATAATGAAAAAGGGGGAAATTATTAAGGCATGTTGTTATTGTTGGTGTTGATGCATTATTGTTTTTATTGATGTCAAATTCAAGATAGATTTCATTAATATCAAGGTAAGAGTTGAGGCCATACATGGTGAGATGATATGTGTCAAAGAAGTCTCATGACAAGAGAAAATTTGAAGGAAAACTTTTTTCTCTCTATTGAGAGAAAATTTTAAGGCATCCTAGTAATTATTATGAGGTTTATGGCATGTCAAATTCAAGATCATGATACAAGGTAAGATAATGTTGTGTACTAGGTGTCCTAAGAAGCCTAGTCCAGACCTAAGAGAAGGTTTATGCATAAAGCATAGTGAATATTGGTTATTTGTGTTAGTAGATTCATGAGAGAGTATTTAAGTCTATTTAAACATAATAAAGAGGTAAATAATCCTTTATATGAGTTCCAAGTCAATTTTTGAGGCTTATTCCTTACATAAAGAAACCTAGTGAGGAGGCACAAGCTTGGTAGCATGATGAGGTAAGTAGTCTAAGGCTTGTGAGATGATGGGTGGTAGTGTGTGAGAAATATATGAGTTAATTTAACATTATAATTAGTTTTTCATAATATTAAAAAAGGTTTTAAGGTATGATCATGATCTAAGTATGACTAGTAGTTTAAGGCCTAGTGTGCAAAGAGACCAATTATGTCCTAATGAGGGGTCAAGATCATTTCCCAAGGTGATATATATCTTTATATAATTTAAATAGGTGTGATAGGATGTGTTAATTATGTTCACCAAGTTTGAGGTCATATCTTGAAGGAGAAAGTATGAAAATTTGTGTTTAGGTCTTCTATGTGCATAGAATGGGGTATTACATGCCTAAGAAGGTTTTTATTATGCTCGTGGGAACATGAAACCTTTTCATGAGATATTTAATAGTTAATTTAAGTTGGTTAAGGTTCTTAGCTTTAATTTCCTACCATTAATTTTTGAGTTGAGGTGAAATCCTTTATGAATGATTGATAAGAAGGAAAACCAATCAAAACCCTCTTAAAGCCCTCATAATGACCCAATAAGAAATATATTTTTTCTTATTGCTAAAAATGGTTTTGTTTTGTCAAAAAATTGAGTAGATGCAACAAAAAAACCCCTTGTTTCTTAGAATTTTGATGTAGTAGGCAACGATGACCAAGTTAAAACATGTAAATGGATGGAGGATGATGTGTGAGACTTTTATTTTTTTCCCATGTATGTTTTTGAGAAGTTTATACACCTAAAATTAGCTAAAATTGTCATAGAATTTGGCTTATTGCTAAAAGAGCCTAATGAAAAAGATAATGAGAAAACTAGGTAGTAATGAGAAAGAAATTAGGGATTGGTTGTAGAGGATTAAAGATGGATACAAATGCATGAGTTCATTATTAAATACCTATAAATAATATCCCCTTTGTTTATATTTTTTTGGTGATGCACACAAACATGTTAAAATTTGTTATCAAAGTGATATGTCTAACACAGTGAAGTCTGTGTAGGGTGAAGATGCGAGATTGATCTATAAGACCAATATTGACATTAAAAATTTTAATATATATTTTAAAATATTATATAAGGATTATTAATGTTAATTTAAACCCATTTTAAGATCATAAAAGTGTTCACATAGGTGTACTGATACTTTATCTTCTTGACTGTGTTTTTTTTGCTACAAGCAATTTTCTATATATGAGTTAAAATGATGTTCTTGAGTATTTTTACATATATTTTATGAATCCAATACACATGAATTTGTTAATGAGTTATAATAGGTTCATTTTAACACATTTTTATGTGTGATAAACTCCTGTGAATGTGTGATAAGTCAAAATATTTTGACTAGGTTCTTAAGTCTTGTGTGCAATTCTGAGTGAGCATATGAAGTTAATAATTTAAAGGTATTTTACCCTATTTTATGAATTATAATTAAAATAATGATTAAAATAAGGTCATTTATATTATATACATGTGATTTTTAATATGTTTACATGGAAAATTTGAGTGTATGACCCAAATTTGTAAGATAGACTCTCTCGTAGTAAGAAGACCTAATAGTGAGTAGACCTAATTTTGTGGTTCAAGGAGTGAAATGAGATAAATGGTGTTGGGGACATAATTTGAGATTATAAGGAGTATAAATTAAGTTTTTATTATGTGTTTAATCCATTTTTGGAGGCTCAAGGTGTTCCAATGAGACCTAAGAGAAATGTGTGCTTAGATAACTCCTAATTACATTAGGTCTCTATTAGGCCTAATGGTGGTTTTGGCCCTTATGGGTAATGGAAAACCTATGTAATGGTTATTAAAATTATGAAACATGTTTTATGATATATTAAAAGGGTTATAAAACTATGTAAATGTTCTTTTTCTGACCAATTGGGTATGATCAAGAGTCAAGTATAAAGAGAAGGTTTAATGGGCCTAATTTTATTAGTTAGAATATTGAGCATATGAGCGAATGATATGGAGTTTTTGAAAATAGGTAAAGGGATTGAACATCATAATATAGATTTTATAAATATTCCATTAATATCTAAATATGTTTCTATAGGTGATGATTAAGGTCATTTGACCTAATTTTGCCAAGGAAAGGGCTAGTTGAGGGAGAAGGCCTAATAGGCTATTTAAGAAAGATAGAAGAGTGAGAAGAGAAAAAAGAGGAAATATTTATTTGAGTGAGAAATAGGTGTTTTAAGGTGATCAAATTTTTAATTTATCTGAGTTAGTTCTGATTTACCTATGGGGTTGGATCATCCTTGTAAGTTGGTTTTTGGTAAAGGACTAGCTGAGTTGGTTCTTGATTAGTGAGGCGTTGGTGATCCTTGTGGGTTTGGTGCCTCACTAAAAGTTTTATTAATTAATTATAGGACTATAATACAAGATTTTAATTAGTTTATTTTATCCTTAGAGAGGGTTTCCCACATATATCCTATGTTCTTATGTTGTTTGCTTTTATATTTGCTTATGTATGCATTGGTTAATGTACATATGTGAATGAATGCTTCATGGATCCTAAGTGAAATTGAAGGATAATTTTAAGGAAACTAATTCACCCTCCCACCTCATTATATATAATTCAAAATTTTTGTACTATATTAAGTCCTTTGAAGGAGGTCTAATAACCTAAAGGACATTCTAAGAAAGTTAATATGGCTAGTCAAGCACAAGGTTATTTTTCTACAACCAAGGTTCCATTGTTTAATAAATATAATTTTTCTTTTTGGAGTGTTAGTATGAGAACATATATAATTTCTCAATGTCATGATGTTTGGTAATCATTCTTGTATGGATATATTACATTCCCTATTCCTCCTATAGATACAACAAGAAATAAGGCTAGTGACAATAATTCAAAAGTAATGAATGGTATTATGTGTGGCCTATCAGAGGCAAAACTTGTGAAGGTGATGCACTTTATGTTTTCTAAGAAAATGTGGGACAAGTTGAAGACTATTCATGAGTAATAATCTAAGGTAAATTTAGATAAGCTCTAAATCCATAGAAGATAATTTGAAATCCTAAAAATGAATGAAAATGAGACCATTATAGCCTACCCATTGAGGGTTGATGAAGTGGTCAACATAATAAGAGGCCTACGTGAATAATTGAAATAATATACTATTATTCAAAAAGTTTTGAAATCTCTAAGTCCCAAATTTAATTCTAAGGTATTTGTCTTTGAAGATATATAATATCTAGACAAGCTAGAGATAGATGGACTTAATGACACCCTAACATCCTATGAGATGAGAATAAGTGAAGGAATCCCTGTAAAGAAGGAAGCTAAATTAAAGGTATAAAAGAAGCTAATAGAGAAGAAGACATAAGGTAATAAATTCAAATATAATGATGAATTTGATATTGATGATGATGAGTTGATAGTTATGTTTACAAAAAAGTTGAAGATAGGCTTAGGTAAATACAAGGGTAAGCTTCCATTTAAAATTTTCAATTATGGAGAGATTGGACACCTTGATAACAAGTGCCCTCATAATAATAAGTAAAAGGATGATGAAGATCATGATGAATGTCATATTTATAATAAAATGTCCTATAGGTCTAATAAGAGCAAGAAAATCTTTATAAGGTGTGATGATAAGAATTATTTTAAGAACAAAAGAAGTTTCTACACCAAGAACATTTTAGCTCATCTAATGAGAGTGAGAGAAGTGATTCTGAGAGTGACGATAAATATTATGTCCTTGATGTCATTTAATTTCTCTTCATGGTTGAATAAGTAAAATACTCAAATCAAGAAGATTCCATATAGATTAGAGGCATTATTGGTGATTCTGATGAAGAAGATGATTAGGTAGAATTTAAGGTTGATTTGATAAATAATATATAAGAAATAAAGCTGTTAAATAATAATAATAATAGGGTGATGAGGTATTTTATCAAATACTATTAGGATAAAATCAAATTATTTGAAGCTAGACTAAGCAATAACCCCAAGAAACAAGAAGAAATAGTCAAATAGGTGGAAACTCAACTTGAGATTGTGATTACTAGTCTAAAGACCAAAGAAGAAGAATGTGCAAGGTATGTAACTGAAGTAGATTCATTAAGAGTTAAGTTGTATTTGACATCAAGTAAGGTTAAGTCCTTTTTGAGGTTTGAAAATAGTATCAATGATCTAGAAAATATTATGAGCAGTCAAAAGACTGCTAGTGATAAAATAAGTCTTGGTTTCAATAGAGACAAAAAGAACAACACTAATGTGATCAAGAAGGTCAATGATCAATGAAATAAAGAGGGTTATATTAGAATTATATATAATATTATCAATTATCCTAATATTATAATGTATAATAACCATTTCAATGGATATTTTTATTCATGTCACCAATTTTGACATAGAGTAAGGCATTATAGAAGGCCCTATATGAATTCATATGCATGGACCTATGAGGAAGTCATGAATCAATAGGTATGGGTCATGGTGTGTTTCCATAAAGAGGAATAGTTTTTTTAATTGTCAAAAGGTTAGTCATATTACAAAATATGGTAAGCATAGTTTCTCAAGACAAAACATGAAATTTGAGGCTCCTAGAATATAAGAAAGAAGACAAGACAATGAGTGGAAACCTAATGTGACTAAGTTTGATAACTAGTCTATTAGTCCAAGTTGACTATTTTCCATGGTGGAGCATAGTTAAGATGAAAAGGAATTATAAGAAATCTATCTATCAGTTTAGTTTTTTGATGAATTAGTCAAGACCAATAGACCAAGTTAACATATTTTTCAAAACAAGATTAAATATGTTAATCCAAAAGGACTATTCAATCCTAAGATGATCATGAAGTAAATTTAGTCTATTAAAGACATGAAGATCTGGGAATCTCTTGAGTTTATGTTTTTCTAGTTTTCTAGAGCAGAGGTGACTCCATTAGGCTATATGGAGGCACTTATCTTGTAAGAAATAAGCATAAAGGATACTTGTTCATAGGGGGTTTTGTGTTCCTTGATGATAATCAGATTCAATTTTTAGTCAAGAGTATGCTATAGGTGTGATCACAAGAGATATGTCACAAAGATTTTTTATGATGACTTGATCAAATCAAGTCATAGTATTGATAATTTCTAAAATTCTCATCAAGACAAGGGGATCCAATCATGTTCCAAGAGTAGGTATGTAATATTGAGATGTGTTAAGTTTGTTTAAAGATAAAATGTGTGTTGTTTTAGGTCCATGGATTAGATAGTTTCCAATAATATGACCCTTTGTCTTTAATGTCAAAGGGGGGAAAAGTTCCTATTTGGGATAAAGATTAAGTATTGAAGAATATCCATCTTAGGGAGTTGTGACGTATAAGTTTTGTGTAAATGTTGCCATCAATGAAAAAGGGGGACATTATTGAGGTATGTTCCTATTTTTGATTTTTAATCATTATTGTTGTCATTGATGTAAAATTCAAGATAGATTTCATTAATATTAAGGTTATACTTGAGGCCATGCATGGTGAGATGATATGTGTCAAAGAAGTCTCATGACGAGAGAAAATTTGAATGCAACATTTTTTCATTCTATGTAGAGATAATTTTAAGGTATCCTAGTAATTATTTTGAGGTTTATGGCATGTCAAAGTCAATATAATGATACAAGGTAAGTTAATGTTGTGTATTAGGTATCCTAAGAAGCTTAGTCCAGCCTTGAGAGAAGGTTTATCCATAAATCATAATGAAGCTTGGTTATTTGTGTTAGTAAAATAATGAGAGAGTATTAAACTCTATGTAAACATGATCAATAGGTAAATAATCCTTCATATTGGTTCTAAGGTCATGTTTTGAAGCTTAGTCCTTACATGAAGAAACTTAGTAAGGAGGCACAAGCTTGGTATCATGATGAGGTAAGTAGTCTAAGGATTTTGAGATGATGGGTGGTAGTGTGTGAGCACAATATGAGGTAATTTGAAATGATAATGAGTTTTTTAAAATAGTACAAAAGGTTTCAAGGTGTGATTATGATCTAAGTATGACTAGTAAGTCAAGGGCTAGTGTGCAAAGAGACCTATTATGGCCTAATGAGGGGTCAAATCATTTCCCAAGGTGATAATGATTTTTAGAGAATTTAAATAGGTTTGAGATTATTTGTTAAGTTTTTTTACCAAGTTTTAGGTCATATCCTAAAGGAGAAAGCATGAAAATTGATGTTGAGGTCTTTTATTTGCATAAAATGGGGTATTACAGACCCACCAAGGTTTTTATTATGCTCATGGGAACATGCAACCTTTGCATGAGATATTTAATAGTTCATGTAAGTTAGGAAAGGTTCTTATCTTTAATTTCCTAGCATTATTTTTGTATTTGAGGAGCTATCCATTATGAATGATTGTTAAGAAGGGAAACCAGTCAAAACCCTCGTAAAACCCTCATAATGACCCAATAGGAAATATATTTTAAATTATGGATTATAATGGTTTTTTGACCTATTTTTATGTTTTTAACATGTAAACGACTCTTCTAGGTTTCTCTAGGTGATTTTGGTTTGTCAAAAAAGTGAGTAGAAGCTACAAGAAACACCTTATTTCTTGGAATTTTGATGTAGTAGGTAGGGTTGACCAAGTTAAAGCATGAAAATGGATGGAGGATGATGTTTGAGACTTTTATTTTTTTCCCATTTAATTTTATAATAATTTTTTAGACCTAAAATGTGTGAAACTAGTCATGGAAGTTGGCTTATCACTAAAAGGGTCTAATGAGCAAGACAATAAGAAAAGTATGTAGTAGTGAGAAATATATTAGGGATTAGTTGTAGAGGATTAAGGATGGATCCAAATGAATGAGGTTATTTTTAAATACCTATACCTCATATCCCATTTTTTTATAATTTTTGGTGATACACACAAACATGCTAAAAGTTGTTCTCAAAGTGATTTGTCTTACACAATGAAGTCTCTATAAGGTGAAGATTGAGATTGGTCTATAAGACCAATATTGATATTAAAAATTTTAATAAATATTTTAAATTATGATATAATAATTATTAAGGTTCATTTAAACCCATTGGAATATCATAAAAGTGTTCTTAGCAATGTTCTAAGACTTGATCTTCTTGACTGTGTTTCTATTAATATAAGAAGTTTTTTGTGTATGAGTGAGAATGATGTTTCTATGTATTTTTGCATATATTTGATGAATAAAAGATTAATTAAGTTCTAATTTAAGTCTAAAATTTTCATTTTAACACATTTTTATGTGTTTTAAACTCCTATGAAGGTGTGAGAAGTTAAAGGCTTTTAACTAGGTACTTAAGGCCTAGTGTTATTTTGAGTAAACATATGAAGCTGATTAGTTATAGGTATTTTGCCCTATTTGATGAATTATAATTAAAATAATATTGAAACTCAGTTCATTTATATTATATCCATATGATTTTTTAGTATGTTTATATGTCAAATTTGAGTGTATGATTCACATTTGCAAGACAGACTTTATGGTAGTAAGAAGGCCTAATGGTGAATCCAACTAATTCTGTGGTTCAAGGAGTGAAATGAGATAAATGGTGGAGATGACATAATTTTATCCTAAAATGGGTATAATTTAAGTTTTTATGATGTTTTTCATCCATTTTTGGAGGCTCAAGGTGTTCCAAGGAGGCCTATGTGAAATGTGTGCTTACAAATTGCCCAATTACAATAGGTCTATATTAGGCCTAATGGTGGTTTTGGCAATTAAGTGTAATGAACAACCTATGTAGTGGTTGTTTCACTTATTAATTTTTTTTTATGATTTATTCAAATGTTTATTCAAGTATTTTCATTTTATTTTCCAACCAAAATGGGTAAGAGCAAGAATTAAGTATAAAGAAAAGGTTTAATAGGCCTAATGTGACTAGTTAGAATATTGATCATATGAATGAATGATATAAAGTCTTGGAAACAAGTTAAATGGATTAAATATAACTATAGAGGTGTGATAAATATTTCATTAATATATAACTATGTTTTTATAGGTGATGAGCAAGGTCATTTGACCAAATTTTGCCAAGGAAAGGGCTAGTTGAGCGAAAAGGCCTAATAAACTATTTGAGAAAGGTAAAAGAGTGAGAAGAGAAAAATAAGGAGGTCATATTTATTTGAGTGAAAAATATGTGTTATAAGGTGATTATATTTTCAAGGTATCTAAATTGGTATTGAGTTACCTAGGGGGTTAGATCCTCCTTGTAAGTTAGTGCTTATTAAAGGACTAGTTGAGTTGGTTTTTGAATAGTGAGGGGTTGGTGTTCCTTGTGGGTTGGTACCTCACTAAAAGTTTGATTAATTTATTATAGGAATGTATTACAAGTTTTTCATCAATTTTTTTAATCCCTTGAGAGTGTTTCTGACATATTTTCTATGTTTTTGTGTCGTTTGTTTTTATAGATGCTTGTGTATGCAATGGTTAAAATATATATGTGAATAATTCTTCCTAGATATTAAATGAAATTAAAGGATTATTTTAAGGAAAATAATTCACCCACCATATTATTAGCTATACTTCCAAAAAAACATACATCCCCCACCCCTCCCTCCTAAAAAATCCAAGGCCTTCCCTTCGTGGAAGTCTATTTAAGACAATATGAAGTAGGGAGAGAAAGTGATGGTTGTCAAAGATGAATGGATGAGTAAGGAAAATGAAGCATCCTATCAACATAATTGGATTTTTCTAATCTTATTTTGATTATACAAGGGTTCACCATGCCACTCCTTGGGAATGAGCCTCTCCTTTTTAATAAAAGTGAAGGAGATCTTGTTGTAGTGATAGAATATGAGAGTGAATTGAAGGAGAAAGAAGAGGAAATCATCATTGGGACACCTCTTGACAAGGATATCCATTTTCAATATTTATTAATTACAAATAGGATGAGTTGTAAGAGGTTACTAGGATGCAAGATGAGATGAAAGTATAAGATGAGACATAATATAAATATGTTTTAGTTGAGAAAGGAGAATATGTTCTCAATAACTTCTTAGTCACATAGTAGTTATCCTCTATCGTGATAGTCCTCAAGAACTTGCAATAGTTATAACAGACAAGTGTAGGCCAACCAATGAAGATGAGTGTCAAGGTAACAATGATGACCTTCAAAAGCAATACATGATCATTTTCAATGAATGTCAATCCATTTAGTGACTCACAATTCATATGTAACATGTTGAAGACCAATTAGCTTCTGACCCTATCAAGTTTTATCCACAAGAAGACCAAGCATAAGATGATGAAATATTTGATGAAGTAGTATCTCAAGTTGATACTCATAAATATAAACTAAATGAATATATATTATCATTTATCATGCCCAATGAAGTTTAATATATCCATTATGAAGGTCTTGAGAAATCACCATTCTATATGGAGCAGAATGAAAGCATCAACCAAGACATGGTATATATTTGGCATCCTATGACTAAGGTAGAAGCATCATTATTATTACAAAGTAAATGGATATGGGAGGATTATGATTAGGTTTTTTATTCATATAGACAAACCACACACACACACACACACACACACACACATATGGATCAATAAGGACTAGCTACTTACCCAAGAGACCATGAATATACTAATGCTCCTAGTTGTAAGTGGGAGTATCAAGATGTGGCAATCAGACTTCATGGTGCCATAGTGGTCAAAAAATATTTCCATTTGATCTTCGAGGAAATTATTTGATCTTAGGTTAGTTGTTTTTTTTTTGTCTTGTTTTAATAAGTGTTTATCACAAGTTTAGTTTGTTCGTTTGTTGCTTAGTTGTCTTGTTTTTGTTTTCCTTAGGTTAGGTATGATTCTTAGTTTAGGTGTGTTTATTTTATTATTATATTCAATCTTGATAGTTTTTATAGTCTTAGAGGTGTAAAAGGTGCTAACATATTTATCAGTCTGATAATAGTCATGATCCATGTTGAGTTATTACTACAAAATATTCTAGATTCTCTTGACTAGTAGGTTGGTCAACCACTATGAACCACCAAAAATGTTGGAAATTTGGTCTCCCAAGGCTAAATTCCAACCTATATAACCAAAAAAATATATTTTTTATATATTATATACTTATTAATGAATGATAATATCCATTGTATACAATTTACATTAGTTTCATCAGACTTCTCAAGTGATTATGGTAGTTTTAGTGCTAAAAAGGCATGTTTTGAGGCTATACATACAATTATCAAGGCTAAATTTAGATTAAATCATGTTAAGGAAATTATTTGTACATAAAAAGTCAAAAATTTATTTGAATGAAGTTTTAGGTATTAAAATGAATATAACCATTTTATATACTATATCAACCTCATTAGTAGCTCTAGAAGGGTAGTTTTCAAATGCTCAGTACGGAAAGAAAAGAGAGAGTTAGGAAATAAAAATTTGGAAATTTTTAGGGGTAAAATTAAGAATAAAATTAGATTCATTATTTTGTATATTTGTGGCCTCTTATTTATGAACAATTTTTAAGAGTGACAATAGGTCACTATGGCTTATGCATTTGAGAAGGGTCTACTATTTCACCTATTTATCCATATCAAAAATATATGGAGTGGAATGATTTTTATTTTGGTTTATATAGGTATTTTTTCTAAATTTCATGGTGGTTTCATCACCTAATTCATCTCTATTATCTACTTTCACTTGGAGAGAGGTCTTAGTGTACAGATCATTTCAATGGATTTTATTACAAGTATTTATTTTATATTTATGATGGTCATATTCAGAGGATTATATTTCTTAATTTTTAATATAATTTCTATCAATTTTATGGAATCCATGTTATTTTACCTTAATATGTGTCTCTTTGTCTATGGCCTTCAAGTATACTTGCTTTGAAGACCTAGTTTATGTGTGAACAATCCACTAAAGGTTTGACTATTGATTTGGGATCAAATTATAGTGATATACCATGGTTCATAATTATTATATGGTATTTTATTATTTTAAGTGTATATGGTTAAAGATAAGAGACCGTATACATACCCTCCAATAGGATTCACAGTTATTTCCTTTATAGGCATATTTTACAGACTTTAGAGTGTATGGAAAATGTTCACTTCTCATGGAAAGGATTTACATATCTATTCACACCTTCTTATATCCTTGAATACCTAATTTCTATCACAAAGTGTCTCCAATGGACTAGAGGCTCTGATTCTCAATTCATAGAACATATACATGGATGGACTAAACTTGCAGTTTGTACAAAACTACTCAAGTAATTTGAAGGTGATAGAATGTTTGTTAAATCTCTAAACATTGAAACAATGAAGTGGTTTTCTATAGTGTGAAGTGATTTGAGGGTGTTTAATGAGGTTTAATAACTTAATAATTATCTTCTTGTATCCTACATAGTCTAGTTGATACCCATAATACTCAATCCTGTAGATCTTTATTTACAACCAAAATCAACATCATTACAATACAAAGCAAGCCACATAAGAAGTAAATTCAGGTAGAAGAGATAGTGTCACAATAATAAAGGATATCTAAGAGACACTAGTCAATTTTATTAAATTAAAATTCAAGAAATGGGATGATAGTCTATATTAAGCTATAATTCATGCAAGTATTTATATGCACCTACAACCATGGTTCACCTATAGTCATATAATTTGCATATACTCTGTGACTTAAGAGAGTTGGGGTTGGCTTTGTGCTTGTCATAAGAATTTCAATCATGAAGGATTATAAAAAAATAGGTTATAAAAGTTTGATTACTAAAATATCCTAAAATGGTCATCTACATCCAAGTATAATAGTCATCCATAGCCCTCCTAACCTTCTGAGCATAAGGACCTTTGTCTACAAGGTGAACTAGTAACAATCAAGAATTTTTATAATGGCATGAGTTAAATATAATAAAATACCTTATGATAAAATATAAATAGAGGATGAAATAAAAAATATAAAGGAAACTATGAGGTCTCTATGCTCATTCAAGGTCTTCACTCCATAA
Organism: Torreya grandis; assembly: GCA_037957365.1. Lineage (NCBI taxonomy): Eukaryota > Viridiplantae > Streptophyta > Pinopsida > Cupressales > Taxaceae > Torreya > Torreya grandis. The sequence goes on from JARHVA010003896.1 coordinate 162,258, forward strand.
TTACTCCATGGGGTCTCAGTCTGTATAGTGTGGTTAGTATGGTTTTTATGAGCTAAATGGTTGGATGTGACTCAAGCATTCAATTTGAGTGCAAAATAATACAGTGAAAAGGTTTAAATTATGATGAAGATGGTTTTTTTAGGTTGATATATGTCTAACCTATCATATATACCAACATTAAAATAGTCCATACATAGGTGTCTCATGATCATCTACAACCATGCTAAGAAGATATGAACCAAATTTGATACCAGAAGAAAATTGAGACCTTAATAAAGATACTAAAGTGAATGGATCATTTAAAACCCCTTATTACAACTATTTTTGATCCAATATATTCTCAAAAAGATCATTTTGATCTAAATTTATCATCCTGAGAGAGAAACCTATAGTCATGGCTACAAACACACTCAGTCATAAGCCCAAAAAGTGGGTAGAGAAATGATTGAATAATTTCAAGATAAGTTAAGATTCAAATGAGGATATGAATCAAATGGATACCATTTAAATTCAAAGGATAGAGTCTCAAAACTCAAATGGTAAATATTACTTGAACTTCATGTTGAAAACATCATCTACAACTAGCATAAAATGTCACTCATAATGATAGGATGACGAACAAAAGAAAATAGAGGATTGAGGGTTAGCTATTGGTATATATAATGAGATGAATATATACACTTCTGATATGGGATTTGATAAAATAAGTTCATTTTTAATTCTTATAGACCTAAACCATGATGCATTTAAGTACTAGATCCACTGAGTTGAAAGAGTCACCTACATCAGTGTTAGGGTTGGGTCATGGAGGTGTGTGTAACATGTAGAACATGTATGTATTGATGTACTTATAAAATGTGAAAAATAGTTTATTAATTATTTTTTTAGGTTTATGAGTGATAATTAATTTTGTATTCTATATAACATATTCTAATTTTCCATAATGAGACTATTACCTACAGCTAGTGTTGGCATAGCATAAGCTAGAAAGAGATAAAGAGAGATGATGCTCTGATAAGATGCATAGGATTGAGAAATGATAAAGGAAGGAAAATAACCATTAAAATAATTATAATATAACATCAAAAAATCCTTATTTTCATTATAATACCATAGTTACAAGGTGAAAATAAACAAACTCAATCATGGACCCATGAAGCATAAAAACGTAGGCAACCAACTAGCTAGTTTTAGTAAAAATGAGTTTTGAAGCTTCTATAGTCATGAAAAATATTTTAAATTTGGTAAAATTTTTGTTAATTAATGTATTTATATTTCCATTCTATTACAAATTTCATAAAAATAGTTTAAATATCCACTATTTTGTCTCAGACCTGGTCTACTCCATTTGTAGGGCCTATTCAAGAGACCTAGAGATTCACTTGAGATCAAGAACACAAACCAAAAATTATAGACATCATAAATGGATTTTAAGGTATGTTATAATTAATTTAATTATATACATACACTTTGAGGTTCATAAAAAATCATTTCTTAGTCTAAATTCCCTTAAAGGCTTGCAAAGGTAAAGTAGTCTTAAATCCCAAGCACCCTGACTAGTGCACCAAATGCAAATAGAGAAATTTTGAACATTTAAAAAGAATTTATAATAATGTAAGGGATTTGTTTTTAGTTATATTATCTTATCCTATCATTGGGAATGTTTATTGAGACCCAAACCCCATTTTTTAAACCTCTCACTCTAAAGAGTGTTAAACAAGCTACCCTAAGAGTAACTTCAAGTGTTCATTCCATTGCTCACACTTTTCATGAGAGTATAATAATTTTGGGAAAGTTTTATGGGTATATAGATTTTTGTTTTCTAATTTTAAGTAGGTCATTTAGACATCTCATTTTTATGAATAATCATTAAGACCCCAAATAGGTCTTAAACCCTACAAATCCTTGTGACCAATTTGTAGAGAAAGACCTAAAAATAACATAAAATTCCACAAGATAGCCTTAAAATATACCAAATTTTGTTTTAGACTCTCTGAATATCTTGCACATGTAATTTGGATGTACCTTCACTTGTATGGATTTGTACAAAATTGTACTTTTTAAGGTTTTTGGCCTAAAATAGGGTTTGGAGAGCATGAGTTGATGAAAATAAATGGGAGAGGTGGTTCAAGACTTATTTTACATATAAAAACTCAAAAAAATATAAAAACATTCTCATAAGTTCTCAAACCATTCAAAAATTTTACGTCGGTTTGAAAATGATTCAAAAGGGCAAACTTGCCAATGGCCATTTCAAGGTTTTCATACTTCTATAGTGATCTAAATCACCAAATTTGGCATAGATCATGGTGATATCATAGGTAAAGTGATTAAAGTTTTTTTGGGGAGTTTCACATGTGTGGGGGGTCTCAAGAGCAATATTTTGACTTTCTAGACCTAGGAAGGCTAATTAGGCCTAATTTGATAAAATGAATGTCCTAGAAAAGACACAATCAGAATTAGGCCACCTAATTTTATGTGGAAATGTAAGGATGGGGTATATCTAAAAATACTTTTAATTTTACATATTCTCTTTTGTTGATGTATTTTATATGAACACCAATTTGTAATGAGGTATCCTCTAACATTCCAAGATCTCAATCTAGGTAAACTCCACTCCTAGGCATGAGTTACAAGTATGCAATTTTAAAATCTAGGTGATGGAATAGTAGGCAGAGCATGCAATATGTTTACCAAGATTATGTATGAATTTATTGTTACTAAAATAAATTTAAAATATAGGTGAGTTGGTGGATGGATGGACACTAACCTAAAGTGGGCAGATCTAGAAAAAAATGTAAAAAATAAAGGGAAGGGTAGATCAAAAAAGAAGGATTATATGGCTTCAAGAATCACCTTTAAGTTTGGACTCTCATTGTACAAGTGATTTTAACACCAATTTCTATTGCTACCATCTATTGCACACTCATAGATAAATATGTTTAACCAGTCTAGGATAGTTTGATATAGGAAACTCAAAGGTCTCAATCAAAGTTTGTTCCTTTTAGAGTGGTTATTGAACACTCTTACTCAGTATATTATGACTCAGACCAAGGAGATATTTAAGATAGTTTTTTCACATACATATAATATTATATCATTAAAATCACCTCTACACACTTAGAAATATGAAATAGTCAACTTACTAAAAAATAATAAATATAATTTCTAATTATCCAATAGCTTTTTCAAATCTAAAAATAGCATATTAATCATAATAATAAAGAATTCATCATGGCTATTACACACTAAGAATTCTTGAATCAAAATACCCAATAAAGATCAAACCTAATTACACAGAATTTGGATAGAAAATAAACAAACACATTCACTGACAATCAAAAATTGATTTTGCTTTTGTATTAAAATTTTTTGACCCTTAAAAATGAGGATTACATATGTTTAAATAGACTTGCATAGGGTTGCCTCATCCTCTGAGTACATACAAAATCTATGTTTACATGGCATAGTTAGAACCTTAGTTCTAACTATAGTTTAAAAATTGTATGTAATGTATACATAAAGTTAAATTACATTTATCAAGAATTAAAGTCAGCCTTAACAATATTATGCAATGTATGCATGTTTACAAATAATTCAAGAAAATTTTACATTAATTTCTAATAGAATTATACTATGATTACAAAATTAATGCCATTATATTGAATTGGCATAAAAAAATATGGCCCTTTTAACTATGGTTCAGTGGACTTATGCATGGATGCGTTAACTTTTATAGGATTTGTAATTATAGGTGTTGGTGTTAAACTAGATGTTACAACCCTAGTCTTCTTATTTTTCATCTCTATCTCAAGATAACATTTGAGACCTGCATCATGATACTACCTAATGATATCATAATTAGGTAATGAGGGTCTATGCACCCTATTAACTTTCTCTAAGAGTTTTGCATACTCAATATTTTTATTTTAGAAGTTGATCTTGATATTTTAAACTTTTGTTACTTTTTTTATTGAAAAACTCAATTCAAATTCAATATCCTCTAATGCTAACCCATGTAGACTCTACTTAAAATTATTATATTCTTCTTGAATGATTTGATAAAAATTGATTCTGCTAATTAGTTTGCCAGTAGCATCCCTTGCCTTAGATAAATTCAAAGCATCCAAGATCTACAAGATAAGAATTTTATGCTCTTGATATTTGTACATTATTTCCCCAGCTATGGTAACCTAATCTCTAGTTTCATGTGTTTTGATGACCACCAAACTGAGGGAATTTGATTCCTCTAATGGTGTCATAGAGTCTAGATGTATGTATGCCTTATTAGTAGTGTATAGAATCAGCGATTTGAAGTTATTTTTATCTTGCTTTAAAAAATTAAAAAATTGATGTGTCTGAGTTATAAGGGGGACCAATTCATCCCTCATTACTTCAATTACATCAAGAGCATTATAACATTTTTATGTACATTCTTGAACTTTAGTCTCAATTCCTACTAGAATGTGGATTGTTCATTGTTTTTCTTTGATTTTTACTAGTTCCTATTCCATATCTTGCCTTGTCATCTCTATCCCCTCATGTAATGTTTTCATATCATCCTTGTGGGTTTATAATAGGGACTTAAAATCTTCTATGTATTGGGATTTCCCTAGTTTTCTATTCTTCCTCTTGGATAAGGAATAAACCTCCTTTCTCTCCTCAAGAATAATTTCCCTCCTAGATTCATCCTCCAATTTCTTCTTCATAAACCTTTGAATTCTCCCTAAGGGATTATCAATCAATGAGGTTATGGATGGAAGTTTTATAATTTTTAAATTAGTATTTTGAAAAACCTTCAATCTAAGATCAATTGCCTGTGGTGGGATCAATAGTTGGGTAGGGTTTATTGATTGTGTCTCCTTAGTTATAGCCTCTACCTTTAAATATTTTGTTGATTATTATATGGCATCTTTGAGGATTGTGTCAGAAAGGGAGGGTCATATAGGACTGTATATATTGGTTTACCCATTTTGGCTTTCCTTTACGATATAATAGCATTATCTTGGAAGGAACTAGTAGAAGGCATTGGCAAATCTATTTGTGTGGAAGAGACATGGAGCTAGAAACTAGCCAATGTTGTTTCAATTTTATTTGTGACCCTTTTATTTTTCATGGTTTACACTAAGTAGTCCTAGAGGGAATATAAGTAGTGGTGGAAATAATGGACATGACTGACACTATGAGGTCAAATAAAACAATAATGGTATAATAAACATCTTCTACTTTGGAAATAAGAAAGGGGTTGGTAAAATAGTAGTGAGGGGAATTGAAATATCAAGAATGGAGATGACATCCTCAAATTTTTGAATGAGCAAAGGGGTCTTCAAAATAGCATTAATAGGAACTTAACCAAAAATGGGAATAAAAGAAGAAACTTGGGAAGTGGGGTTTGAAGGCTGAGCTTTGTTACCAAATTTATCCTCTTGGCTCAATGACTTCCCTTTGTCATTTCTAAGGCTTAGTGCCTTCACTCTTTCCAATTATTCCTCTTCATTTATTTCTTACTCTACCTCTATTTTTATTTTTTATTAGGGAACTAAAGGTATGCCCTTTGGTTGATCAACTATTGGATTATCTATGAGGGGAAGATCCTTTGGCTTCCTCTTATATCAAATAGTAGTTTTCAATGGTGGGGAAGAGGCTCACTGAGTTGAGGCAGTAGATACCTCTTGCACTATAAATTCCTTCATAGGCAATGCAACTATAGATTTTTGTAATGGAGATGCATTTGGGTTATCCTGGCCTTATATATCATAGGATTCAAAGTCAATTGAATCCGCTTGAGCTCCTTCATGCTCAATCTCATTCAAACCAGGATCTTTATTAATATCCCTCAATAATAGGGGAATTCCTTAGGAAGGCCCTTCTTATAATTCTCTTTTTTATTGGGGTATATTACCCCAAAATTGAACTGTAGCCCATCCTCTAAGGGGTGGAAGCCTAATATGAATTTATTTAATTAAAATTTAAGGCTCTTACTGAATAAGCCTTACATGAACCTCCTTAAGGCCTATAAGTTTTTCCCTTTCTAAGACCTGGGCATCATCCTTTGCATAAATGAATAGAAAATCATGGTCATAGGGGACATGTCGGTATGGAATACCAAAACCCTAGATATGCTTTTAGATTTGATTTTGGGGTTCTCAATCTCTATGTGGTAAGGTAAGCAAGTGATAATACTTATTTTATTTCCTACATCCTCAAAATACTTCCTCATTACATAACACATTCTAACAATCATCATGTGAGATCCATAAAATGTGTTTTTCTTCTATTTTATCAAATCCTCCTCCACACTTCACCAAAGTTGATATGCAATTTTTTTATCTGTAAGCTTATTTGGCACATATTTGGGGAGGCACATGGGTGGAACTTATGACTATCAACCATAATCATCATATAATCTAGCTATAACTAGTAGTCACCCCAAGGATCCAATATATTTTCTATACTCTTTAAAATTATGGGAAATGAGGCCTCATGAATGTCTTTCCATACTAGAGGATATACATCCATGGAAATTCAGACCATATTCTTATTATATGCATATATATATGCATCAATTTTTAGTAATAACAAATGTGATTATTTAGATAGTCTATGGATGGGATCTAAAGTTACCCTAACTCCCTATACACTCTACCCATCACTACATCCAAAAGGTAGGACATCATATAAAAATGGCTAGATATATTAGGTCTCTTGCCTTTATGTAATACTTGCTCCCTTAGTGTAAAGATGATAATCTCACCCAATGTGAAAGTTACATCACTAGTTATTATCATATCTGGTAATGGCACCAAATATAGGTTTAAAAATGGATACTTAGCATGACATACATTATGTTCAATAAGGTCATCCTGATACAGACCCCCATTCTTAATTTTATAATGGGGGTAGAAGACTTTCCCTTTAGGACCATAGTATCCCCATGAATAATCCATGAGTTAAGAAATTTCTCAATTGAATTTTTCTTTTTCCATATTACTAGCCTATGTTTATTAGATATTGCATCCAAAATCGGTGGAGATAGGTACCTTTATAAATCATCACCAGTGATGTAGGACATGACTATCTAATGATCCATATGGTGTAATAAGGAATTTTATGTAATATTTATAGAAAATAATAAGTCCCACAATAGGTCAATACAAGGCATAACCTCAGGCTTGGCTATCATAAAGTGTAGTCTTTGTCTCTTAAGAGAGATTAAGTATATAACCAATTGATGTTGTGTGTGTGATATATATTACATCATGTGAAAATGAATAAATAACATTGATGGCATCCCATAATTTTGAGTAATTAGCATTCCTATTATTGAATATTTTTGTGTCAAAAACCATGTCTATAAACTCTATAGAATCCTTTATAGAGAATGGGGATGGTGGAAGTGATCCTTTAAAGCTCTTGGATGTTGATTTTATTTCAATTATCTAGTGTGATTAAAGTTTGCTTCTATGCACTTTAAAAACTCCTCTCCATTGGTTGCTTGTTTTCAATGGATTCACATGTAGCTAGGGATTTATTCATAGAGTAACAATTGAGCTCAAATTCACTTATGAGAAATGAATACCTCAATATCTACACATCATGTATATATAATTTGGCATTCAATTCCATTTCATGCACTTTTAATGTCTAACATTCATATTCTTTATTTTACCTACATAATTTAAATCTCATTAGTTTAGTTGGTATGTTACATTCTTTGGCAAGTGTCAGGAAGTAGTTCCACTTTGTTGGCTAAGTCTAATGGGCTCAAGGCAATCAGGAGTTAGGAGTTAGATTTTGTGTTGATACTAAGCCAATAATTCTTGTGAACTAAAGGCTCTAAATATAAAAACCAAAAAAAATTATTGAAGACTAAATCCCTCAGAATAATATTCAAACAAAATGTCTAAACAAAATATTTGAACACAACCTCCAAATGAAACCTCTAAAGCATATAAAGTTGATAATGATTATTTTGAACAAATTATTAGATGAAAAGTCCTGAAAAAAAGTTCTAACACAAAATCTCTTATATCAAAAATCTTGAATAAGGATTTTCATGAAAACTAAGTCCTTTAAAACATAATTCGAACAAAATGTCTAAACAAAATGTTTGAAGAAACACCAAACAAATATTTTGAACAAAATCCTGATGAGGAAACTCTAAAAAAAATGTTTGAAGACCAAATTTAGTAAAAATAAGGTCCAAAGAAAATGTTTGAAGACCAAATCCTGAATAATTTATCTTGAAATATTGGACAAGAATATAATTGGCCTAAGGAAACACTTATATTAGGGAATGATAATGAATACTAAACTCAAGGCAATGCATTAATCATTCATTTAATTAGTGTTAAAAAACAAGCTTACATAGGGGGTATTTATACTAAATACCTCTCACCAACCTTATACAAGATTGTGACAAGTGTCATGATCCTATGAGGTGATACAAACCTCTCACCAACACTACACAATATTTTCACAAGTGTCATGATCCTATAAGGTGATAAAAACTATTAAAATACCTAAGTAAACTTAATTAAATAAGGTGTGAATATAATCAATGAGTGGAACCTGTTAGGGAGATAACCATGTTCATAGCTAATGGTGGAACTATACAAGAAATAACCCTATTCACACTAATACCCCTCTTAAAGTAAAAATTAGGGATTTATTAAATCATGGAAAAATAATAAATGAGTCCTTGTAACAAGGCCTAATGAGTTACCCATGTACACATGAATCCCCTAAAAACATAACAGAAGGAGAAAACCCATAGGAAAAAACTTCCCCCCCATGAGAGGATGATGAAGGAAGGTCAAGTGACCCCCCCCCCATAAGTAGTGTGTCACACCACTAAGAGAGTTCATAAATGATGGAGCTTACTCTCAGTTAAATATTTGGTGAAGATGTTTGCAACTTGCTCTATCATAAGACAATAGTGTAGATCAATAAATTGCTCCCAAATCAGTTCCCTAATGTAGTGCATATGGATCTTGATGTGTTTGGCCCTCTAATGATGAACTATGTTCTTCAATATCTGAATGATACTTTGATTATCACAAATAATGATAAATGGATATGGAATAGTGATACCAAAGTTAGAATAATTTTAATCCAAATAACCTCAGTAATGGCATTAGCATACCCTCGATACTCAGCTTCAATTGAAGATAGATAAATAACATGTTGCTTCTTACTCTGCCAGCTAATGGGGATAGAACCAAGGTGAAATATATATCCAAATGTGGACTTACAATCCTTAAAATCACCAACCCAATCAAAATCTTTATATCCAACCAAGTTAAGACTGATCCCTACTATATAATATATCCCATGTTGAGGAGTGTGCTAGATGTAAAGTAAGATGAGTTTGGCTAATTTCCAATGAAGTTCATGTGGCTCTTGTATAAATTGAGAGATAATTACAATTGAAAAAAAAATGTTAGGGTGAGTGTGCATTAAATAGATGAGACTTCTAACAAGTTGATGATATAAAGTGGCATCAAATAATGGAGTGGAACACTTCACCTCAAGCTTAACTCCAAATAGGAAGGGAGTCGGTGTAGGCTTAAAATCAACCATATTAAAGTGAGAAAGTAAATCAAGAACATATTTGGGTTTTGCAAGAGTGATATCAAAACAAGATAGAGTGATCTCAATCCTAAGAAAATAATTTAAAAGTCTGAAGTCAATCATAGCAAAACACTCAAGCAAAGCAGATTTGACACTGTCAATCATGGATGAAGAACTCCTAGTAAGAATTAAGTCATCAACATAGAGGACCAACTATAAATGGGAATCATTATATCTTAAAATGTAGATAATGGGATCTAAGTGACAATGTGAGAAGCTAGTTGATATAAGAAATGAGTCCATCTTGGCATACCAAGGTCGAGGGACCTGTTTGAGGCCATAAAGAGACTTTCACAAGTGACAGACCAAAGAAGAGTCCTCAAAGCACCCTTGTGGTTGCTCTATGCAAATTTCTTCTTGAATATCCTCATGAATAAATGCACTCTTCACATACATCACCCAACCATGAGTTTTTGCCATATTAAGGGTCAAATGAATAGAGTTCATCTTAGCAATAAGTGCAAAGGTCTCAGTATAGTAAACACCAAGAACTTATGAGAAACCTTTGGCAATAAAGTGTGATTTGAAATTATCAATTTTTCCATCTACTACATATTTGGTTTGGTAGATACACTTACAATAAACCATCTCCATTACCTTTATAAGTGGGACTAAATCCCAGGTGTTCTTCTTCATCAAGGAACTATATTCTTCTTTCATTATTGATTCTCACTCAACATGATTAGATGCTTCAAAAAAATATTATGGATCAGAAGAAATTGAAATGTGTACATGTGGAAGATGATGATGCTATGGTTGAGTCCTCTAAGTGTCTGAAGGATCCCCAAAAAATTTACTTACTGAAGATTCTATCGAACCCATTAAGGTGATGATGAAGATGAGGTTGTAGTAGTAGCTGAAGATGGCCTTAGTGGATGTGATGATAAATCATCTGAATCACTATCATCAAATTAAAATGTGGATGAAGGAGATGGATTAATATAGGCCAAGGGAGAAAATATATAATCAAATTTAACACTCCTAGCAATGAAAATCTCCTTTGTCTCTAGATCCAAAAATTGATATCCCTTGACACCATCAGGATAGCCAACAAAAAGGTAATGTTGATTCTATTATTGAAGAGGTTTACATTTATCTTAAGGAATGTGTGCCAATTTAGGGGAGAAAAAGACTAAAAATTTTCCTATAATAGGTTTTCAACCACACCAAGCTTCAAAAGGAGTAACACCTTTCAAGGATTTATGAGGAATGTAGTTCTGAATGTGAGTGGCATAATTAATAACTTTAGCCCAAAATTCTAGACCAAGAGAGTGAGCATGTATCATGTAAGTTCCCATTTCATTCAAGGTAAAATTATTCCATTTGACAACACCATTTTTTCTAGGTTTGTAAATATAATAATGTTGAAGCTTGATCCCTTCAACTATACAAAATTGCTCAAAGTAATGATTCACACATTTTTGACCATTATCTGTGAGAAAATTTTAAGAGATTTTTCAAATTGATTTTCAACATGAACCTTGAAGTCTAGAAAACTAGTTGAGAAATTCACTCTTCTAATAAAGGAAGTATACCCAAGTGATTCATGAATAGTCATCAATGAAAGTGAGGATATAATGGGTTTTCCTAAAAGACAATGTGGGAAATGGACCCATATGATCACTATGAACCAATTCAAGGACTTATGAAGCCCTCCAAGATGATCCTTTATCAAAATTTTCCTATAGATGCTTGTTGATTTTATAGCTTGAACATATGCCATTGGAAAACTAAATGGGAGGGAATCCTTATACCATATCTTTTGAGTTGAGCTAATGAAGATAGTGGTCGTTGAGATGGCCAAACTACTCATGTCATAGTTTACTCACTAAATGTGTGTGAGTGAGAAAAGTAGTAGAAGGGTAATGAGGCAAAAAATGGGAAAATGTATATAACAAAGACTCATTATCATCTTTTCCCATTATAACTAAGGCATTATCCTTGAGATCCTAAATTTTTATTGAATTAGGGAATAACTCAACTTTATTTACATTCCCGAGATGTGTGATCTAGTAGATTGAGATAATGTTGGCACATAAATTTAGAAGACAAAGTACATCTAAAAAGGTTCCTTCTTACATTATAACTAATCCTTTTCTAGTAACTTCCATTGGTGTGTCATCTCCTATGAGAATGTGAGGCAATGAACAATGTTCCAATGAAGAAAAATGTTCTTGAGTAGAACCCATATGATGTGTGGCCCTAGAGTCAAGTATCCATTATTGAGAAGACTTGCTAGCTGTGACAAGTTCTTGAGCTTTCCCTTTCTTGGATTGTGAAGAAGAAGGAGAGGAGTCCTTTGTATAAGATGATGGCAAATTGATGTTGTTATTCTTGAGTAAATGCTTCAATTCATCAACTTTTTTAGCATGACAATGATGCTCATCATGACAATATTTCTTGAAATATGACCAAGTTATTTGTCCCTTCTTCTAAAAATCCTTTTGCTTCTTGTAGGATGTTGATGTTGTTTGTCCAAGATGTGAAGACTATGGAGGTGCTTTTCATGGATTTGGTATGTTTTTTTTCTACTGCTTAGGACCTTTGGAATGTTGAGGAGGTCATACCATTAATACATGTGACTTAGAGGATTTGAGAAGACCCATAGTGAGCAACTTAATTTTCTCAAGCATTATAATTTCAATAAATGACTCAAATGTGGGAATAACATAGGCCTAACCCATTTTAAATTGATGAGTATGAAAACTAGATACAAATGCAACATATTAAGTAAGAAGCTTGCTGAGCACATTGAAAATTACTTGAACATATTTTTTTATCAACTCCACATTCTTTGAGTTGTGCTCAGAGTTCATTTAATTTAGTGACATATTCCTAAATATTATCAAAAGAAGATGGATCAAGATTAGAGAGTTCATTTACAATTTAATACCATAAAACCTCATCCATTTTACCATATAATTTCTTAATAATGTCCCATGTTTCCTTAGTATTTTTACACTAATCAATGTGAAATAGTATATATAAGGAAATGAATGTGCGTAGATAGCCAAGATCTTTAGTGTGTTCAATTAACCATGTAATCTTTTCCTTAGGATCCATGAGTTCTAGAAATGTACCATTAATGTAGTGGGTGTATCCTTTCCCCATTAGTGTACTCTATGCATGTGATTTCCATGTATTATAATTATATAGAGTTAACAAAGGAAAAGTAGGATTACCCATTGTAAAAGTAATGCAAATACACATACAATATGGAGATCAAGACACCAACACAACCCCCCCCCCCAAAAAAAAAAAAAAAAAACTCCATTAAATCAAGAATCCCCCTAAGTAAAAAGAATTTTAGCACTTTATAATTAGTGTGGTTACAAATTGCACTTGTAACAATGGCTAAGTGGTAGATTACAATTGATGTACACTTTTAGCAAAAGAAGGCAAGAATAATTAAGTGATAATTTCACAAGACAATGATATAAATTGATACCATATCTATGAAGTACATAAAAAAACATGCACTTTTAAAAAAGTTCACTCAAAATAGATTCTAGATGAGCCCAAAAAGAGTCTTGAGAGGTCCAAAATGGAGGACATGCCTATAAAGCTTGTGAAAAAGTACTAACTACTGTAAAACCACTAATCAAATGCATAAAATGTTTGCACCACCATGTAGATTGAAAAAAAATAGGCAAAATAAAAAATGTTTGAAAATTAGAGGTCTTTTGATCAAGATATGGTTGTTTGATGTCGAACTACAATTTTAAGAACACCAACAGAGAGGGGGTCCATCCACCATGTCACCAAATTTAGTGAAACTATCACTAATTTTAAAAATCCACCAACTTTAGTGAAACTACCACCAAAATTGGTGATCCACTATATTTAGAAGTCTACTAAGTTCAAAGGTCTCACCAAAGTTAGGGACACCTGCCAAATTGGACCAAAATTTTCATTAAAAAATTCATTTCCCATGTGTGGAAAAACCATAATTTCATTCAAATTTAAACTCTAATCAATTTTAACCAATAACCCAAGCATGAAAATGTGGATTTTTTTGTTTATATTGCTTTCAACCCAAAATTTGGACAAAAATCAACAATTTGAAGGATGTTTGGTAGAACACAAGAATTTCTTGTATTTCCTCTAGTTTTTTGTTTCTAGAAAATCCCAAATTCAACAAACTATGAAATTTTGGGGATCTTTATTTATTTATTTTTTATTTAAAAAAATGATGGAAAAACAAATAGGGCATGGGAAATGGCCGAAGGATTAGGGGAGGCCATGAACTCACTCACCAAAGGCCACACCCTATGTGAGGGTCATGGGCCTTAAATGAAAATTTTGATTTTTGTTGTTTACCATAAAAAAATACTCATGGGTTTTTCTTTTGGTAATTTTTTTTTAGATTTGTTTTTCAAAAAATATTTTTAAACTTTTTTTTTGATATAAATGATTTTTTAATATAAAAAACTTTTTTTAGAGAATATTAAAATAGATACTTTTTTTATACTAATTTATGTTCTTTTTGTCAAAAAAATAAAAAATAAAAAAATTACAATAATCCAAAAAAATAAAAAAAACTAGAATTTGAGAAATAGATTTGGAGGAGGAATTTTTTTGGAAAAAAATTATAATTTGAAGGTGGGAAAATGTATTTAAGAGATAAAATTCAAATCTCTCTCCTTAAATCCACCAGATACATGCAGAACTATAGAAAAAATCACATGATAATGGATCCTCCAATGCTCAATTAGAATAAATTGGGAGTGATCCAAGATGCTTGGACATAATGGTGAGCTCCAACGTGCTTCTCAAACACCAAAAAAAGACCTAAAACTAAAACACTCAAACACTCAAAAGGAATCTCCCCCTAGAATTTGATTATTCTTCTCACATCTTTTTGATTCTCAAGACCACCCTTATGGATGCAAGAGAAGAGCGTATAGACTATGAGAGAAATTCTCAGATTGTAATCCCTACTAGGATACACTAGGTACCTTAACCTACTTTGGTACCATGAAAGATTGGACAAGATTATAATAGGCTTAAGGAAGCACTTAGATTAGGGAATGAGAATGAATATTGAACTCAAAGCAATATATGAATCATTCATTCAATTGGTGTAACAAAATAAGCTTACATAGGGGGTATTTATACTAATTACCTCTCACCAACCTTGTATAATATTATGACAAGTGTCATGATCTTGTGAGGTGAGACAAACCTCTCACCAACCCTGCATAGGATTGTGACAAGTGTCATGATCCTGTAAGGTGAGACAAACTATTAAAACACCTAAGTAAACTTAATAAGGTGAGAATACAATCAACTAGTTGAACCACTTAGGGACATAACCATGTTCACACCTAACAATGGAACTAGATAGGAAATAACCTTGTTCACACCAACATATCTAAATAAAACTAAGTCCCAAAAACCTACATAGTAGATAACTCTAAAAGACATTAATAAGTTAGTTAAATGTATATTGTCATTATTTGTACTTCCAAGTGAATAGATTAAGGAATAATCCGATAAAACTAGCATAGTTATGAAGGATAAAACTCAACAACCATGGCCAAATCATAAAAAAATTGGGTCCCCATTTCTCAAATAAAAAAGTGGAATGTTGGCTACAACAAATGGTGACTTATAAGGGGAATACTTTCGAGTATTCAAGAACCTAGAAATTTGGTTAACAATTTAAAATTAGATATGAACTATGCCACCAAAAAATATTAGAATTAGAGATATGAAAGAGACTCCAAACTACAACATAAAACATACTTGCCTTCTCATCCATGGATCTATGTGTGTTAAAGTGATGTTCATTTAACCCTTGTTGTGAAGATCTTTCCAAAGGCTTGGAACAATTTTAGGTTTTGATCTAGTTTTTTTAAAGCTTATTAAATCAAGGAAGCTCAGGTATTACTTTGATGCCATCCAAGCATTCATAACCCTAACATGGATACCTTGGGTTCCTTATCTCCTCTTTCTTTTCTTATTTTGAGCATGATGTGTGGTACATTGACCTTATTTCATCATGTGAGCATTTGATCTCCTTTCAATTTTTCTTTGGGTTTTATTGATCACTCTTTTAAACACATTACTTCTTTTTCTTTTTTTCTTTTCTGAATGGGAGGAGGGATGAAACCACTGTGAGCTGGTGTAGTTATAAAATAAAACATTTACCACAATGTCCTTTCCAACAACACCTACACCAATGATTATTACCTTTAAAAAAATATTAATATGAAAAGTGTGTTTGGTTTAATGGAGTGAGAAAACTTTTTAAATTCATATGAATTATTTTAGATCAAATTTCACATACCTAATATAAATATTCTATTATGACATAATCTTGAATGTCTATGATTACACACCTAAATCCTAAAGACCTCAAACATAAAAATATAATCAGTTTATGAATAGACCCCAAGTTGTGAATCATCTTTGCAATTTCCCATTCCCTTATATGTTAATTTATTCACATAATAGGGGACCAACTGGTAGAATTTTATCTTGGTCATGGAATTTAGATTGTCGCAAGAAATAATAAAATGTCTAAACTAGAAAGTGGGAAACTAACCTAGAAAATTGGAAACTAACATAGAAAATAGGAAACTAAACTAAGAAAGAAAGAAATTAAACCTAGAAAATTGGAAACTAACATAGAAAATAGGAAACTAAACTAAGAAATAAAGAAATTAAACTAAGAAAGAAAAAAACTAAACTAAAAAGTAGGAAACTAAACTAATACTATTTTTACCACATTTTATTCATTATTTGGGGGAAACTTTAGATGATACAACCATGAAGTAATGCTTCAAAAACTATCTGTTGAATAGATATATGAGTTCACTACCCTACAAGTCCCTTAGATGGAATGCATGATTTTTTAAGATATATGAAATATGATATGGTCCAATCCATAATAGGGTAAATCTGTAATTTTTTCCTTTATTTTCATGGGTTTTATCCCATAGAATCACTAGATTAGAGATCTTAAATACTTTAACCTTTGCCATTTTGTCAAACCACCTCTTGAATATGTATTGATGTTTGCTAAAAGTCTGTAGGGCCTCAATCCTTGAGTCTTCCAATTCTATTATATCTAGTAGTCAAGATTCTACTTTGTCATTTGGTTCCATGTGTTATTACATGAACTGATAAGTAGGTAATTTTAGCATGATCATAAATACTAGCCTATGCCCATACACCAATAGATAGGTTAATGCCTTGAGGGCCTACATATATCTCATTTGGTCTTGAGGGCCTACATATATCTCATTTGGTCTACCCAAAGGGCATACTTAAGTAGATTATGCCAGTCCTTAGGTTTATCCCTAGTTAATTTCTTGATTACATCTATTATGTTCTTATTTGTTGATTTAGCCAATCCATTTCCCTGAGGGTAGTGGTTAGAAGATGACCTGATAGTGATCTAATTATCATGAGCCCATTCAATGAATTTAATTGATATGAATGCTAGACCATTATAACAAACTAGAGAAATAAGAGTGCCAAATATCATTGTGATGTGTTCCTTAAAGAATTGAATCACATCTTATGCTCTATAGTTCTTTGTGGCCACTGCCTTAATCCATTGGGTACAGTAGTCTATGGTAGTGATTAAAAACTTATGACCTACTAAAGAGTTTAGGTTAATGACACCAATGAAGTCCAACCCCACTGGGTAAATAGACTTACCTCAATAATAGGTTGCAAGTGAATTACTACATGTCCTCTTTTTGCTAAATCTTGACATTCATGCCATGTCCTTACATGGGCATGAGCATCTTTGAAAACTATTTTCCAATAATAACCCATTCTTAGGATCTCATGAGTTGTGGTGTTCCTAGATGGGTGACCATTACCTATCTTTTGGTGTAGGTGTTATAGGATCTCTTGACTATCTTATGTAGATACATAACTAAGGTAGATTCCTTCATAATCTATCTTATAAACAAGTCCTTTATTGCACTTTGATCCTAAAATCTCTCCTTAATTCTATATTGAGTTTTGAGGGATAAGTACCTATAAGTAGATATTGAATTATATCAGTATGCCATTCCCCTCTAGATACCTAGGATTCACATACCTCTTTAATAGTAATACATGGATTAGGATCAATCATGAGTTGGATGATGCATTGATCACAAATGATCTTAGTAGGCTTGATTTCTATATCAAATTATTACAAATTTTCCATGCATTTGCCTTTACATTCTCCATTTTCATTCTAAGATAAGGTAAGATTAACAGCAAGGTCAAGCATGATAGCGATAGTCTTATTCCTCAAGATGTAGTGTGGAAATTTTTGTACCACTTTAATAAGAGTGAATATCTACTTATCAATCATGGAGTACCTGAGTTATGTATTCTTCAAATTTGTGCTCATGAATGCAATAGGATGGTCAATTTCATATTTATTTTGCATTATGATAGTAGTAATTGTATGTTTTGAATCAAATGAGTATAAGTAAAATTCATTTGTGAAATTTGGACTAATGAGTGTTGGGGCCTAAGATATATAATCTTTGATGTCTTAAAAATACTTTCAAGCCTAGTTTATCCATTCTATATTAGCATCTTGTTTGAGCATTTAATTTAGGGGTCTCACAATTTCTACAAATCTTGAAATATAGTTCCTTACAAAATAAATCCTTCCAAAGGAAGTTTTGGCCAAAATTTCTCCACATACAAAGTTTTTGTCTATATAGCTTGAGTAATATTCATCTATAGCCATGGTTTGAGGATCAAGGGAAGGAATTAATCCCTTAAGGATTTTTGTTCATTTGTCTTATCTCAATGAGTGTAACTATATAGAAAACCAATAAAGGAATTGGTTTTCATAGATAGTACAATGAGCTAAGTTCAAAATAAATGACCTTCAAAGGTCTAAGTTTAGTCATTATTTACTTGGTTCATTTAATAAAAGATTTCAAAAGTTTTAGCCAAGTATATGCCTAAAAAATGATCTAGTAGTGTGGGACGTGTCAAAGGATGTCAAATTAAAGTAATAAGAAGTAGCTATTTGGGTTCAAAATATTCAATAGGATCCTAAAATTAAACATGGAGAAGCCAAGTTTCAAAGCCTTACTTAATCAAATTAAACATCAAAGGCAAGTGGGTGCTCATCCAAGTCAATAAGTCAAGATAGATCAAAAACACATGTTTAATCATGTAAAAGCATATCTAATGGAGACCATAAGGTCAAAAGGTTAATGGATCCTAAGATTGAATGTGTTGATGACAAGTGTCATGATCATGGTGAATTAGCAAATCAACAGTGCACATTTGATCAAGTATAAATAATATCAATAACATGCATTCAATTATGTAGAGAAGATCATCGACAAGCATGAGGTCAATAAGTCAATGAGCCTAGATTGCATGTGAGGCCACCACATGGCATAAATTCATTAACTAGATGGATACTAATAGTAGATCCTAAAAATACATGAGTTGGGGACATGTGTTTAGAGTGATGATGGTTGTGTTTTAAAATATGATAAATACCATGGCAAGGAAATGTCACTTAGGCAAACACATTAGATCGAAGGATTTTGTAGACCTAGGTATGAAAATGTGTATGGCCAAAATCAAAATGTGAATCAAGTTGAGCTAGAGCATATTCTAAAAACTCATAGGCTATCATTAAATATTGGTTTAAAACCCTAGTTTGAGGATTTAGAATCTACAGGCCCTATTTTCCTGAGGTGGTAGTATTATTTCATGATTGTGATCATTGTTCTTCAAAAGGGATATATGTATATAATGATCTCTTGGATTACATAATGCTCAGGGGAAGAATAGGTTTATTCAAACCTAATAGAGATTAAAGTGTGTTGTTAGCTATTAGACTAAGCCTAGTGGGTCTTCATCAAAATTATGACTATATGAAAACTAACAAATAAGATTAGTTTTCATTTATAGTGGACCTATGTTTATGGTTTAGAGTAAAGGTAAATGTTTTGATTGGTAAAGGAGTGTCAAAAGAGACACTAGATGAATGATTTCAAGTCACTATCTAATAATATAAATATTATCAAGTTTTAGAAGTAAGGCCAATTTGAATATAGAGAACAACTCAAAAGGCAAACATAAAATATGACCTCCATGGTTAGTTACACATGAAATTCTAAGTTGACTAACTTGTATCAAAACATCTTTTATAAGAGTAAGTGAAGGGTGGTGTATAAGTCTAAGAAGGATAATTTGGTGTTTGGAGAGTGTAGGTGGAACATTCAATACATTTTTAGAGTCTTTGAAGACTGCCCCTTCTTAGAAGATAAGGACATCATCATCCTAAACAATTTTTTTATCTTCTAGTATGTTTTCTCAGCCAATGAGAGATCTTGAAGACTATTGGAGATAATGAAAGTTAAATTATTGAGGAATAATTAGTTTTGATATATCTAAATGTGGTTGAGATTTGATGAAGGGTATTTTCATCTCATTTATTGAAATCTATTTGCTCACCTCTTCTCTTTCCCTTCTCCTTTACTCCTATATATCCTATTTTCCCCCATTTTTAAAGAGGTCTATTTCATTTTTGAAAAGAGGAGGAGACTCTCATTTTGATAAGTCAAAACCCTATTTAAATTTTTTAATAAATACCTCTTGAAGAAATAAGCTAATTTTTCACCTATCCCTTGCCTGTAACTAGTGTTTAGTAAGCTTTTGCATGATAGCATGTGAAAGAGAGTCTTCCACATTGATTACCCTTATTTCTTAAATTTTTAAAGGAGTTTTCAAGATTTTTGTAGGTCTAAACTAATTCTCTTTAGCCATTAATGTATGCCTAGTATGAATATTATAATTCCTATTTGTTTTCATTCATTGCTTGGTGAGCCTAGTTTATGAAATAATTATGTAGATTAGCTAATCTATGAGATTGTGTGAGAAAGGATTATCTTATGATGATTTAGTGTGTGTTCAATATTATGTGAGTCCTCATTTAAATTTGGTACATCACCATTTTGTCACTCTTTGTAACCCTTTACCCCTTCTATATCCTTTTTCCCAATATAAGCATTAGTCTTGGTGATCCACCAGGAGGAAGTTGGCCTTGTCCATAGGTTAAACCCAATAATAGGATACCCACAACTTGGGGTTGTTCCAAATTTTTGGCTTAGTTGGAGGGATCCTAAATAACCCCCTCTAAGGGTGAAAATTAAGTCCATAATAGTTTCTATCACACCTAATTGGATTATGTTTTTCACTGAGTGAAGAGTTTTGGTGTTCTCTTCATCAAATCAACATTTGGAGGCATGCATGCAAACATTAATGTTGACTCCAAGTATTTATCAACTAGTGTAAGAAGTTTGAGTGCCTAATCATCATTATTTTTTATTTATCATCACTCATTTGATAAAAATACATGTTCTTTCATTCCTTATCCTTCATATTAGATTATAAATGTTTATGGCTTCATCCTAAGAAGCTCTCAAAATTTAGTGCATTAGCCTTATCAGAGTTTGTCTCTCTCTAGTCAACTAGAAAAGAGTCTTAGGGAGATAAAACTTGATCTTGAAAAATAATTGAGATATATTGATAGGGTGAAAGAGTGTTATAGGTAGTAAAAAAATATTAAACACCAAGCTTTTGTTCATGAGATCAAGAGTTGAGGTTTTAGGAAAAGTGATTGGTTAGGAAAGACCAAGCTAGGAAATAAAATGAGTATCAGTTGTTCTTAAGAAAGAGAAAATCCAAACCTAGACCCCAATTTCCCTCTCCTACTCCTATTTATGCTCAAACCTAACCCCTTATTCCACCTTGTCAAATTGCATCTTTGTCAAGAGTCAAGAAAATCATTAAATACCATTTAGATGAAGAACATGAAGCCATCCCATCAAGGATCTTCTCCTATGCTAATGACTGTGATTGTCTCATACCGTCTCTTTTGAAACCACCCTCTCCTACACCCATTCAAGAAGAGGAGAGCATGGCTAAGTCTTATGCTTTCCCTTCATATAAATTAGTCAAGAAAAGCATTGAGAAGAAAGAGGAAATGCTAGTTGAGGCAATCCAAGAAGCAGCCTTAGAGGATTTATTTGTTTAAAAAGTGAATTATTCAACCATAGCTTAGCTCAATGAGATTTTCTTACAAGGATTTTGAGGCTCTCTATCTCTCCCTCAAGAACCACCTAAAAGAGCTTTCAAATTCCTTATTTGGAAGGATAATCTCCTAAGACACAAGTAAGGTGAAGTTTTTCACCCTCTCACCATCTCCCTTTCAGTGAAATAGCCTATTTTTCAAAGGATAGAAGAGGATATTGCAATCATAGGTGAGCCACAAAAGGGTAATACAAGTGTCTATAAGTAAAATATCATGATAAGCAATCCACTTCATTTAGAAGAGGAGAAATTAGGTTTAGACCAACCTTTTTAGCATGGATTTGACACTAATGAGTTAGATCCTAAAGAGGGCAGTCCTTAATCATGACATGGGGGAGATCTTGAATGGACTACTGATTATCTATTCTACATAATCAAAAAAGAGGATCAAAACTAGGTATAAGAGGTTGGTCTAATTTTGGATGAGGTGTCAAATCAATATAGCCCTAATATGTTGGAGCTAGAGGAATAGACCTTAAGAAAGATAAATGTGATGTTTTAGACCTTATATGGTAAAATCAACCCTCATTTATAGTTGAATAAAAATATGAAATATTGAGTGAGGTTGATGAAGGATACATCTCAAGTGCTCAAGTGATGCAATTTGAGAAGCATACCAATGAAGATCCTCAAAATCATGATGAGTTAGGCCTTGATTTCAATGATGATCCTCCCTTATATACAAAGTAAGAAGGTAAATATAGGTAATATATATTGGTCCTTGGTGAATGTGGGACTACCCCTCTTACAAGTGAATCAGAATAATCTACGTTTTGGTATGAATTAGAACTATTTTTTGTAATCTTAGATAGTCAATATTTGTATTCAAAAGAGTTATCAAGTGGGAAGATTTCAAGTGATCCTATAGTCCAACATAAATCAAGCTTTGAATAAATATACCAATATGTCTACATTGGATACATGTTTGTCCCATTTCATCTATTAGAGAGCATGTTAAAAGGACTAGAAATCAAGTAGTTTGGTTCACTAGTTTAGGTGCCTCCAAAACAAGGTATTTTTCATCCTAGTCCATTACAAGTGAATGATGCTAAATTTTTCCCATTTGATATATGAGGAAAATACTTGTAAGTGACAACCATTTTATATATTAGAGTAGATTTTTATGTTTTCCTCTAAGTGCCTTGTGCACTTTCTTTTTAGTTTTGTGTTCCCTTCCTTAAGTGCCTTAGGCACATTATTAGTTTTGTTTCTAATTGTCCTTATTAATTAAAGAGGAAGTTTTCAAAAGTGGGTATCATTGTATCAATTTCATGATATTTTTTGAGAAAGACTTATGACCTCATATGCCCAATGGATCAGACAAGGCAACTAATCTGTTGCATAGTAGGCATGCAATCCCAAGAGGTCACCAAAAATGTTGGCCAAAATTGGCCCACATAAGAAGTTTTTTCTTGTATATCCTAATAAATATTCATCTAGAGCCATGGTTTGAGGATCAAGGGAAAGAATTACTCCCTTCAAGATTTTGGTTCATTTGTCTTTTCTTAACGAGTGTAAATATATAGAAAACCAATAAAGGAATTGGTTTTCACATATATAATAATGAGCCAAGTTCATAATCAATGAACTTCAAAGGTTTAAGTTCAATCATGATCTTCCTGGGTCATTCAAGTAAAATATTTCATAAGTTAAAGCCAAGTATATACCTTAAAATGATCTAACAATGTGGGATGTGTCAGAGGAGATCAATTAAAGACATAAGAAGTAGTTATTTGGGTTCAAAATCTTCAACAGGATCCTAAAATTAAATGTAGGGATAATAAGTGTCAAAGCCTCACTTGATCAGATTAAAGATCAACTACATGTGAGTACTCATCCAAGTCAATAATTCAAGATAGATAAATGGTTTGGGTTTAATCATGCAAAATTAGATCTAATGACGAGTATAAGGTTAAAAGGTCGGTGAATCTTGATATTAAACACATTGATGACAAGTGTCATGATCATGGTGACTTAGTAGATCAATGGTGTGTGTTTGATCAAGTAGAAAGAATATTGACAACACACATTCAACCATGTAGATAAGATCAATAGTGAGCATGAGATCAATAAGTTAAGAATACCAAATTACACATGAGGCCTCTAGATGGCATAAAGACATTAATTGGATAGAGACTAATAGTGGATCCTCAAAAGGCATGAGATGGGGACACATGTCTAGAGTGATGTTGATCATGTTTTAAAATATTCAAAATAATATGGTGAGGAAATGCCATGTAGGTAGACACATCAGATTAAAGGATTTTGTAGACCCAGGTATGCAAATGTGTAATTTCAAGATCAAAATGTGATTCAGGTTGAGCCATAGTAGATTCATCAAAATTTTAAGCCTCCATTAAAACTCAGTTAAAAACCTTGGTTTGAAGATTTATATTCTATAGTCCCCATTTTTCTAAGGTGGTAGTGTTGTTTCATGACTATGATCATTGTTCTTCAAAAGGGATCCATGTGTATAATGAACTCTTGGCTTTCATAATGCTCATGGGTAGAATAGGTTTATTAAAATCTAATAGAGATAAAAGTGGGTTGTTAGTTATTATACTAAGCCTAGTGGGTCTTCATAAAAATTATGACTATATGAAAACAAATAAATAGGATTGGTTTTCATCTATAGTCGACTTATTTTTAGGGTTTGGAGTAAGGTCAGATATTATGATTGTTAGAGTGTCAAAAGAGATACCAAATGAATGAGTCCAAGTGACTATATAATAATGTAAATAACATAAAGTTTCAGAATCAAGGTCAAGTTGAATGTAGATAATATCTAAAAATCCAAAATAAAAGATGACCTGCATGGTCAACTAAGCACAAAATGATAAATCAACTGACTTGTGCCCAAAAATCTTCTAGAAGAGCAAGTGGAGGGTGGCATAGAAGTAAAAGGAGGATAATTTTTTGGTTGAAGAGAATAGGTGGAAAATTCAATACATTTTTAGTCTTTGAAGACTGACCCTTCTTAGTAGATCAGGACATCATCATCCTCAACAAATTTCTATCTTCTACTATGTTTTCTCAGCTAATGAGAGAGCTTGAAGACTATTGGATATAATTAAAATTAACTTGTTGAGGAAGAACTAGTTTTTATGGATCTAAATGTGGCTGATAATTGATGAAGGGTACTTATAGCTCATTTATTGAAATCTATTTGCTCACCTCTTCTCTCCCCCTTCTCCTTTTCTCCTATATCTTCCCTTTTTCCCATTTGTAAAGGGATATCTTTAATTTTTGGAAAGAAGAGAAGACTCTCATTTTGATAATTCAAAACCCTATCAAAAAAATTTAAGAACTACCTATTTAAGAAATAAGATAATTTTTCACCTATCTCTTACTTGTAACTAGTGTTTAGTAAGCTTGTGCATGATGGCTTATGAAGGAGAGTATTCCACATACATTTTCATTCTTTATTACCTATTTTAAGTGTTTTTCAAGCTATTTTTAGGTATTAACTTATGTTTTTTGTATATTAATGGATTCTTGGTATGAATCTTATAATTCCTCTTTATTTTCATTTATTGCTTAATGAACCTAGTTTGTGAAATACTTATGCATATTAGCTAGTTTGTGAGATTGTGTGAGCAAGGATTCTCTTGTTTGATTTAGTGTGTGTTCAAGATTATGTTATCACTCATTGAAACTTGGTGCATCACCATTTTATCTATCTTAGTAACACTTTACTCACTCTATATCCCTTGTCCTAGTAGAATCATTAGTCTTGGTGATCCACCAAGAGAAAGCTGACATTATCTAGAGATTCAACCCCACAATAGGATACCCATAGCCTAGGGTTGTTCCAATTTTTTGTCTTAGTTGGTGGGAGCCTAAAGAACCCCCTCCAAGGGTGAAAATTAAGTCCACATAGGAATCCTTAATCTCCTTCTTGTTGTTTGGTGGCACAATCTTTGAAATTCCTTATATTCTATATGGATCAATGATGATTCCTTATCAGGTAATGATGTCCCAATATATTTCCCTCAATTACTCCAAATATTATCTTATTTGGGTTCATTAAAATGCCAAACATTTAACATCTTTAGAATATTTAATGCAAATGGCCTACATGATCATTATTGTTCTTGGAGAAAATAGTAAGATCAATCATATAGATGATTATACATTTACCTATCACTCCTTTAAATGCATGATCCATTAATCATTGAAAGGTGTCTTTTAAATTTATTACGCTGAAAGGCATCTTCTTATATGCATAATTACCCCATTTTATGGTAAATGTAGTTTTCATTATATCTTCAAATTGCACCAACACTTGGTTATAGCCTAAAAATCCATCCAAGAAAGACATCATTTTAGATCCACTGACTTTATGAATAACATCATCTAAGGAAGGTGATGGATAGTTATCCTTCTCAAAAGCTTTGTTTAATTTACTAAAATCAATACATAATCTAATTTCTCCACTCTTCTTTCTGATTGGGACTAAATTGGCCACCCAAGTAGAGTGCCTAATATGGAATACTATATTTTCACTTAATAGCTTTTCCACTTCTCTTTGAATGAGAAGATATAGGATAGGATTCACCAGTCTCTATCTTTGCCTGAATAGCTTGTGGTCTAGTTTGACTGTAATTATATGGGTGATGACCTTTGGGTCATAAACCTTCAATTATTCATATATCCATGTAATCACATATTTGTAATATATGAGTAAATCCTTGACCTATTTTCTTTCTTCTGGATTGAAACTAAGGCCAATGTTGATGTTGTGTGGGCTATTCTCATCTTCCAAATTCTACCTTTTAAAATTAGACTCATTAACCTTGGATTGCCTTTGTTGTTGAGCTTAGGGATCTATATGAAATGCTCCTTCCATGAAAATAAAACTCGTTAGGAGATAATTTTATTTGAGATGGAGGATGTCTTCCTCATCTGACTCCTCTTGGCAAAGATAACTAACTTCCTTATCATCAATGATTTAGGACTCAAGTTGTCCTGAGTTAGTTAGAAATTGAATGATCTACTAGTTCATCATCAAAGACATGGAAATTTTCTACATTTTCAAGAAAATAAGGATAAGTTATTAGCTTAATATAAAATCTCTTTGCCTTGAATTCTTGGAGAGGATCAAGATTAGCAGTGGAAGAAGTTAGTAAATTTGTATCTTGATTTTATTCTCTAGGAATAGCCATTATATTGAAAGCCTCAAAGATCTCAATCAAATATAGTGATATGTGTTTATATATTTTCAAATATGATAGCTTACATTGGTATTTTTTTCTAACCTAATTGACTATGAGATCTAAATCCCCATATAATAACAACTACTTGACATTGTTTTTGAGTGTAATCCCAGAATCAATGCTTCATATTCAGCCCTATTATTGGTGAAAGAGAACTATAATCTATATGATATCAATAACTTATTCACTTATAGATCAATAAATTCAATTATTATTCTTGATCCTTTTTTGGATCTGGTGCCATCAAAGTCCAGAGTCCATAGTTGATTGGGGCCACAAGATTCTAGTTCTTTTATTTCATTTCATGTAGTAAAAGTATAATACCAAGTCTAGGAGATTCATAACTTAATTATTCATTATTTAAATTTTAATCTATGATGGGATAATTAATTATTGGTTCCTAATCAATTCAAATTTGGTTTGTAATATCTCTCCATGGTAGATAATAATGAGAGAAATATGTTGAGATATATCCATTGACTAGCTTAGACTAGTACCTACTCAATAATAATCCATAACCTTTCAATATGTCTACTAAAAGGATGTTGATATTCATCTTTAATGATGGCTCAGATGATACTTCAATATGCACATTAGTGAGCTCCTCAATTATTGGTACCACTATTTTATCCATCTTTGAGACTATTCTCTTTCATGGGCTTGGAGTTAGGCCAAGCTTTTGAAAAATATAAGTAGGCATCATTGTTGTTGAAGCTATAGAATCAACTAAGCAATTATGAATATTCTTACCAAATGCCCTGATAGTCAAAAAAAAAGGGTAGAACCTTTAGCTTGCTTTTGTATATGACATTGGTGTCATAAGCCTTTATTTTATCTATAAGATCTTTTGTCTTTTCCATAATGACCTTCCCTATGATAGACTTCCATAATATCTCCTTATGTTTAGTGATCTAAGATAATTGATTAAGGTTAATGTTTTCTTTGATTTTCTTCATATCTTCAACAATGTTGTACCCTCTTATGCTCTATTCCTCCTTATTCTGAGGCTAGTCATTCATGTTGTCAATTAGGAATGTGCCCTTGAGAGAAAATGTGTTATTACTCACTCTTATTGGAACATGAAATATTTCCTAAGTGTGGGTGACTTTATAATGGAAATATTATATAGATATGGTTATTTCCCTTGATGCTTTCATAGAATTTAATCTTAACCTATTAAATACTAATTCTAGTAATGAAAAGGGTACAAAAGTCACTATTTTCAATGGAATTGAAATAAAACTAGAAATGGAGGTGATGCACCAATTGTTTATAACCAATTATGTTTATAATTACACTCTCATGAAATGGATAAACTTACACACATTATATACACTCAGGGATGAGTTCTACAAAAGTGTTTCAGAAGAAAGACTTAACAATCTCAATTTACGCAAGGAAGGAGTATAGAAAAATTGAAACCACATCCAATGATTGAACTTAAGATAAACTATAAAATTAATATGACCTATAAAAATCCAAATATCTCTCATGAAGATACAATAACTAGACAATAACATAAGAAAACAAATGCTTCACTAGATTATATCAATGGCAAACACATACACTTCACTTAAAAAACATGAAAATGGAGGAACCAAATATTCTTATTTATCTAAAAAGGTGAGTAAATTTTTTGGAATCCTCTTTTAATAACAAAAATCAAAGAGTGATCAAATACATTCTAGAAAATAATTTTAAATAGGAAAAATAAATGCTTGGAGACAAAGCAACCCCAAAATAAGGGACTTCAAACTTGGTCGTATTCCTCTTTTAGTGCTATGTATCCCTTATTTAACACTTTTAAACATTAATACTTCATAATGTGGAATAGAAGAGATATTTTTAAAAAAATTGGGAGCTATTTAGCCTTGTCTTAATGATTGTTCAATCCTTAACCACTTGGAGAATGCCTAGATTCATGTTTTAGCCCATAGATCTTACCTTACATGTATCCTTGTTGAATGAGTCTTACTCCATGAAATTAGGCCTTTAAGTCCATTAAGGTATTAATTTTAACCATTATTGATTCTCATTTATGATGTTTCAATAATTGGATGAGTGTTTTAGGAAACTTCTTCAATATAATTTGACTTTGTCCTCAACATGGGCGTAGGAAGAGAAAGGAGACCTTTTAGAACTTGGAGACTTTTCAAACTTTCTAACCTTAAATTAAATACATTTCATGAATTATTAAAAGTCAAAATTTGTCATATCATCTCATTAATAATATTTTTAAAACTTTATTAGGATTCATATACACTCATTTAGTCTTTTAACCCCTTAATTTCTCATTTTTCACTAAAGAGTATAAGGCAAAAGATGGTCTTTATTCATGTTTTCTTCAAGTTTGAAGATATCCTCTATGTATGACTTATAAAGAGTATAAAAAAATTGTAACAAGGCAATTTAATCCATCAAACACTCAAAAATACCTAGATTTACACCAAAACGATGCATTCCTCTCAATTCCTTATAACCTTTTTTTAATCAATTATCATTTTCTAGGAGAATATTGAGATTAAAATGAGAAAATAAGAACATTTTTAGATACATTTTATCCCCCTACATCTCATCACATAATTTTCTGGCCTAAATCCAATTGAAAGTGTCTTTTCTATCGCATTATTTCAGGCAAATTATGCCTAATTAGCCCTCCTAGGCCTAAAAAGTGAAAATATTGATCCTAAGACCCCCCACACAAGTGAAATTCACAAAAAAAAATTTATTCACTTTTAAAATGATTTCATCATAATCCATGTCAATTTTTTTAGTATATAACACTATGGAGGTACATGAACCATGAAATGGTCATTGGCAAGCTTGCTTTTTTTAAGCAATTTCTTGACTAGCCCAAAAGATATGAATAGTTTTGGAAATTATGAGTAATATAATATGTATTTTTAAAATTTTATAGTTAAAAAATTCTTTATCCACATATATAATTTATTATAATATATCCACACTCTTTATAACCCCTATTTTAGCTAAAAATCATGAAAAAGTATAGTTATTGTAAAATTCTATTCTAGTGAAGGTACAAAAAAACACATGTGGATGATTATACAAGAGTATAATACAACATATAGTATTTTTTAGGAATAAATTGTGGCATTTTAATATCTTCCCAAAAAAATATTTTCAAACTAGTCTAAATTAGGGTTTTAGGAGGGTTTAAGACCCATACAAGGTCTAAATGATTATTCATAAATAACATACATATTATTTTCCTCATAAATACAAAATAATATTTTTATGGGACCCATATAAAACATCCAAACACCACTAGGTCCCATTCAAAGTGTGACAGAAGATATGATAATTTGAAGTTGCTCCTAGGTTGGCTTGCTTAGCACTCTTGAGGCTAGAGAGGTCAAATTTAAAATTTAGATCTTATAAGTCATTATAACTATTTTTAATAGTTCATAAAAATTTATATAGACCCAACACATGATTATAAATTCTATATAAGTATTTTTCACCCATTTATATGTTCATGATGGACTGATTAAGGTACTTGGGGTTTAAGATTACTTACCCTTGCAAGCCCTCAAGGGCACTTAGACTAAAAAATTAAGTTTTTTTATCACTTTATAGTGTATGGAGGTAATTTAAATTCTTTTATTATACCTTTTAAACCATTAATGAGGTTTTTAAGGTTTGTTTTTTTCTCTTGACCTTAGGTGAATCTCTAGGTCTCTTGAATAGACCCTACAACTAGAGTGGCCTAGGACTGAGACAAAATAGTGGATATGTCTGATACTTATATGAAATAAATAAAATTTACATCTAATTCCACTCATTACCACAAATTTTACCAAATTATAGAACTTGATTGTACACGTAGATGCCCCAAAACTCACTTTTTCCATAATTATCTATTTGGTTGCCTATTTTTTCATGCTTCATGGGTATATGATTAAATTTTACTTATTTTCACCTATTCATGATGGTATGATAATGCCAATAAGGAATTTATAATTTTATATGGTCCCTCTCACATTATCCTTGTCCTCCACTAGTCTTTTTCAAGACACATACACATCATCACCACACTATCTCTTCTCCTTTCTCACTGATTTGTACCCTATCAACACTGGTTATATGTGTTGATTAGTCATTGAAGGGGTATTTTCAATGTCTACCTTATGATTTATGATATTTTTCTCCTATTAATATCTCTTAAGTCATTGGGAATGATTTCTCACTTCATTTTTTGACACCATAGCACTTTAAGTTCATATTAGTAGTTTGTTATCTCTTAC
Source organism: Torreya grandis (assembly GCA_037957365.1). Lineage (NCBI taxonomy): Eukaryota > Viridiplantae > Streptophyta > Pinopsida > Cupressales > Taxaceae > Torreya > Torreya grandis. Next base: position 193,456 of record JARHVA010003896.1, read on the forward strand.
GCATACATAGCTTGTGTACCTTCCAATCAACTTAGAATATTATTTTTATGGTTCTCAATGACTATATAACTCATTTAAATATTTTTTTAATTTAATTTACCATCTCCCATTGATCTACGCCTACTCTAGTTTCAAACATCTCCAACCCAAAACACTATTCTCTTCATACATAGTCCAAGATTGAGTTGTTTCATACTCTACGTCTCAAGAGGTATGAGTCATCATGAAGTATGGGTATAATGTAAAGAACACCCTTTATTATTTTATAATTTATTCTTGAACTAATTAATTCCATACTATCACCTTTACCCTGCCCTTACACTCATCTCAGGTTCCTAAGACCTAGCCAGTAACTTGCTAGGTGTGCTCAAAACATGTCTCCCAATTGACTTGGTTATAGGTGTTATTCCCATAATGAGGGTTAATATAATTAAGCCTTAGATTAATTTTACCATATTTTCATAATTATTATTTCATATTCATGAAATTTAGGTCCCTCATGTCAACTTGGATAAATTACTTGATTCCATCTCATTTCCACACATAGTCAAACTCTTAAAATCTTCATATGCAACTATAAGTTCCTATTTCAGATGTGTAAAATTATTTTGAAAATTAAGTTTAGGTATATATGTCATCGTATCAATATTTAATTAAATCTTAATATGTATTTATAACATTTCCTTATCTCATTTCCATCTCTATCACCTCAACATGTATCCATGCCTTCCATTGATCTGTTTGAACCTTTGTTTTTCTCCATTCCTTTATACACTAACCTTTGTATCTTCATTTTAAATATTTAAAATGAAAACCTTACTCATTATCAATATATAATATATGTTATACCTCCTATATTTTTCAATTTTCTTCATAATTATATGCATTCTTGAAATTATTTCATATTACACATAGACTAAGACCTAACCCTAATTTTTGACCTTCAAGTATAGGTTGGCTATAGGTACTTAGGGTATTTGAATAAGAAATTAGGTTTATAATCCTATTTAAACACCTAATTTTGTGACATTCCAATGTTTTATAACTAAAATGAATTTTATAAATCTAAAGTGTCTTTAACAAATTTTCTTCTTCCTCTTGATGATCAGGCTTAGAGAATGATAAAGTATCTCTAACAGGCTTATATGCTATCACCACACTACAACTAACTATGTTATCTAAGTTTTAGATGATAATGTTGAAATTTTGGCCCTTATAATGGTCTATGAAATTGTATGTATCCAAGGTTAATTTTTAAACCAACTTATTCCACCTTGATCACTCTTCTAGACTATGAAATCATTTAGCTCTTGGAGTAACCTATAAGTGGAAATTATTCATTGTAAAAATTGAAAATTAAGATTTTTATCATTTTTTATCACTAGTTTACTTATAATTTACCTCAATAATTTTTTATCACTCACCATTCTATCTTATTTTTAGCCCACTTGACTATAGAAACCTTAAAAATAAGCATTCACACTTGTAGGAAATTTGATTGTTGACAGTGTTTCCCTTATGGCTGTAGGTGGAGATTGTGACTATAGTTTCTTAGAAAATTTTATATCCACTTTAAAATTATCTCATAACTTGACAATAATTCCATTTGAAACTAAATATTTATCAACCAAAACTATCAACAACACCTTCAATTCTATGAACCTGGATATTTGAGCTTAGAGATCTTGTTTATTCTTTAAACTAATTGTAGGTGTCCATTTTGCTTCATATAGGTATGGTTGAACTAAGAGACAGGTGAGATAGACACTTTATATATATTTTCTTGGATTATTTAATTATTTTTATTCCTTAATCAATTCATACTACCTATTTAGGATATAACTTCTCCTTAACTTCATTATTCAAGCCAACATTAAGACAACTATAGGTACATTGTACTTTGTGTGGATATTAGATGGATTTTCAATGTTTGAAGTGTCTATCTCTTATTTATATTTAATGGAGAACAATATAACACCCTTATACTTTACTCAAACTAATAAATAATTATTACAAGTCTTAAGATTATCAAAATAATGTCACACCTTGAAACTTGACTGATTGTGACATCATTCATGGTTGTACATGATTATTGTGCATGAGCCAAGGTGTATAGTCACCTTGTTCTCCATGTACCTCCAAAGTCTCCAAATTATTGAATATTCATTATTAACTCATCAAATTTCCATTATGGGGTTAGAATAGTAGGGAAACAAAGAACAAGATGTTACTTTAAACAGTGCTAACTTACCTTAAACTTTGCTAAATTGAGTTTTAAGCTCATTTCCTTCATGATTTTAATGAACTTTGTGAATATTATAAGCACTCATATCCATTGATAGGACATTATTCACCTTATTCTCTGATTCGGTACCATCATAGCATATTCAAAATGGTATCAAGTTCCTTGGAAGGTCTCTTGAATTGACAAAAAAGTAACACACAATCTTTTAGTGTTATTTTAGTCATTTGAGGCTCTAAACTAAAAAATTTTATCCCTAAGAATGTATAGAGTCACATTTTTATCTTAGATGATAATTGGAGGTAGTTCATGTTATCCCACATCACCTCATAACCTATTTAACACTAAAATAAAGATCATTAAATACATTTGTACTTTGTTGAAGAGACTAACTCAGCTTAAACTCTCTCAAAGGAGTTATACTTAGAATAGAGACCTATAAACCCTTGATTGGATGAATTAGGTGTGAAATTAATTATATATTTATTTTATAACCTATATATATATATGAATTAATTTTCTTAATAACTTATGTTATTCTCTAAAATTGACCCAAAAGATAATTCATAAAGATAATGAAAGAAACAATTTTATGCTATAAATACATTCCTAGAAGGAGTTATCAGATGAAAAAAATATTAAAATTAGACTAATTACCTATAAAATCATCCATAAAAACTATTACTCTCCATATATTTTTGATATTCAAAAATAGGTGCAAGAATAGACCCCTATCGGATGTATAGGCCATAGTGACCTACTATCACTCTTAGTGATTGTTCATAAATATGAGACCACCAATACACAAAACAATTATAAAAATGTCAATATTAATTTTACCACTAACAATTTCCAAAGTTTTAGCTCCTAACTCTCTCTTATTTTTGTATCAATCATTTGAAAATTACCCTTCTAGAGCTGTCAAGAAGGTTGATATAGAAGCAAAATTGGTTTTTACCATTTTTCACATAAACATTCCTCAAAACCACTAATATAACCTTGTGAGGACCTAATTAAACCTTTGGGATGATTTAATCACAAAACTCCTTTGAAAACCAATATGAATGCCTCAAAAAGGCTTATTTTTTCACTAAAAAAGCCAAATTGACTAAGGAGATATGATTGAAATGATATAAAATGTGTTAATAAGTATTTAAAATGTCTAATAATGTGAATGAATATGAAAATGATGTTAATCTTGATTACATACTATCAGAACCTTACCAAACCATCCCTGGAGGGCACAAAATGGTCAAAATTACATGGAAATGAGTCATGAAGTTAGTCCAAAATGTGATCAAGCTAATTATTCATATGTTGGGAATAAAATTACCTTGACACATTTTATGACTCTCATAAATATACTATATACTCTTCTCACCACTAAAAATGGCTTGAAAAGGCCAAAAAATGACTAGACAAGCACAAGACAAATGAATGACAAAACCTTAACTCATAGAATCAATCTTAAGACCTGATAATCATGGATTATAATGATAAATTTAAGAAATTTTCAAGACTAACCTACTTAATAACAATACAAATTAGCATGACATTCAAATTTTTGAATGATAGGGGTGACATTTTAACTTGTGAGGTCAAAATTATCAATAATTCCCTTTTGGGGTAGGTGGTTTGTTATTAGCTTTTGGATTTGGTGGAATGGTTATGCTATTTTGAGGAGTATAATTTGGTATGGGATGCCTATTCCTTAGGTTGTAACCACCTATTTATAATTATTGGAATGCATGGATCTCATCGATGTTTTACTTTGGTATGTTGTCATCTTCACTCAGGAAATGAAACTCATGAGTCTCAAAGAACATAGCAGTGCTTGGAGGGTGAGAGTCATGATGGAAATATGATGGATTATGCATCAAATATTATCTTAACACCTATCTTTGAAATATCTCAAAAGCTACATAAAATTCAACACAGTTAAGTTCTTCATGCTAAGAAGTATTATGGATTATGCACTCGTTAGGTAAGGTTGTCTCCACTATATTGATTTTTGGGAGCTTGCTAGACTACTTTGTATTATTTATAGGCCTATTTAATGGTCTATTATACCTCTATAACCCATAATTATTATTGTTATTTAGGCCATCGATGTTGGTTACCTTTCTTTGCATGTTAAAGATGTCATTGCTTAACTTCTAAACCATTTTTGTATAGCATCCAGCTCTACTTTAGTAGATTTAGTTCCCTATTAAACAATAGTAGAGGATGTAGTCAGATGTTGATTATGATGGTAACCATTACCTTGTGCATGGTTGTTTAAAAAACTATAATTTGGATGTGTCATCTATGTCAGAGTAGGCATCATACATAGCTGATTATGATTAAATGCAAGGGCATTCTACTTCACATGTGGAACTAGATTCAAAGTTAGGATACCATTGTTAGCACTAGGTATGTTAGGTACCTAAGTATCAAGCTACCTATAAATGTTTATGGCCTCTTCAGAGGCTGACGCCAAAGTGTTGATAGTAGTATCCTTTTCAAGAAGACTATAATAATTAGATCTAGAGCATTTTTTACATTTCTAATACCAATACTTCATTTGGTTTATACATCTTGATTAACCAAGTGTACATATTTTGAAATCTTACATTGAAGCCCTGATTGGTTCTTGGGGCTCCCTCTTCATGCGAGTAAAGTGATGGTATAATAGACTGGGGATGGTTACTTCCCCAAATTATGCAAGAAAAGCATCTTGACATGCATTCTATGAAGCGATGGAATTCTCTTAAAAATTAAGATACCAATCATAAAGAACATCCATTAGTGTGAAAGAAAAAAGTTTTCATGTAACATATTCATTAATAACATTCATCAATCTCAATACAACTTTGAAATACTTGATGTGTTTTGTCATTCTTCCTCTGAAGGAGAGAAAGATAGTAAATACTTTTTAGGATTCTCAGGTAGGTCATACACATCCCCTGGGATGGCAATAATATATCCAACCAACCAAGGTGGTTGAGACATGGGATGATTAATAGGGGGAGTGTTACTTATTGGGGAAGGTGTTCTGGTTCTGTCATTAACAAGGGTAGTTGTTAAAAATCTAGGCCTTTTATAATTTTATAAGGGTGAGACTACAAGACTAGTGTGAGAACTAGATATGGTCACTCTCCTAGGTAAATCTAGCACAACTCAGTGTATATACTAATCTCTTTTATTAGAGAATCTCAAGGCCCTCCTAGCACCAAAAAGAATTTTTACGTATTTTTTATGCACACCAATTCATAATGAGGTAGCCTCTAATGTTTTAGTATCTCAATGGAAGTAAAATCCACTCCAAAGCACAAGTTGTAGGTATGAATTTTTAACAACTAGGTGATGGAATATTAGGTAGAGCATGCAAGTGGTTAACCAAGATTATATATGAATGGATGGTTATAAAAAGTAAGTTAAAAGCTATTAAAGTTGGTGGATGGATGGACACTAACCTAGAGTGGGTAGATCTTATAAATAAATTCAAAAATAGAGGGAAGGGTAGAGTAGAAATGAAGAATTTTATGGCTTCAAGAATCACCTCTCATGTTGGATTCTTAGTGGAAAAGTGTTTTTATCACCAATGTCTATTACTATCAACTATTGAACACTCACACAGAAATATGGTAAAATAGTCTAGAATAGTTTGAGATAGGAAACTCAGAGGTCTCAGTCAAAGATTGTTCCTTTTAGAGTAGTTGTTACAACCTCTTACTCAGTATATTATGACTTGGACCAAGGAGATATCTAAGATAGTTGTTTCATATACACATAAGACTATATCATTGAAATAACCTATACACACTTAGAAATATGAAATAGTCAACTTACTCAAAAATAATCAATATAATTGTTAATTATTCAATAGATTTTACACAACTATAACTATCATATTAATCATAAGAATAAATAATTCCTCGTAGTTGTTGTATAATAAGAGTTACTAAATCAAAATAACTAAGAAAGATCAAACCTAATTACACAAAACTTAGAGAGAAAATAAACAAACACAATCACTGATGATTAAAAATTTATTATGCTTTTGTATTGAAATTTTTTGACCCTTGAAAATGAGGGTTGCATATATTTAAATAAACTTGGGGAGGGGTTTCCTTATCCTCTAAGTACATGCAAATTTTTTGATTACATGGCATAATTAGAACCTTATTTCTAACTAGAGTTTCAAAATATTATGTAATGTATATATAGAGTTAACTTATATTTATTGAGAATTAAAGTCATATTTTAAAATATTATGCAACATGTGCATGTTTATAAATAATTTAGGAAAATTTTACATTAAGTTATAAATAATTGTACCTATGAGTATAAAATTTACATCACTATATTGAATTGACATGCACAAAACTATCCCTTTCAACTAAGACTGAGTGGACATTTGCATGGATGCATTAAATTTTGTAGGAGTTATAACTGTAGATGTTGGTCCCAAAATGGATGTTACAACCTTAGTCTTCTTTTTTGCCTCTATCTCAAGATAAAATTTATGACCTACATCATGTTACTACCTGATGATGTCTAAGTTAAGTAACAAGGGTTTGTATACCCTATTAACTTGCTCTAAGAGTTTTGCATGCTCAAAATTTGTATTTTGGAAGTTGATCTTAAAATTTTCAACTTTTATTGCTTTTTTTCTTATAAAACTCAAACTTTGCTTAAAATTATCAGATGATTCTTAAATGAGCTGATCAAAATTCATTCTGATAATTAACTTGCTAGTAACATCCATTGCCTTTGATAATTTCAAATCATCCAAGATATTCAAGATAAGAGTTTTATGTTATTGATATTTAGGCATTACTACCCCAACTATGGTAACCCACTCTTTAGCTTCCTATGTTATGATGACCACAAAATTGAGAGCATTTGATCCCTTTAATGGTGTCACCAAGTATAGATGGTTGTATTCCTTATTTGTTGTGTGCAAAATCAATAATTTAAACTCATTTTCATTTTTATTTAAATAATTAAAAAATTGATGTGTCTAATCTATATGGGGGCCAATTCATCCATCATTGCCTCAATTTCCTTAAGAGAATTATAAAATTTTGATGTAGCTTATTGAAATTTAGTCTCAATTCTTGGTAGAATGTGGACTATTTATTATTGTTATTTGATTTTCTCTATTTCATATTCTATCTCTTGCCTTTCCATCTCTGTCCCCTTATGTAGTGTTATCCTAAAATCCTTATGGGTTTTTGCTAGGGACTTCAAATCTTCTATGTATTGGGATTTCCCTAGTTTCCATTTCTTTCTCATGGATAAGGCATAGACCTCTTGTCTCTCTTTAAGAATAATTCCCCTCCCAACTTCATCCTCCATTTTCCTCTTCCTAACCCTTTGAATGTTCCTTGAGGGATATAAAATAATGAATTTATGGATGGTAGTTATGTAATTTTAAAATTAGGATTTTGAGAAGCCTTTAATCTAAGATCAATTACCCATGGTGGGATCACTAACTAGGTAAGGTTTATTGATTATGTCTCTCTAGTTATAGCCTCCACCTCTAGATCTTCTATTGATTATTCTATGGCATCTTTGAGGTTTGTGTCAAGAAGGGAGGGACATATTTTTTTGGACTAATACACTCCTCCATATTGGGGGAGTGGATGGATTATATATAATGTTTTACCCTTTTTGGCCTTCCTTGATGATATAATAGAAGTATTTTGGGAGGAAATGATAAAAGGCATTGGAAAATTGATCTATGTAGAAGAGACATAGAGATGGGAACTAGGCAATGATATTTAAATTTTCTTAGTGGCCCTTTTCTTTTTCATGGTTCAAATTATAGTAGTCCCAAAGGGAATATCAGCAATGGTGGCAACAATGGACATGGATGGCACTATGGGGGAAAATGAAAAAATAGTTGTAGAAGAAGCATCTTCTACTTTGGGAGTGAGTAAGGGGGTTGGTAAAATAGAAGTGATGAGAATTAAAATATCATGAATGGAAGTGACATCCTCCACTTTTGGAGTAATAAAAGGGATCTTAAAAACATCACTAATAGGAACTAAACCAAAAATGGGAATAAAATGAGAAACTTAGGAAGTGGGGTCTAAAGTCTGATCCTTCTTATATATTTATACTCTTGGCTTGGTGACTTCCCTTTATTAGCTACAAGGCTTAGTTATTTCGCTCTTTCCAATTCTTCCTCTTCATATATTTCTTACTCTACCTCTATTTATATTTTTTGTTAGGGAACTAAAGGTATTCCCTATGGTTGATCAACTATTAGATTCTTTATGAGGAAAGGATCCCTTGGATTTCTCTTATAGTAAATAGTAGTTTTCAGTGGTGGGGAGGAGGTTCACTGAGTTGGGGTAGTCCTATTGCACTATATATTCCTTCATGGGAAATGTAGTTTTAGATGTTTGTAATGGTAATGTAGCTAGGTTATCCTAGCCTTATATATCAAAAGAGTCCAAGTTAATCAGATATCCTTTAGTTCTCAATCATGCTCAAAATAGGATCTTTCTTAACAACCCTCAATAGTAGGGGAAGTCCTTAAGAGGGCCCTTATTTTAATTCTATTTGTTGATGGGGTATATTACACAAGAAGTTAGAAGTAGCCCATCCTCTAGGGGTGGTAGCCTAGTATGCATTTATTGAACATAAATTGAAGGATCTTGTTAAATAATCCTCAAATGATCCTCCCAAAGGCTTGTAATTTTTGTCCTTTTTAAGACCTAGGCATTATCCTTTGCATTCATGAATAGAAAATCATGGTCATAGGGGACATGTTGGTATGGAATACCAATGCCCTGGATATGATTTTTGATCTAACTGAGGGGGTCCTAATCTCTATGTGGTAAGGTAGGAAACTAATAATGCTTTCTCTTATTTCTTATGTCCTTAAAATGCTTCCTCATTATATAATACATTCTACCAATGATCATGTGATATCTATAAAATGTAATTTTCATCTATTTTATCGAATTCTCCTCCAAAATACACCAAAGTTGATATGTAATTTCTTACTCTTGAAGCTTATTTGGAATATATTTGGGGAGGCACAAAGGGTGAACCTTATGACCAATGACCATGATCACCATATAGTCTAGATATAACCAGTAGTCACCTCAAAGAACTAGTATATTTTTTATTCTCTTTAAAATTTTGGGTAGTGGGGCCTCATGAATTGCCTACCATACTTGAGGATACACATCCTTAGAAATTTGGACCATATTATTAGAATATGCATGTGTGTGTGTGTGTGTGTGTGTGTGTGTGTGTGTGTGTGTGTGTGTGTGTGTGTGTGTGTGTGTGTGTGTGTGTGTGTGTGTGTGTGTGTGTGTGTGTGTGTGTGTGTGTGTGTGTGTGTATATATGTATATATATATATATATATATATATATATATATATATATATATATATATATATGTATATATATATATATATATATATATATATATATATATGTATATATATATATATATATATATGTATATATATATATATATGTGTGCATATATATATATATATATGTATATATATATATATATATGTATATATATATATATATATATATATGTGTGTGTGTGTGTGTGTGCGCGTATATATATATATACACATACATATATATATATACTCGCACACACACGTAGTGCATGTATGTATGTATGTATGTATGTATGTATGAATTGGTAATAATTGTAAATATGATTATTTATATAATATGTGGTTGGGCTCTAAAGTTTCCCTAAATCCCTATACAACATGCCCATCACTGCATCCAAAAGGTAAGACACCATATAAAAATGGATATATGTATTAGTCCACTTGCCTTTATGTAATAATTTCTCCCTTAGCTAGAAGCTGATGATCTCACCTAGGGAAAAATTTATGCACTAGTCATTATCATATCTACTAATAGCACCCAATCCAAGTTGAGAAAATGGGTACTTGGCATGCCATAAATTCTATTCAATAATGCCATCTCAATAGGACCCCAATTTTGAATTTGATAATGGGGGTAGGAGAATTTCCCTTTAGGACCATAGTCTCCCTAGGAAGAAACTATGAGCTAAGAACTTTCTCAATTAAATTTTACTTGTTCCATATTACCAACCTAAGTTTATCAAATATTGTATTTGGAATCAATAGAGATAGGTACCTTTGAAAATCATCATCATTGATATAGGCCATGACCATCTAGTGATCTATATGCTATAAAAAGGCATTTTAAAAAATCTTTCCAGTAAATAACAAGTCATGTAATAGGTTGATGTAGGGCCTAACCTTGGGATTGGCCATCATAAAGTGCAGTCTTTATCTCTTTAGAGAGAGTAAGTCTTTAACCAATTGATGTTGCATGGGTGATATATTTCCTTCATATGAAAATTTTTCAATAGCATTGATGGCATCCCATTATTTTGAGTAATTAGCATACCTATTGTCAAATATTTTTGTATCAAACATTATGACTGTAAACTTTGTAAAATCCTTGATAGAGAATGGGGATGGTGAATGTGCTCCTCTAAAACTCTTGGATGATGTTTCCATTGTAATTCTCTAGTGTGCTCAAAGTCTATTTCTATGCACTATGAAAAATCATTTTCATTTGTTTCTTATTTACAATGCATTTATAGTTAGTTAGGGCTTTTTTCATAGAGTAGAAATTGAGGTTGAATTCACTTGTGAGTATTGAATATGTCAATAGATGCACATCATGTATATATCCTTTTTCATTAAATTCTAGTTAGTTCACTTTTAATTTCCAACATTCATATACTTTGATTTACCTGCATAATTTAAATCTCATTATTTTAGTTGGTGGGTTACATTCTTTAGCAAGTATCAAGAAGTAGTTCTAATTTTTTGGTTAACTCTAATGGGCTCTCAACATTTGGGAGTTGGGAGTCAAGTTTCATGTTGGGGCTGAGTAAAAAATTCTTGTGAACCAAAGACTATAAACATAAACCCTTAACAAAATTCCTAAATACCATATCCCTCACAATAATTTAAACAAAATATTTGAATAAAATTTATGAACATAACCTTTAAACAAAACCTCCAAAGCATATAAATTTGATAATGATTGTTTTAGATAAATTATCTGATGAAAATTCCCAAAAAAAAAATTATTCAAAATATTTGATATAAAAAATACCAAATAAGTAGTTCCTTGAAAACTAAGTACTTCAAAACATTGTTTGAATAATATGTTTGAAGAAACACCGAACAAAGCTTTTAAACAAACACCCGATGAGGAAACTTTGATAAAAATTTTAGAAGACTAAAGTTTCAAGAAAGAAGGTCTGATCAAAATGTATGAAGACCAAATCTTGAATAATTTGTCCAAATAAAACTAAGTCCCAAAAACTTCCATAGTACAAAACTTTGAAAGGCATTAATAAGTTAGTTAAAATGTATAATGTCATTATTTGTACTTCCAAGTGTAAAGATTAAGGAGTAATTCAATAAAAATTACATAGATATGAAGGGACAAAACTCAAAAATCATGGAAAAATGACCAAAAAAATTGGGTCGTCATTTCTTCAAGAAGAAAAGGGGAATGTTGGGTACAACATTTTCTAGTTTCTTTGAGCTTTAGTTTTTTAAGGGCTACAAGGAATTGTGAAAGAATGTAAGGTTTATGAATAAAATCAAGTCTTTTAAGTGATTTATGGCTCTAATAGACTTGTTCTAGGTATGATATTCTATTGATAGACCATCCATGAATAAAATCACAATCTTAGAAGAAAAACCCAACTTTTCTATTCTACAGCTTAGTTAAGGAGAAATAATTCAAGGAGTGAAAAGACTAAATCAATGCATAATGGTTCCAAATAAGCCTTGGAAAGATAATAATACATATTATACATCATATTAGAGGTTGAAATAAGTCAATATTTGATTTCAAAGAGGTGAGTAATGTTGAAAATTTCTCCACTCTCCAAAAAGAATCTTTCCTATGCCAAGCTTCAAGAATGAGTCAAACTTTCCTTTAGAAGTCTTCTAAGAGCCTATCAATCTAGAATATTAAGATGTATAAGTATAGGAGTTTAATAAGACTTGTTTTATGCATTGAATACTTAATTTCAATGGGGTGACTTCTTCACCAAGAATATAGAACTTTGGGCCAAGGATTTAGGTACCTATGTGGGTTAAACACCACCAATGAAAGACAAAGAATTCTTCAATACTTTAAAAAGAATGAAGCATGAAGTGATACACCGTTTTCCCAAGGAGAATAAAAGAGATTAATCATAGAATACTACATTGGAATTTGGAAGAAGACTAAATTAATTTCACATTTCCTTATTTTGGGGTCTCTTGTCTCCCTCTCTCCATTTCTATTCTACTATTTATTTAGGCCTTTAGGCCTTGATTTATAATCCCTCTCTTGGGAATGATGAAACTCTACCAAGATTAAACTTTATAACCTCTTAAGTTAATGAAAGGAACTAATTTTAGACTCATTGATATAGGTTTCGTGTGTTTTGTTAGTTTGATTTACACATGTGGTAGTGTTTTCTCCTTAAGTAGGTCCTAATATAACCTAATTACTAGTATATGATCTTATGTAGGTCACATATAGTGTTTTAATTTTGAGGGTGTTCATTCCTAGTTTTACACCTTGTACACTTGGCCTTTCACACTTGAGAGAAAAAAACAAGCAATGATGAAAAACCTATTATTATGTCGTTATAGCTAGGGAAGGGTTTGGCATCAAGATTAGACTAAATGCATAAAATGACTTAGAGGTACCTAAAACTGGTATGGTCATCTCCCTGCTACTTCTAACTTTGCATAAACCAAGGTGAGAGTACTTATGGGTAGCTTTCTCACATGGAGAGATTTTTTAATTCAACGTCTAAGGGGATTTTTAACGCAAGGAACAAATATAACCTGGGCATAACCAATTTTTCACACTTCACCTATGAGGGGTTATCACATGGAATTCACAAATACTCTAATTAATATAGAATTTATTGAATAAAAATGAGTAAATGAATGTAATCTTAATTCTATAAAATATTCAAAAATAAGGGTCAAATGGAAAAGTATAGCACTATGATTAAAAACACATAATGTAAACACATGTTAAGTGTACAATATATATGCATCTATAGGCAAATAACACTTATAGTATACAAGGGTGTATTATTTGTAGGGTAGGACAAGTTAGATGATTAAAAATAAGGAGGGTAGTATGCTATTGGTTTAAAAATAATAAGGTATCTTGCAATATTTCATGATTATATACCTCAACAAAGATGGAGAAAAACTTCAAATGCAAGATAATGGTAAATACCAAATGATTCATGAGATACTAGAACATATACTAGAATTAATCTTTCAAATGCTTTTCCCTATCAAATCCATAAACCTGGGGTGCCCTAACAAGTTATTTGACAACCTATGTTAAATAAACGCAAAAAGAGTTTATAATGTAAATCTATGCTAAAAATTATAGCCAATAGTGAGCACAAACCCAAATTTCCAATTAACAATTCTTGCAAAACATGTTTCTGCACTTCATCTATAGGAAACAAAAAACAACCACAATCATTTTCATTAAATTAAAAATAAATATTACATACATCAATGTTTTCAAAATGCTGCCATGGGGACAAGCATGGTGAGATTGGTCTTTTGAAAAGGGAGACATAAACATGCTCTCAAACCTTGTTAATGGTTGTATGGATACAACCACCTTAGCAAGGGAGACAAAATCTACACAAATCAATTGATCCTAGAAAACAAATTGTAAAACCTAGACTTAGATAAAATGAACACCTAAAAGAATGACCAATAATAACCTTTAACAGAGGAGAAGCCCCCTATTTATACATTTTCAAAGTTGGAAATGGGTCACAAATTTAAAAATTGTAAAGCCAAATTTCAAGTCTACAAATATGATTCCAGCTAGAAAATATTCGCTCACCATGCCTAAAATATTCGTCTATTTTCAAGAAAAATCATTGATCTAATTGTCTCTATAAATAATGATGAAGATATGCAACAAAATCTTCTATCTCTTAAATGGAGATGCTTTCATATGAGCTGGAAGGAGAATATTCATGGTAGAGGGCCAAATAAACTTTTTCTTTATGTACAACTACCTGGGGATGCTCTTGACCACTTACCTGCAAATATAGAAACTTCTGAATAGATGCCCTCCCTCTCATGCATGCCATGGAACAACCTAATTTCACCATAATTCCTTAGGAATACTATAGATATTTGTCCCTTTGAATTATCTTCTTTAGACTGTCCCACCTTAGACTTGCAATCTTGAAGTATCTTTCTATGGAGGAGCTTAGGCAAACACAATAATGAAAAATGTAAAATACTTAAGTCATCTCTAACCTTTTACTTTTGGATCTAACTTGTTTTTTCACATTTCATAATTTTTTAATTTCTTATTTTGCACATCTATCTGTTTAGGGTTTCCTTCATATTTTTTAATGCATTAATTTCAAATTTTTATTTACTTGAGTAAATCCTAGTCCCTCTCACAAATTTGCCATTTGCAAATTGTCAAAATGTATCAGTGGTGGAATACTTCACTAAATATATTACATAGGGTCCTTGAACATGTTGTTCATTCCTATATGGCATCACCATGTCACTCAATTCATGAATATCTTTTATTTACATTCATCTAAACATTACTTGTCTTCATATGTAGTTGAACTTCGTTGAAATGTGTATGATCATCCTGCACCATCAGATCTACTCATCCAAGAAAATGTGGACCATAAATATATGTTTTTCTGATTACATTTGTGACACATGTCACTACCACATTTAACCTAGACCCTTTGAAAAATCCATTTTGAATCACACCATTGGATCTATGTGTATGCATCAATGCAAACCATCAATCCTGGTCTGAAAGACCAAGTGCTATTGGTTGCTAGATATCTTTGGTCTTGAGTTTATGCCATTTGGTAGCCCTATGAGCCTTCTACATCTTGCACCATTAATCTCTACTAGGATATCACCCTTTCACCATGTGGTTTTTCCTTATTTATCCCCAGTCTTTTGTGAAGTCATCTCTCACTCGCTTCATTGATCTTAAAGCATGATTAAATGTGGACCATTGATCCCTTTTTCCATAGATAAAATTCCACTAGATGTCCACTATGGATTATATTTTACATTTACACACCAATCATTTGATGTCCACATGACCATCAATTCCATTCATGTGACTATCAAATTTAATTTCCAATGAATGATTATCTTTTATGCTAAATTTGAAATCCATGTGCTCATCATTTGACATTCACGTGAATGTCTTTGACATTTTCATGACCATAAAATTTAACCCATAGATGTAAAGTATCTATTAGATCTTAACTTTTACATCTATATGATTATCAAAAGATGTTTGCATGGTCATCATAGATGTTCACATGCCCATCACACTATTGGCTCCACTCAATGAGAGTTTGACATGTGTCTTCTTTGCATTCCTACAAAGATTCCCTTGACTTTTTTGACCCATATGTTCCATTTAATCATCTTCCTCCATGTCAATGTGCATGATTTGATCATGATCTAACAACTCAGATGTGATTGGCTCTAAATAAATAAGGAAAATTACCAAGTTTTAAGCCCGAGGCATTAGTTTTGGGTCTTTGTATTTCAAGATCTTTTCCTTTGGCTTTTCCATATTCATCATCCCTATCTTTTAAGAAAAATAATAATATGAAAATAATATGTTTCATTTAGATTAAAAAGACATTGCATTACAAGGACATATAAATGAGCTTAATAATGCTCATAATAGTCCTATAAAATAGGATGAGCAAATCAACTACTAGCAGTTTGTAATCTTCTAATATATTCATTGAATAGCTTATTCTAATAGCTAACCTATTTTATATGTGTTTTTTTTATAACATAACAAACCACTTTATTTATTGCAAACATATGAGTTAATAATCTAACATTCTCCCCCTTAATTCATCATAGTTTATAGAGTATAAGAGAGAGAACTTCTAAATGACTTAAACTTTCACATGCAAGTGACTTTGTGAAGGCATCTACACATTGATCTTGAATGGGGAAATACTATATTTGGATATAGTGTTGTTGAACATGTTCACATATGAAATAGACTTAAAATTCAATGTGCATCATGCATTCATAAAACATTGGATTGTGAACAAGTTTTAAAACACATTTATTATCACACTTCAGAACTATTAGTTGAGTTAATGGAACTCCAAATCCTTCTAGTATGTGACATAACCATATCACCTTGTAGATAACTCTTCTTAAAACATGATATTCTACCTTAGTAGAATAATGAGAAATAAATTTCTACTTCTTGTTCCCCCATGAGATTAAACTAGATCTGAGAAAGAATACAAACCCAAAAGTGGATTTCTTATCATCAATTGAACCTGCATGATTTACATACATAAATCCAATTAATAACTTATCATTCTTCTTTTATGCTAGACCATAATCTATTTTGCCTTGAATATATCTCAATACTTAGTTGCTTTCTAGTGGCTCATTATTGGTTTCTACATAAATCATGAAAGATAGATGACAACATAGCTAATATCTAGCCTAGTGTATGTAAGGTAGATGACACTCCAAATAAATTAGTGATAAAGAGTAGCATCTACTGGTGGTGATGGATCTAAGTGAGATAGCTGAAGTCTTATCTAGATGGGTGTAGCCATTTATTTACAATCCATCATTTGAAACCTCTTAATAAATGTCTTGGTGTACTTCATTTGAGACATAAATATGTGGTGCCCTTTTTTCCATACTTCCAATCTAAGATATTAGTTTAGTAGCCTAAGATCTATCATGTCAAATGAGTTATTAAGATCACTCTTTATTATATCAATTATCTTCACTGAGCTACTAGTGATGACTAGATCATTGACATAAATAATAATAATAATAATAATATTCCCTCCTTGATTTTTAAGGTATATATTGGTATTATATGGATTCCTCTAAAATCCACGCTTCAAAAGATGCTCATCAATTTTTATCTACTAGGCTTTATGAGCTTGTTTGATCCCATACATAGATTTTATGAGTTTGCACACTTTTTTCTATTGACCTGGTGTGGCATAACCCTCTGGTTGAGTCATATATACCTCTTCTTATATATTTCCATTTAATAAGGCACTTTTTATGTCCATTTGATGAATGTTCTAACCAAACTAGGCATCCATTACAAAGATTATTCTGATTGTCTTTATCTTAGATGTAGGAATAAAAGTTTCCTCATAGTCTATAACTTATTTTTGAGAATAAACCTTTGCTATAAGTATTTCCTTGTGATTATTTATACTACCATATGCTTTGTATTTCATCTTAAATACCCATTTGCAACCAATATGTTTCTTCTCTAGTGGAAGATCAATAAGTTGCCATGTGTCATTCTTCATGAGAGACTAAAATTCTATATCTATGGCATATTTCCAACATTTAGACTCTAGGGCCTCATGAAATATAGAGTGCTCAAATTTTTCTACAACTATGATTATTAAGGCCAAATTTACCTCTTGACAAGCCATAATGTGAGTCCTTAGTCCTATAGATGAAGTGTCTAGACGGCCATCCAATTTTGCATCTATAATTATACTCGTATACCATTTAGGCATACATTGAATAGTTTTAGGTGGTGTTATATCTTCTAGTTAACCTTCACCACTATTTTCATCTAAAAATATTATGGGTCTAGTGCCTGTATTAGATGTATGTGTGGAAGATGAATTGATTTCACCTTTTTGATTAAATAATACATCCCTACTGATAAGAATCTTCATAGTTTTTGTATAAATGAATCAATATGATTTTGACTCTTTATTGTATCCCATTAAAATGCATTCCTTGGTTTTGTTATCCTTTTTCTTTATTTTCTTCTTTTGTATATGCATGTATGATTTGCAACCAAAAACTTGAATATGAGAGACTTTTAGCTTTTTCCTAGTCCATGCTTCTTACAATGTTATTTCATCAAGAGTTTTGGTGAGTAATCTATTCAATAGATACATAGTTATTAAACATGATTCTACCCAATATGAATGAGGTAGGTGTGCATCCTCAACCATGATTCAAAACATCTCTACAATGACATGATTATGTCCTTTGACAACACCATTTTGTTGTGGTGTGTAAGTAGTAGATTATTGGTGATGTATTCATTATGCTAAAAGGTATGAAATGAAATTTTTATTGGTATATTCTCCCCCATGATATAATCATAGGTCCTTGATTTTGTCACTAGTTTTAATTTCAATAGAGGCCTTGAATTATTTAAAGGATTGAAAAACTAATCTTTAGAGTTTAATAATGAAACCCACATTTTTTAGGAATGATCATCAATAAAGAGTTGAAAATACTTGTATACTTTATGGCTAGTAGTCATAGGTCTACACAAATTGGTGTGCACCAGACCAAGTGGATTTAGAGATTGATATTCACTTTTTCCAAAATGAACTCTTCATTGTTTACTAGCTAAGTAATTGGGACAAATATCAAAAGATTGTTTGAGTGTTGGAAGACCTCTAACCATGTTATGTTTGCTTAGTGCAAGCAAATATCCATAACTCAAATGACTATATCTTCTATGCCATAGCTAAGATTTATCTATATTATACACAATAAGTGCTTGATGATCTTTATTTTCAAAATCAAGTTGAAACATTTTACCTATATCAAAAGCTTATGCAATAGTTTTAGAGCCTCTTGACTTGTTCTTGATAAGGTAAAAAAATTTGCCATCTTTTTGATCAAATTCAACTTTGAGATTATGATCAAGAAGTTGATTGATAGACAACAAGTTCTTAGTGAGTCATGTTACATATAGGACATCTATGATTGTGGAATTTTTATGACTAAGTTGTAAAGAAACATCAACTCTACCTTGAATAGTGTATAATGAATCATCACCAAGAGAGACATTTCCCCAAGATATTATTTGGTGTAAAGTGTAAAACCATTATTTTTGTCTTATCATGTGCCTTGTGGCACCAAAATCAACATACTAGATATAATTTGAAGAACAAGGTTCTTCATGTGTCTATGAGGTAAAGACATGTTCATATTCTAAAGAATGATCATCCTTGGAAACATTCCCATGCTATTGTTTCTTCTTCCAATTCTATTTGGAATGGGGTTTTGACTTTGATGACTGAGGTGAATTTTATGAAGTAGATTTCTTGTTGGATGATCCTTATGTGAATTTATTATACCGATAATATTTTAGGTCATGCCCTATCTTTAAAAAAATAATAAAAACATTATAGGAGTAGGCTTTTTTCCCCTATTGATTTTGTTACTTGTTCTACTTAGGATTCTATTTTGATCCATTCATTAGTTCATTTCCTTTTTGAGAGGACACAAGTGCATGATCTTCATCAGGTTCCTCTATAGTCTATATGGCTTCCTCCTACTACAACATGTTAACCAATGAGACAAAGGTTGCTTTCTAACCTATGACATTTAATGTGCTCACAAAAAATTTGTATGTGGGGGGTAGTGCTCTTAAGATAATGGGTAACAAAGAGACATATAACACCATTTCACCTAATGATTCAAGTGAAGCCCATAATATTACAAATCTATGAATAAAATCCTCAACTTTTTCTTCTGGTTTCAAATTGAAAGAATGGATCTAGATCTAGAGATGAAGAAAATGATTTTTTTTCTTTGCTTCATATACTATTTGAAGCTTATTCAAATCATCCTTAGTAGTATTAGCATTACAGATATGGGTTTATAACTCATCTAAGACTCTAAACATGATGATGAGATTAGCCTTCTGATTGGCTTTATCAAACTTTCATTGTTGATTAAAATCAATACAATTTCAGTTCCATGTGCCATTAACTATGGTTCATATTTCCTCAAATTCCAAATGTGTTTTAATTTTGGCTTTCCAGGTTGCATAATTGTCAACTCAAAGAAGTTGTCTTTGGTAGAACAAAATGTGGTCCATTTTTGGCCATGTGTGTAAAACCGATCAAATTGAATAAGGGTGATGGATTGGTTCCTTATCAATCTAGGTTTCAAGGTCTACCTTTCATTATACCATCAGTCTAGGATACCAATGCTTTCTTTATATGTGCCCATCTAGTATACCCATCAGTACATGGAAGAAGCTTTCCCTTTCTATATGCCTTATAGTACATGAAAGAGATTGATACATGGTACATAATGAAAAGGTTTCATCCAATCACTATCACTTTCTTAGATATATTTTTGTATACGTGTATGTAACTTTTTAATATGCTTGGAAATACCACCAGTCAGGATTCATGGCCTTCAATTGAAACAAATAGGTAAATGGAGAGAAGGCTATAAATATATTTGAAGCTTATTACTCCCTAATAATTTAAAGGGTTTATACCTAGACTTTTTTTTGGTAGATATGTTAGTCTATAGACATAGTAGTTCAAAGTGTGATGGCATTAATCATGAATGTGAACTAGAGGCATTATTTGGACCAAACGCTATGAATGAGATTTTTAAAAGCTCATTGATTTTTTGAGACACATTTTGTTTAAATTTTTATCAATTATTTTGAATTTTTAAAATATAATTTATCTTAAAAATTAAAATAAATGTATAAATATTCCATTAGGCATAAAAATACCCCTTCCTTCTAATTTTGTCTTTTTCTAGTAGTGGGATTTGAAACTAGCACCTATTTTGTTCAAAAAAATAGTTTTACACTTGAGATATGGAGAGTTCCTAATTTATAAATCACTTAATGTCAAAATAAATATGAAATTTTGATTATAAAAATAAAAAATTAGACCTTATAGTTTACCTCTCCATGCATAAGTCATAGTGGATAGGCGAAAAATTGAAACAGGTAACTCCACCTCTAGTCCACGTGTAGATCTCATGCAAAGGCCAACTTGAAGAGTCCCAAAATGTAGTAAAAAAATTCAAACCTATAAAACAAGTTTTAAAATGGAAGAAGACTCAGTAGAGAACCATGTTTAGAAATTAGATCATGGAAAAACAAGCCTGTATGGCCTGATATGGCTATAAAACCAAACTGCTCATTCACCTCTTATTAGAATATCTGATTACATCAACTTTAACTACATCAAAAATATGTAAAATATCCTTCTCACATGTGGTTGAAAATATTATATTATGAAAATTTTATTTAGGATTCACATGAGAAAAATGGAATTTGATTTGGATGAGTGTATGACCTAAAAATTGGAAAATAGTGATTACAGGTCAAAATAGA
Source organism: Torreya grandis (assembly GCA_037957365.1). Lineage (NCBI taxonomy): Eukaryota > Viridiplantae > Streptophyta > Pinopsida > Cupressales > Taxaceae > Torreya > Torreya grandis. The sequence goes on from JARHVA010003896.1 coordinate 214,921, forward strand.
CAAGTGCAGACTTCTGAGCTCCCAAAAGGTTGTACAACCTAATGTAATATCATGAAACCTTAAGAAATATAATGAAAAAATGTAGTTGTAAATTTCTCTAATAAATTTTAGATCCAAACTCAACCTGTATGATTAGATATGGACACAATACTATATGACACTACTATAAAAATGTCAAAACAAAATCTTCTTGCTTCCAAAGGCTAAAAACATTGTACAACTTGGGAAGAAATTATTTTTTCAAATTTAAAGGGGTGTAGATAATAATATAATAACTCATCAACCTCTCATGTTCCTATGGATAGTTATTTGGGCTGTAAAGCATGAAATACTATACAACTAGGTTAGAAAACTAATGTCTCTAAGCTCCAAATTGTCCACTAATTTTTACAAGTGAAATCTAACTTATACATTAATTATTTTATCAGAGATTGTATTTGATAATGATTAGTTCTAATACTAGATTTGATAAAAATAATACTATGAAAATAATATATTTCATTTAGCTAATAAACACTGCATTACAAGGATGTATAAATAAGCCTAATAATGTTCATAATAGTCCTATAAAATAGGATGAACAAATCAACTACTAACAATTTGTAATATTTTAATATCTTCACTAACTAACTTATTCTAACAACTAACCTATTTTCTACATGGTTGTTTTATATCATAACAAACCACTTTATTTGTTATAAACATATGAATTAATAAGCTAATATATCTTGTATTTTCTTGGTCTTTGGAAGAATTATATCAAACATTTTATCCATATCATTCTTTTCTTCAACATTTTTGTCTTAGCAACAATTTTTGTGAGATTTTTGTTCTCATCACTTCTACTCATGGGCCTTTTGCTTATCAAAACAATTTTTTTAGACATTTTGTTTGGGACAATTTTCCCAAAGAAATTGAACTCTCTCGGACACTATTTCCATAGAAATTTGGTCTTCAACATCTTTGTCTTTATTAGGAAAATTATTTTATACATTTTATCTAAAATAATTTCCTCAAATAAATTTTCCTTTGCACTTTTGCCAAAGGAAATTGTACTTTACACTTTTGTCAAAGGAATTTAGACTTGAAATTTTTTCCAAAATAAAGGACTTTTATCAGGATTTATATGTAGGAAAAATGCTTGAAGGGAAATTTACCTTCAGACCTTTTTCCATAGGCAAAAATTATGAAATAAATAAGGAATTTACTTTTTCTTAACATAACACAATTTTTTGGACTTGTGTGGGCAAAATACTCAAAGAAAATAGACATTCAAACTTTTTACTGTGGATAAAATGTCTGATAGAATTCCTTTGGGATATTTATACAAAAATTTTGGTTTAAATAAATAAGTATTTGGGGTTTTTGCATGAATAATTTTCTCAAAATACTCCAAAGGCTTTGAACATATTCTAAGTAAATACCAAGTAACACTTAGCCAATTTTAACATGAAACTTGACCTATAATGAACATTCAAAAATTGGACTTGGATTAAGGACTTGGTCATTTTCACTTGACAAGGGCTCAATTGCTTTAATTCAACTTTAGTAACTAACATTATCTCTTGATCAGGGATTCATACCCCCTACGGGTGTGTAAAGAATCCCAAGATGTAAGACTGGGTGCCAATCCATTAGGTCATAGAGTCAAGACTTAGCAATTTATCAACAAACACTCACAAAGGCTTAACAAATTAAGGTAGACTTAATAAAAATAGATCAGGAAGATATATAAATGAACACACAACAAAACACAACTTGAAATTTTAACAATAAGGCCCAAAGTAGAGGGGCGACAAAGTAATGAAATAATAAAAAGATAAAATTATATAATATATACTAATGTACACAAGTTATAGACTTAATCAAGGAAGTGTTTCAAATGTTTTACATCAACTACAAAATCCAATATTTCACCATTTGATCTCTCAATAATAAATTGTGTTCCATAATATAGAAGTCAATGGAATAGGGACCCAGCCACAAGGCATCAAATTTGTCATGCTTATCTTTTTCCTCATGCATATTATCCCAAAATAGAACCAAATCACCCACTTGGAAAGTTCTTAAAGTGACCTTCATATCAAATATCTTCTTCAAATTCTCTTTTAAATTGAGATGTATTTCATGATCTTGTCTTAGAATTTCATCAAGTTCAATAACTTAGTTCATCCTACTTTTGTACTGGTTGATCTAATCATCATTTTCTAGTTACTACATGAGCTGATATGTTGGCAACTACAAATTCATATACAAAATTACTTAAGCTCCATAAATAAGATAAAAAGGGATTTTGCCTTTATTTCTCTTAGGTATAATCCTATTTGCCTATAAGGAAAACTTTAGTTGTTCACCCCATTTCTTCTTATTTGCTTCCAAAGTTTATATAATGATTTTGAAAGTTCTTATTACTAGATTATGCTTTCCCATTCCCTTGAGGGTTATAATTGGAAGTATAGGTCAATTCAATCTCATAATATTTTCATAATGGTACTAAAGGTTTGGATTTAAAGCTCATGACATTGTCTTTGATTCATTTAATAGGCACACCAAATCTACAAATAATCTGATTTAGTAAAAAATCCATAACTACTCAATGTGTTGCTTTCTTTGCGGGGACTGCTTCAAGCCATTTTATGAAGTAGTTAGTTACAACTAGTATCCATATATGTCTAATTCTCAACAAACCAACAAATTCTCTAATGAAATCCATTCCCCATTGTCTAAATGGGCCTTCAATCATCATAGGTTATAAAGGGAGAGAACCTAAAGCTTTCATCCTCCTAGTAAAACACCGACATTTCTCACACTTTCTGACCATCTCAGAAACATCTTTAAATAGAGATGGCTACCAATAACTAGCTATAAAAATTTTATGAGATGTAACCTTGGATGCAAAATGACCACTACACACTCCACTATGGAAATCTTCAATCAGGTTAGTAGTCTGTTCTTCTAGTATACATCTTAGGAGAACCCCATATGGATTCTTCTATGATATTCCATTCTCATTCAAGATGTTTTTTTTGGAAATAAGATTGAGAGATCTTATTTGATTATTATCTAAGTCAGGGGGATAGTTTAGATTTTTCAAATAGTAAATAATATCCCTATATCACAGAGATGCATTAAATTGACTCAATAAATCCTCAATATTAAAAATAGTAGTGTTTACCTCAAAAACTTTTAAATTGGTCTTAGTGATAATCTTTGATATACCCATACCTCTTACTAGCTTGTTGATCTAAATATCCATGTCATACTCTTATAACTTATTGATCCACCTGCATCTCTTGCTAGATACTTCAATCTGAGTCAAGATGTCCTTCACCATGTTATGCAAGACATAAGCAATAATCTTCAAACTCAGAATATAAGTCTTTAATGTCTTTATATATTGTAAGAGATTGAAATATTATTTTTCCATAATGGTATAATTTATTTTAGGAACTTTCATAACTTTACTAAATAAAATTATGGGCTATTCATGACCTTCTTCATTATTTTGCTTCAAAAATAGTTTGTGTGATGTAAAAGATAAATCTAATCTATTTTGTGTATCATAAGAGTATAAAATGATATTGATTACTTGCATAGAATAGTCTAGTCCTTCTTCAACATGGAAGTAATAAAGTAATCTTTCAAAATAAACCTCCTTACAAAGTTAATTTTTCCAAAGAAAAACATTCCTGATTATAGGATAGGCACTTTATCAATCAACCCTTTTTTCATGACACCATATTTAGATACTATATATCATAAATGGACATATGTTCTAAAGTGGCATTTATTTAGATTAAGTGAAATGTCAAACTCCTTGTATCTGATAAATACCATGCTCTAAATGTTCTTCTCTAACATAGTAATGTCATCCTAATACATAATAAAAAGTTTTATCCTAGAAAAAGTGATGTCCATAACTCACTAAAACATTATACCAACCATCAACCTAAAAGGCATCCTCATATATACATATGCTCCCTAAGGCAATGAACCTTAGATCTCTTGTATTCCTTCACCATGACTGGTTATACCCTAAGAAGTCATTCAATGTGGACAACATATCTGATCAATAAAACTTTATAGCAAGTTTTCAGGGGGTAATTATTTTTAGTCCTTGTTCAAATTTTTTAAATCTAGTGGATGTCACATTCTTCTTCCACACAAGGAGTTCAACCCATGAATAATACTAGATGGGTTGAATGATACCACCATCCCTCAACTTCTTTAATTCATCCCTCATCTTGGTGGATAAGATGGGGTTAATATTCTATTTTTTCCATTATTAGGGATGGTATGACATGATAAAACAAGTCTTCCCTATATGCTTTTATCTCAAAATAAGTCCATTCTAAACAATCTTGGTTTCCTTATAAGCTATATGTAAGCTTCCTTCTCAGCTATACTTAGGTGAGTAAGCCAAACATTTCATGGATCATGATAACCCAAGCACTTTTTTTTTTTTTTGAGATGAATGAGTCTCTTGATTTTAATTTATCTTCCATCAAAAGATAAACTTATCCTTTGCTTGTGTTTATTAATGTCCTTATAAGTTTTCCTTCCCATCACAACCTAAACAATAGGGTCTATGGATAGTCATTCAACCTCATAATTTAGAAACCTCTTAATATTATCATAATCATCAAATACCTACCAATGATGAACATTGTCTAGGACTAAAGGCCTAATAATCACCTCTACCCTGATAATGAATGTTTACAATATCAAATTGATCACGTCTAAAAATCTCAAACTCTTCATTAAAACTTCTATCATGATAAAAAAATGTTGAATGCATCAAAAAATTCAAGTAAATCCCAAACAACATTCTGATATTATTTCAACCTTTTATTTTTAGTATCATAAGCATTGTAGATGTACTTAACCACTAACTTAGAATCACCCTTGACAATCAAAATTTTAATTCCATATTCATGAGGAATCCTTAAACCAAGCAAGAGTGCCTCATACTCATTAGTATTACTCATGCACTCAAAGGACAACTGAAAAGGGAACATAAAACATTTACCATTAAGGGAGTAGAAAATAACCCTAACTCCATTTCCAAGATTGGAGTAAGCCCCATCAAAGCACATCTTCCCAAATATACTTTCTTTATTAGGTTAAACATCAATAATATTAGGTTATTCACTATTATCAACATTCTCAAGAAAGTTTCCCAATTCAACATTAGTATACAATGCTTGATTCAGAAGCACATTTTAGATCTCTAATTACATGTAGCATCTTTAGATCTATATAAAACTTGACCATCTTACCCTCTAATGAAATGGTGGCATAAAATAAGTCCATTTATGCACTTATACCCATGCTAGTATCTCATTTATATGAAAACAATATCCCCCACTTAGGTGGGCAGTTCATAACTACCATGTCCATATTTAAATACTTTCCTAGATGCACTGCCAACCCTTTGACTTTTCTAGCAGCTAAAACTTCTCATGATTCCATGACATAACATTTTCCAAAGAATGATGTAATCTTCACCTCAAGATCATTTAGTATATCCAAGTCCATCACATTACAATAAGATCTAGATTCAAACATACAACTATGAACAATCAGACCATTGATCAGTAGGGTTATGTAAAAATGATCCACATTTAGCAGAATTTCTACAATTGTAATCATCAAATAGACCTCTAAAATGAGTTTAAAAACCTCTTTTGATTCCTCATCACTTTCTAGGGTTGTTTGGCATAAATTAATTTCATTTATAGCTATATTTTACCAAATTTTAAATATTCAAAGGCCCTCTTCTTATGTTTAGTTATTCATAATAATTCAACAAGTGGTACGGTGATTTTTATTTGACTCAACTCTTAGGCCATATCGCACACACACTATACTGAGGAAGATGTTATTTGGTGGAAGGGTAAAACCACCTTCAACTAGGATGTAATCACTTAATGTTTGAATTAGAGTAGGCTAGGATGGATTTGAATCTTTAATAGTGGCCTTCAAAGGTGGATTTTGTTTAAACTCATTAGCACCCTTAGGGATACTAGACAATATGGGTACCTTATTCTTGGTTGGAGCACCTCTAGGCTTAGCAAATTGGGAAATAGGCACTAGTTTGGAAGCTTTAAGGACTGTTTTAGTTTTCTTAGCCTCCTTATTAGCATCCCCTACCTTATATTTGTAGGGGTGGTGTCTTGAGGTGTAATACCCTAATATTTTATTCTCAAGTGATACTCCTTCTCTTGGCCAATTGTTGTATTAATTATCAACTACCTATCCTCAACTAATGGAATCCCCTGTCATATTTATTAATCATCATAGAACATAAGAAATTTAAATCATGGATGGGAAATTCATATGTTTGTACCATATCAACATCATAAGAAAATTTAGGAGTTAGGAAACTTACCTTCTCAATTGCACTCCAAAATTGATCAATATTAGTATCACTCAGCAATTCTATGGAGGTAGTCATCTCACTTCAGGGGATCTAAAAATTAAACATCAAAATCTCATCATCAAATGATACAGACTCAAGTTCACCTGTATCTTCATCAATTAGTGTAGATGTATCACATGGGGGATGTGGAAGGAAGCAATTGTAACACCAATCAATAACAATGTTAGAATTCATAGTATTTAATTTATCATTCAAAGGATCAAGCACTTCTTTTCCAACCCCTCTATTTTGATTTCTATCTATTCTATCTTCATGTACATGCCTCTTCCCTCTATCATTATTTTGATGGTGGAAATCAAGTCTTCCTTATTCTTGATTTGTATTTATATCCCTCTCTTGACTAGAATACACATGAAGGATCCCATTTTTAGCTCTGGCCCACTTATATGACAATCCTTTTATATTAGAGTCCAATGTTTTAATAGTCTCCTGCAAGGTTAGTTGTCTTAGTGGACTGTGTCTTTTCAGGATTGACCATCTTCACATAATCTCACTTGTTCATCAGCTTTCCCACAACCTTTATATTATTATAAATTTGGATCACCATATTGAATGTCAATCATAGGTTAGTGGGAGCCTTTTCCCTCGAGTAGTATGCAACCTTCTTATCAAAGGTATCACAATATTTTATCAAGCATGTTGTTTCATTGGGCCTAATGTTTTTAGGAAGCCACATCATGGTATTTTTAAACCATGTATTAAAGTCCTAAACACACTAATTAATGTTCTTTTTGATGTTTTTAAACTCAGACAAAGAAACCTTGGATCAATCCTAGCACCATACTAAATTATATAAACATTTTTCATCTCTTCCCATAAATCAATGCATCCATTAGGAATGGAATTGAACCATTCATGAGTGTTTTCCTCTATCATGTGCAAAAATAACTTAATTCACACATCCTCATACTCAACCTCATATTTTTAAATGATATTTTAAAAATCCCTTAGGTGTTGATTACCACTCACTACATTATTCCCTTGACACTTTGGGATGCATTTCCTATCTTCATTTGGGACTTCATTAGGATAGCCTTCCATTTCATCAAAATTGATAGGCATGAATCTAGGAACATAGAATGTAGGACATTAATTTTCATCTAAATCCCTATGCCTCATGATTGGTTCAATGGTGGGTTCATGAACAATTGGCAAAGGGATATGAGGGGTTGAATGATGTGGACTTGGTGGGTTAGACTTGGGAGGGGATTCAGCTAGTTAGGAAGGAATTGGGTAGTACATAGGACTATACATTTCAAAATTATTAGAATTTCTATGATATTCCTCAACTATGGAAGGGTCAAAAAAAACTTCAAGATTATCATAACCTTAACAACCCTTAGCAACTAAAATTTTCCCTTCAATAGGTTTCCAAACTTGTCTCCCTCTTCTTAGATGAATACTTAAAGGAGAGACAAGTTTCTTTGATGGATCACATCTAAAATATGATCTCAATCCTTCCAGCTTTGTTAAAAAAAATACTCAAATTTGAAAGTTAGAAAAATATTTAGAATAGGTACCAATCTTCCCTGAAACTAGAAAATAAAAACTAGAGTCACCACTAGAATCACAATTCTAGAATATAATAGTTAACAAACTGATAGTGATACATGCTAACAATGTACTCACTGAAGCTAATGATGAGATATAAGACAAAGACACTAAAATTTTCAAAATAATGTTTAAAAGGGATAAAACACCTTTCAACATGTAATGTTAATATCTCTTTGTAATAAATGCAACATAAGTCAAATTTTCAAGCCTTAAAACTTCATGACACATCCCCAATAGAGTGATACAACATTGATGGCCAAGATAGTCAAATCAATTTAGTAACAACAAATAACTTCATAACATGAAATACTTATAGATATCTATAAGAGTCCCCAGTAACACACAAATAATTAGTATTTTATTATAGTCCCTGATAATGGCACCAAAAATATTGTTGTTTCCTATTTGTACATGTCGTACACTCATACTTGCACACTTGAGAGAAAATGGTAAGCAATGATGAAAAACCCAGTAGTATGTTGTAGTTGGGGAAGAGTTTAGCATCAAAATTAGACCAAATGCAAAAAATGATTGATTGGTGCCTATAAAGGGTATGGTCAGCTCCCTACTAGTTTTGGGTCTACCTGAACCAAGGTGAGAGGACCTATGGGCTAGTTTGCTCACATGGAGAGATTCTACAATTCAAACTCCATGGGTATTTTTAGCACAAAGAACTACACATTTCACCTTTTAAGGGTTGTCACATTAAATGAAAAAATTCTCTAAGTCATATACAAGCTACTAAAGATAGATGAGGAAATGACTACAATCTTCATTCTATAAAATATTGAATAATAGCGGTCAAATGGAAAATTATAGAACTATGATTCAAAACGCACAACGAAAACACATGTTAAGTATATAATATGTATGCATCTATAGGAAAATAACACTTATAATATCGAAAGGGTGTATTATTTGTAGGGTAAGATAGCATAAGACAAGTTAGGTTATTAAAAATAAGGAGAGTGGTGTGATGGTGGTTTCTAAACAATAAGGTATCTTACAATATTTCATGACAATATTCCTTTGCAAAGGTGTAGAAAAAATTCAAATGTAAGATAATGGTAAATACCAAATGATTCTTGAAAGATTAGAACATACACTAAAATTAATATTTCAAATGATTTTCCCTATCAAATCCATAAACATTGGGTAACCTAATAATTTATTCAACAACCTATCCTAAAGAAATGTAGAAAGAGTTTATAATCTAAATTTATGCTCAAAATGACAACCAGTAGTGTGCACAAACCCAAATGTCAAATCAATAATTCTTGAAAAACATGTCATTACACTTCATCAATAGTAAACAATAAAGAACCATAATCATTTTCATTAACTTGAAAATAAATATTAAAAACATCAATGTTTTCAAAATACTACCATGGGGACAAGCATGGTGAGATTTCTCTTTTGACAAGGGAGAAATAAACATGTTCTCAAATCTTGTTAATGGTTGTACAACTACAACCACCTTAGCAAAGGAGATAAAATCTACACACAATAATTGATCCTAGAAAAAATTATGTAGAACTTAGACTTAAATAAAATGAACACCTAAAACAATGACCAATAATAACCTTCAATAAAGGAGAAGCCCCCTATTTATACATTTTCAAATTTAGAACTATGTTGCAACTTTCAAAATTGCAAATCAAACTTTCAATTCTACCAATATGCTTCCATCTATAAAATATTCCCTTACCATGCCTAAAATCTTCATCCATTTGTAAGAAAAATCATTGCTCTAACTACCTCTATACAGAATGATGAAGATATGCAACAAACTCTTTGATATCTTGATTGGAGATGCTTTCACATGAGCTAGAAGGAGAATATTCATGGTAGAGGGATGACCAAACTTTGTATTTATGTGCAACCACATGGGGATACTCTTGACCACTTGCCTTCACATTTGGAAACTTCTAGATAGATTCCTTCCCTCTCATGCACGCCATAGAACAAACTAATTTTAACATGATTCCCTAGGAATATTTTGGATCAATGGCCGTTTGAATGATCTTCTTTAGAGTGGCCCACCTCAGACTTATAAACCTACAACATCTTTATATGGAGAATCTTGGGTAAAATAATAATGAAAAATACAAAATACTTAGGTCATCTATGACTTTTTACTTTTGGCTCCAACTTATTTTTTCACATTTTACATGTTTTCATTTTTTATTTTATACATTTGGCCTTTTATGGCTTATTTACTATTTTTTAATTAAAAAATTCATTAGTTTCAACTTTTATATACTTGGGTAAATCTTGGTCCCTCTCACAAATTTATCATTTGTAAATTTCCAAGCTATTGTTAGTGGTGAAAGCCTTCACTAATTATATTTCATAGGGTCCTTGAACATGTTGTACATGCCTATTTGTCATCACCATGTCACTTATTTCACCAATATCTCTTATTTACATTGACCTCAAAATCACTTGTCTTGATATATAGTTGAACTTCATTAAAATGTCCATGATCTTCCTACATGATTGGATCTACTCATTCAAAAAAATGTGGACCATATATCTATGTCTATCTCATTATGGTTGTGAGACATGTCACTACTACATTCATCTTTCACCCTTTGAAAAATCCACCTTGGTTTGCATCAATGGATTTGTGTGCATGGATCAACGTACACCATTGATATTGATCTGAGAGATCAAGTTATATTGGTTTATATCTATCTTTGGCCCCAATGTTATGCCACTTGGTAGCCCCACAGGCATTCTACATATTTCATAGTCAATCTATGACAGGCTAGGGCCATTCCACCATGTGGCTTCTCCTTATTTGTCCCAACTCTTATGACAATTTGGCTCTTACTCATGCCATTGATATTTAAACATGATCAAACATGGACCATCGATCCCTTTTACCGTGGATCAAATGCCACTGGATATCTACTATGGATTAAATTTGACATTCACATGCCCAACATTTGACATCCATGTGACCATCAATGACATTCACATGACTATCAAATTTAAGATCCAATGAATGATTGCCTTTTATGACTTAAATTTGAAATTTGCATGCCTATTATTTTATGTCCACATTAATATCTTTGACATTTACATGACCATAAAATTTAATCCATAAATGGAAAGTATCCATTGGATCTTAACTTTGATTTTTGCATGACCATAAAAAGATACTTGTATGACCATCACAGATGTTCACACAGCTGTCACACTACTGGTTCCACTCATTGAGAGTTTGAAATGTGTCCTCTTTAATTCCTCTATAGGTTCCTTTGACTTTGTTGGCCCTTGCATGCAATTGGATCATCTTCCTTCATGTTGATGTTCATTGTTTTATCATGATCAACCAACTCAACTTTGATTGGCTCAAAACAAACAAGGAAAATTACCAAGTTTTAGGCTTTTTTTCTCAACACTTCTACTCCCAAGCCTTTTACTTATTGAGATAATTATTTTAGACATTTTGTTTAGGATAATTTTTGTGAATAAATTTAACTCTCTCAAACACTTCTCCCATAGAAATTTAGTCTTTAGTATCTTTTTTTTTGTTGGGACAATTGTTTCAGATATTTTTTTCAAAATAATTTCTTTAAATAAATTAACCTTTGGACTTTTGCCAAAGGAATTTGGAATTTAAAATTTTTCAAAAGGAATTTGTAATTAACATTTTCACTAAAATAAAGGACTTTTTTTAGGCTTTCTATGGAGGAAAAATGCCTAAAGGTCAAGTGCCCTTTGAATTTTTTTTCATGGATAAAAAGTCCAAAATAAATAGGGACTTTAATTTTTCTTGGTATAATACAATAACTCTCTCAAACACTTCTCCCATATAAATTTGGTCTTTAGAATCTTTGTTTTTGTTGGGAAAATTATTTCAAATATTTTTTTCAAAATAATTTCCTTGAATAAATTGACCTTTGGACTTTTGCCAAAGGAATTTAGAATTTACAATTTTGCTAAAGGAATTTGGAATTAACATTTTCACTAAAATAAAGGACTTTTGTCAGGGTTTCTATGTAGGAATAATTCCCAAAGGTCAAGTGCCCTTCAAACTTGTTTTCATGGATAAAAAGTCCAAAATAAATAAGGACTTTACTTTTTCTTGGTATAATATAATTCTTTCAAACTTTTTGTGTGGTAAAAATGCCTAAAGAAAATAGACCTTCTAAAATTTTTCCACAGACAAAATGTCCAATAGAATTATTTTGAGCTCTTTGTATAACTATTTTGGTCAAAAAAAATAAATCTTCAGGTTTTTTGTGCAAACAATTTTCCCAAAAGACTCCAAGTGATATGTACATATGCTAAGTAAAGACCAAGTAACACTTAGCCAATTTTAATATGGAACTTGACCTATAATTAACATTCAAAAATTGGACTTGGGCTAAGGACTTGGTCATCATGGATAAAAAGTCCAAAATAAATAAGGACTTTACTTTTTCTTGGTATAATATAATTCTTTCAAACTTTTTGTGTGGTAAAAATGCCTAAAGAAAATAGACCTTCCAAAATTTTTCCACAGACAAAATGTCTAATAGAATTATTTTGAGCTCTTTGTATAACTATTTTGGTCAAAAAAAAATAAGTCTTTAGGTTTTTTGTGTGAACAATTTTCCCAAAAGACTCCAAGTGATATGTACATATGCTAAGTAAAGACCAAGTAACACTTAGCCAATTTTAACATGAAACTTGACCTATAATTAACATTCAAAAATTGGACTTGGGCTAAGGACTTGGTCATCATGGATAAAAAGTCCAAAATAAATAAGGACTTTACTTTTTCTTGGTATAATATAATTCTTTTAAACCTTTTGTGTGGTAAAAATGCCTAAAGAAAATAGACCTTCTAAAATTTTGCCACAAACAAAATGTCCAATAGAATTATTTTGAGCTCTTTGTATAACTATTTTGGTCAAAAAAAATAAGTCTTCAGGTTTTTTGTGCAAACAATTTTCCCAAAAGACTCCAAGTGATATGTACATATGCTAAGTAAAGACCAAGTAACACTTATCCAATTTTAACATGGAACTTGACCTATAATTAACATTCAAAAATTGGACTTGGGCTAAGGACTTGGTCATCATGGATAAAAAGTCCAAAATAAATAAGGACTTTACTTTTTCTTGGTATAATATAATTCTTTCAAACTTTTTGTGTGGTAAAAATGCCTAAAGAAAATAGACCTTCTAAAATTTTGCCACAGACAAAATGTCCAATAGAATTATTTTGAGCTCTTTGTATAACTATTTTGGTCAAAAAAAATAAGTCTTTAGGTTTTTTGTGCAAACAATTTTCCCAAAAGACTCCAAGTGATATGTACATATGCTAAGTAAAGACCAAGTAACACTTAGCCAATTTTAACATGGAACTTGACCTATAATTAACATTCAAAAATTGGACTTGGGCTAAGGACTTGGTCATCATGGATAAAAATTCCAAAATAAATAAGGACTTTACTTTTTCTTGGTATAATATAATTCTTTCAATCTTTTTTTGTGGTAAAAATGCCTAAAGAAAATAGACCTTCTAAAATTTTGCCACAGACAAAATGTCCAATAGAATTATTTTGAGCTCTTTATATAACTATTTTGGTCAAAAAAAATAAGTCTTTAGGTTTTTTGTGCAAACAATTTTCCCAAAAGACTCCAAGTGATAAGTACATATGCTAAGTAAAGACCAAGTAACACTTAGCCAATTTTAACATGGAACTTGACCTATAATTAACATTCAAAAATTGGACTTGGGATAAGGACTTGGTCATTCTCACTTGACAAGGGCTCAATTACTTTAATGCAAATTTTGGCACTAATAGAGTGATTGATCTTGGAGTGAAGATATTGATTGGTTATCACCTTGAATCAAGCCTTACATCATTACCCTCTTACTTTGATCAATTAGTGAAATATTTTTGCATAGGATTCCTTGGAGTTGAAAGATTCGGTCTTTTACACTGCTTACTAGTGTTAGTTGAAGTCCAAATTGAGTGGATGAATTCTTACATAGGTACATCACCATATCTTAAATTAGATTTGTTTTATGAATTGTATATCCCTTTTTACCCCAATAGTAGCATGTTTTAGTAACCAATCCCAAAGTGATGTACCAGAGGAGCTAGCCCCATAATCTAGAGGTTTGGTCTAGCTATAGGTTACACACAACCTGTAGACCAATCTAATGTTAATCCAAGTTTGAAGTATCTTTGAACAATATCCTTTAATAGGGTGTATCTTGGGTTGCTAACAATGAATTTTTGAGCCTTCAAAGGCTTGGAGCCTTTAGACTATTACCTAAGTCTCTATGGTCTTGGGCTCTAGAGAAATCACCACATGGTGAATCCTCAATCCCTTGGGACCATAGATCCATTAAATTTTTTACTTAATCTTTATCAACTTGGATTACTAGGATCATGCCACATGGCACAATCTTGGGGCCTGGGGCACTAAAAGGACTTAGAATTTTTTTGACTTATTAAAATGTTAGATTGGCCCAAGACTTTAAAGCAATATGATGGTGACACATGGAAAGGTATATTGGTAATCTAAATACTCAAGGATTAAATTTGGAATAAATAAAAATGTCAAAGGCATCAAGCTCTGATTTTCTATATATGGTCTACTCAACTTGACTAGTTTGAATTTAGTATATTTTAAGCTTGCTCTACTCAACTTGGTAAACTAGGATTTTATCAGAGTTTGACTCAAGAAACACATCCTCAAACATGAAATATCCCTTAGACTGGATGTGGTAACATTTAGATAAGTTAATAAAAATATGGTCCCCATTTTTGGCTTGAAAATGGAATATGTTGTGTGAGAAATAATAATAATATGAAGACACTTGGCATGATCTTAATGCATCACTTCATTAAAAAATTTAATATTTTGGAAATTTGAACATAGAACATTAATGTATTTATAGAGTGATGTTTGGCATGATATCACTACATTTATTATTAATATTTTAATATTTTATAAATTTATTCACATTCTAGTGATGAACCAAGACAATGATGTGTGGCATAATATTTCTTAACCAGAATGTTAAATAAATGAAAGAGTTAATAAATATAAGGTATGGATGTTGAAATATATGTATAACCAATATTTGATGTGTAAATAACATTATAAATAGAGGACATAGGCCATTATTAAACTTTTAACATTAAAGAGACGTGGTATATTCAATGAGGACATGTACACTTAAGCTAAATATCTTTGGAGAAGCATTGATAAGTCTTGTTAGCCATGAAATATAATACCTAATGTTTATCAAATAATGCATATGTTTCAAGCCAAAAAATAACTCATGAATAATATAACTTAGGCTAAGGTGTGATTGGGTCTAATGTTAATGCATGCCCTCATGTGACCTAAATATGTAATTTTTTATAGATTAAATGTGTCCCTATTTGAAAATTTGAAAATGGGGTGTGTTAGTCGCATTAAAATTCAAGACTAAAATTAATAAAATTTTAGCCTCATGTATCATAGAGCCAATACATGACACATAATTTATTAGCTCAATGGTGTTGCAAAATAAAAATACCATTGAAATAATAATATGTGTGGATTTCATAGAGTTAAATAAAACTTGTATCCATGACCCATTTCCCAAAACAATCACAAAAGTCCTAGAGAATATTATGGGAAGAGAGGCAAAATATTTCATTGATAGGTTCTCAAGATACCACCAGATTAAAATAAATAAAAAGGATAAACCAAAAAAAACATTCACTATATAAATGGGTTCATTAATGTAAATATTATTTCCATTTGGAGCTAAGAATGCCCTTGTTATTATTCTTCAAATTAGGGATAATGTTTTTAAATATTTTAAACATGATTCTTAGGAAGTGTATTTATATTATTGGACTATTAATTGATTGTTGAAAGATAAGATCTAAGCACTAAGATTGATGTTTGAATGATGCCACATCATACAAATAATGTTAAATATAAATAAATGTATATTTTATGCCTTTAAAAACATTTTTGGGTCATATAATTTGTAAGGATTTATGATTGATCCTCTAAAAACAAATATAAATATAAATGTATGGACACCTAAAACACAAAAAAGGTCCACACATTGTTAGGATATACATGTTACCATTACAATTTTATAAGTTTATGCCATTATTGTACCTATAGATGAACTATTTAAGAAAAATAATAATAAATTAATTAAATGAAATAAAGAGTGTCAAGATGGATTTTAAATATTAAAAACAAAAATCCTAAATTCCCCAATATTAATAACTTCAAACTGGAAATTTAGATTCCACGTATATGTTGATGCCTCAAGGATATTAATAGGCATAATATTGGCACAATTATATATAATATGGATCATTTGATGTCTTTTTCAAGTCATAAACTAGACAAATCATAAAATAATTATTTGACTATAGAATGGGAAGCATTGTTGATGGTGTTTATTTATATAGGAACATCCAAGGAGCTGTGTAATCTTGCATCGATCAAAAATAGAGTGAGGTGTGTTTAATTGGGTTTTTGGGTTGTGGTCTTGTTGGTGTGAGCTTGTTAACCTCTTATAATTATGTTATTAAAGTATTCATTTACCATGGGATAATTATGAAGATATTTTATTTACACATGTCAGTCTATGTGGACTATTAAATCATAGACATTTATCAAAAATGGTTTTTTAACAACTTTAAGATTATATGATTAAATTTGGTGAGGTCCTTACACCTTACATTTAGAAATGCTACACCAAATTTTATCTCATTTGGAGACACCATATAAATATATTATATGATTCTATCAGAAAACTTATAAGGATATTTACCATTATGTATTAGTAATTAGATGATTAAATTTGGTGAGTTCATAAAACATGAAACTTAAAACATTTACACCAAATTCTAGATCATTTAGAGTCATCATGGAAATGTAACATTTATTTTATTATAAAACATGGATGGATGTTTCTCTTTATGAGTTAATATTTAAATGATAAAATTTTGTGAGGTCATATAACCTAAGATTTACAATCTACATTACAAATTTTATATCATTTGGAGTTATACGGGTAATGTACCATTGAAGTCTCTTATATTACATTTGTGACACTTGGAAAGATGGTTATGTTATTTTGGTAATATTTGGATTACTAAATTTGTTAAGATGATATTAAATGACAAGTGTAACCTATGTGACAAACTTTAGTATGTTTTGAGGTAAAAAATAAATTTACCATATATTTTTGATAGTCTACATCATATATCTAGTCTATGACACTTGTCAAGATAGTTACTTATCTACAACAATAATTTGATGGAAAATTTATGTGAGATGATATAAAATGTAGTCTAAAATATTTTTTCAAAGTTTAGATCAGTTGGATAAATAGTATTAAAGTTATTATAGTTTGGTAATTATCGTTCAGCCTAAAGTCATCCTAGTATCCAAGAGTTGTTAGTGATCATTTGGCATTTAATCATGAAAAGTGAAAGATGCCTAACTATTTCACATTATGTCTAGGTTATGGAAGTTGAACAGACACCGCATGAATATTAATATGTTAATAGGGATACTATATTTTTAAGAAGGAATTTTTGGAGAGAAGGATAATATGTGAAGAATCATAACTCTCTAGGAGTATAATGAGTTATATTAGTTCAAGAGGAACTATATGAGAGTCTAAAACTTTATTATTTAATTTAATAAGCCTATAGAGTCATATATCTATTTAAGAGTGTGATTATGAGTTTTCACTATGTTCTTTGTAATAATTTGGTGAATTTGATAGAAGTGTTATGTTATATGAGTCAATTATAATCCATATGATCAAATGTGTCCATGGTAGAGTATAAAAACCTAACAATACAAGTGTAAAAGGTTGTTCTTAATTGGATACCTTGCCTTGTGCTTGTATCAATTGGTATCATAAAAAGGTTTTTATTTTTGGGTTGTGAATTTAAAACACTTATATGAGTTAGTTGTATATTTTTTAAGATAAGTTAGTTGAGTGTGATATAATTTTAATGAGAAGCTTGAATAAAAATTTTATAGTTATGAGAAAAGTCCTGCAAGTTGAGAGGGAGCTTAAGATGATATATTTTTAGCCTATTTCAGGTTATGAAAGATAATTCTACTTGTTGATGAGATATGCCATAAAAATTATAAAGAACACAAGATATGTATGACTCAATAGAGATTTTGAATATATTATACACAAGGCTAGATATTATGGATATGACTACACAAAGTGGATATCATGTAGCTATGAGTGAAGAGGATGAAGAGAATATGATGATGGGATTTTTTCATTACAAGAAAGGCTAAATTCCCTGGATAAAGGACCATTTTTCAATGAAAATAAACTATTAGAGGTCATGGTGAAGGAAATAGGAAAGTATATTTATGATATTATTTAATTATGTTAAAGAGAGCCCTAATAATTTTATGAAATGGATAGTGGAGCTAGAAGGTTATTTTAAATATCAAAATTGAAGACCCTATGAGGGTAAACTTTTCATGTAAGATATTATGTAAAATTGAAACTATGTATTAGAAATATATCTAGGAAAGGAGATGAGGAAAAGGTAACAAAAAGGTGTATCCAATGAATTAAGATGAATCTATAACTTGTCCTACTTAGTGAATTCTAATATTAGAGAAGATAACCTTACCAACAACTCATTGAATATCTCTTTATATTACTACATGACAAATTTATATCTACTAAACCTGCCTAATGGACCTCTTATCATGAAACACCACTAGGGAGGGTTCCAAAGCCTCTATTCAAGTAATACCACACAATAACCCTAATTAGACCTAAAATAAATAAATATAAATATAATATAGTGCTCATTAAATCTTTTGGAATAAAGGGGGATAGTTAAACAAACAAAACATAACATGCCAAGGATTAAAACATCCAACCTATTACTTTGTGTAATATCTATCTAAAAAAATGAAAGAGTAAGATTTGGGAATAATTATTGTGAATCAATAAACCATGCCTCAATATATCCCTTGACCAATGGTGATTTTTAAAATGTTTTTGTGGTTTTTTAAGGATCACACTATGAAAATCAGCTCTAGGACAAAATATTCCTACCTTGCATTCAAGACTTTCCCACAAGACAATATTATTTCCTTCCAAGGTAAAACCCTAAGTGGTGACTCCTCAAGTGTATAATTTATAGAATTTTGAGATATAATAATTTGAAAATTAATGTTACACTTGATTGGATTGAAGTTAAATTGGTATTTATAGCCAAGTATTGACCCTAAACCCTTCCATAACTTTAGCGAACATGATCAACTATCTCAACTTTTTAAAGTGACAAAAGTAGTTTTCAGGTCTCAAACTAGGTCGATCGAGCTGACTTATTTCCATAACATGCATTAAATTACTTATAATAAGATCAACCTAGCTGAATTAATAAGAAAATGAATAAAAAGGGTGTTTTCCTAGTAAGGGGATATTTTGAAAATGGAATTATTTAGGGAAGTAGTTAAATGGGATTTAATTTCTTATGGAGTTATATAAAAGTGAATTTTAGTGGTTTTAGGAAATGGTATAGGGATAAAAAATCTTGTGAATCACCAAAGGTCTACCCACCCCTTTCCTAGTGCACCATTTAAGGCGTTCACTTAGAGAAATTGAAGCTTGATAGGATCTTGCAAAAGAGAAAGTGTTATAAATGATAAAGTTTGAAAAATAATATTTATATACATGTTCCCCACTAAAATATAATATGCATCATGTATTTATAACATGGGATGGTGCTTCAAGAAAGAAGATTCCAATGCATAAAAATTGAGATAATAAATTTTAGTAGAAAGTGGAAAATAAATAATTTGTAAATGCGTACCTTCACTTACCTTATTGTTATTGAAATATAATTTGTATGAAAAGTAGATGAAAAATGTGTTTTATGTAAAAATAAAGAGATGAACCTAAAAAATAAGATAAAATTTGAATATTTTTCAAAAATGCATGGCAAATATAATAATATTCTCTATATTATCAAAATTCTAAATTTTCTTCTAGTTTGTGAAAAGAGCTTGTAGAAGTAAAGTTATGATCAAAAGAAGATTTTTTTGGTAAATATTTGTAAGGTTAAGAATTTATATATTTTAAATATATAATAAAAATTTAACTATTCATATTAATATTTATTATCTTAAGAAACTAGAGATCTGGTGAGCTAGAGGAGTGACAAGAGAAAGAAAATGGCATGGATGTGAGGATCAAAAAGAGGATGTATTATATATACTAATAGCTTAGTCCATGTATGGGATATATTTAATATAATTTTTTATCATTTCTTGTTGTAAATGAAGTAGATTTATAAAATTAAGTGCCAGGCAAAATCCCTGGAGTGAAATTTTAATGATTTTTTTGGGATAGAGTAGAAATTGTGATGAAAAATGGGTAGGGGACAAACATGAAAAATTTATGTCAAGGGTATTAATGATGAGTTAGTTAAAATAACCGTATAAAATAAATAAGATAATTTAAATTAGTAGTTTATCTATAGTGGTCAACTATGTATGATTGGTATGATTTATTTAGATTGTAAGTAGCCAATTTCATAGTCCCAGGCTGATGTAGCATAAAATTCTAAAGGTGACTGATTATGTATGGACTGGACAATCTAGTAAGTCCTTTAGCTAGTTGAATATGTAGACTCAATGGTTGACTTCATAGAAAGTGGTTAATTATATTAGGTAAACATGATAACTATATAGTGTCAAGTTGATGTGGTTATAAATTAATATTATCCAATGTGCTTAGGTACATGGATGACATAGTTGGGTATATGGTTGACATTATATAAAGTGTTAAAAGGAGATAAAATTCATTGATGAAGTAGTTAAATTAATTTTAAATGTTTATGTTGTTGATTTTAGTATTATAATTTATGATTATTTGATATAGAGAATTGATATATTTTTTTTTTGTTTGATATTTTGGAGAGGTGATGGAGGCTCTGGTGATTAGTGGATGCAATATGATTACTTGATTTTTTAGAGAGATTGATAGTGGGAGATCGATCATGGATAAAAGTAATGGGATTTGGGGTTAGCATGTAGATGTGGCATATTATTTTAAGTGTTGAGTTACTCACCATGTTATGAGGGACATGGGAGTGATTAACCAATACTTCTATGTTGGTGGTGTATGGGGACACCATTTAGGTGCGTATCACCCTAGATAATGTCCATGTACTATTAGGACTTTTTATCATAGGGACACTTATGATTTTTTATACTCCCAATATAGACATAAAGATATAAGTCCTACATTTATGTGAGATCAGCTTTGAGAGATATTTGTAGATGATTGATCCTTTTAATCCTTCTACACTTGATCACATGAGTTCATTTAGATTGGTCAGTGAGGTAGTGTAAGAGTTATGGAGATAGGGAGATGTATCATATAGTTCATTACTACCAAGAGTGGGTGATGGGTGTATATGGGCATGATAGACATTAGCTAAGGAGTGAAATACACATTTAGCTACATCTATAAAGCTATCACATATATAAGGATAGGCGTCCCATTTATATGGATATATTGAGGACCTACATACATGGATAGATTCTCTATAGTGATCAATTTAGTGAGGGTAATCAGAAGCCTCTATGGGTAACATAATTCATCCAAAACTAGATGGATAGGGTTGACCATATTTTTTTAGATAAATTTTGCTTATGTTCTTGAAAGAAAGAGAAAAGAAACTCAAAAAGGGTATGGTAGATAAACCTGATATGTTGTGTGCATATTGATCTACATGACTGTAGATAATCCTCTTTAGATTGGGAGGAATGACCTACAGATAAGAAAGCACTCAAAGAAATGATTTCATTAGTTAGATAGTTAGGTGGATTGCCTAACAAGATAGATCCAACAAGTAATGTATTCCTTGGAGGCTATCAATCCATGATTTTAAACAATCAAGTTCTAAAAGATAAATTACTTGTATAAACAATATAAGATACTAAAATGCAATACAAGAAGTTATCGATAAATGAATGGAGGAATTTGACTAATTATAGTAATAAGTAGGTCAATATTAATGCTAAATAGGTCAGGTATGGTTCATAAAATGGGTTAAGGCCTTGTGATCAGGTAGAGGGTCTAAAATATGGATTTGGTTGAGGTCTAGTAGGTGAAAATAGCTTGATATTAATTTTTCACATAGTGACCATCAGTGGTTAGGGTGACCATTGATGGTTAAGGTAACCATCTATAGTTGAGTTAACCATCATTAGTTTAGATAAATTGTCAGTAGTTAGAGTGACCATTGATAGCTACTATAGGTTAGGTCTAGCCAAGAAAAGGCTATTTGGACAAGGTTACAAAATGGGATTCTAAGAGATGGGTTTGGGCTAGGTTCATTACAAAATATAAACAAAGTAACTAAATGATTTAAAATAGATACTTAGCTTGTTGGTTGTTGATTTTATGAATGGTTGAGGTGGTGGATCCTAGAGAAATTTTGATAGAGTAATGGTATGTGATTATTGGCCGATGGGTGGTATTACTTCAGCTCTTTATCATACTTGTTGGTTCAACGGGAGAATACCTACAAAATATATTATTGATGTAAGAGTATCTAGCTTTGGATGATGACTTCTTTATTCTAGATCTAGATTCACCCTCTCCTCCTCTTTATTTATGGGAAAGAAGGAGAGGTGAAATAATATGTTAATAAGAGGTTTAATAAGGAGTTTAATTTTAGCTTTCACATGCATTAGTTCTCACATAATTTTGATGAGATTAATATAAAAAAGTAAGTTATAGTTGAAGTTGGAGTTTTGATTATTTAGGTAGTGGGAACCTAATTATTGGTGGTTAGGCCTAACCATCAATAGTTAGGGTGACTGTCAATGGTTTAAGGTTAAAGGTAAAGTTTGGTAAAACATGGGTTAGGATGAATTAAGTCTGGTTTATAGTCAAAAGTTCAGGGTTGATCCCTATGGGTTATAAAGGTGTTTTTGGTAATTGGAATCATAGTGTGTGGTTTTATAGTGTCTACATTTTTCCCTTTTTTGTTATGTAGTTTGTATCAGCAAGCATCAAAATAAAAATTAAGTGTGGGTTAAAGGTGTGGTTACCTTGAGAATGGGAGGAGGTGTTCCCCCTCAAACTAGGATTGAATGAGGTGAAATATAATTGGGTGTAGGTTTAATAAGTGGTTAAGTTGGTGAGGGAGGTGGGTGATAGGTTAGGCACTGAAGCATAAACACAAACATAAACTATGTCAAAAGTGTGATAACCAAGATCATGTATTGACTAGGTTTCCATGGTTGGTAAGGTTGGTACTAGAAGGACAAGTGACAAATAGATCACATGACTATATGTGATGGTTGGGATACACTCATAAACTCAAGTCTCCTAGACAGGGTTAGTGATTTCAGGGGTATCCAACATAGGTAGTGCTCCCTAGAATACACAAATTGGTTGGGTTTGTACAAGGTAGTGCAAGTTCAAAAAAATTCAACATGGAGAGTAGTTGGTGAGAGTAAAAGGACCAAGCAAGGTCATCTCAAAACATGTGGTATTCAGGCTAAAGTGCCCAATGGTGAGGTAATGTAGTGGTTAGTAAGTTGGTGGAGAAGTTAATATTTGATTGGTTGAATGTCGAGATTAGTTTCGTGAAAAAATTTACTTGAAAAGTTTTTAGGTTTAGAGGAGAAAATTTAAAAATATTAACTTTTGATGGTCAAATTTGACCCTCAAGATTGATAATCAATGGTCACCCTCACTGACGATGGTCAAGAGTTAACCCTAAAAGGGAAGAGATAAAAGTGATTCCATGGGTTCATTTCACTCATTTAATAAAAATGACTTTTATCATCAGAGTCTTGTTATTTTATGAGGGAACTCTGATGGCATTGCTAGCAATTGATTGGTTAAAGTTGATTGAGTGGGATAGAAGTTGGATCAATGAGGATGTAGGGTGGGCAAGGTAGGGTGCATGGTTAGGCCATGGGTCCTAGGATTCCTCCTTGATAATGGATAGGTAATGAGGAAGGTATAGTGTTAAATTAGTAGAGTAGGTAAATGTGTTTGAATTTGATTATTTGTTGAGTGATTTTTTTTGTTGTAGAGGTGGTCTAGTTTTGGTTTGACTTAGGTTTAGGGTTTGTGGTTGATTTGAGGTTGAATGACCATTGGTGGTTAGTTGCCTAACCATCGGTAGTCACCATGATCATCAGTGGTCAAGTAAATGATGATGTGCTTATTTAAGGTTAAGTTGAATGGTTATTGATTTTATAATGTCAAATGTTTTGAATTTTTAGTTAAAATTGATGACAAGAGTAATGTTTTAAGGGTAATGGTTAAATGATACTTGTGGATAGGTAATAGTTTTGAGAATATTTAAGGTGCATGGTTAGTATGTGATGTTGTAGGTAAAAAGTGGATTATTTAGGGTATAGATAAGATAGGTTTAGAATTTGGCTTTAGAGATGAACCATAGATATAGGTTTTAGTAGGCATAAGAGGTATGTCTAAGAGGTTAAGTTTATAGGCAAAAATAGTATAGAGAACTAATTTGGTTTGCTATTGAACATTGTAGGCATGAGAGTAGATCTAGATGTGAGATAGGGTGCCTCAAATCTTTATAGAGATCCATCAAGGGATGGCTACTACTAATTGGTCTCACATGGAGCATGTAGGTATTAATACGATGTTACATTACCAAAACATGCTGCAAGATATGGCAATGATCATGGCACTCATTGAGAGATGGGATCTCACTATGAACACTTTTTTACTACCTATAGGTGAGATGACCATCTTAACTGAGGATATCAATAAGATTACATGGCTACCGATATGGGGTGATCTAATTTATCATATTAAGAGGGAGGATAGAGATGATTTTCTAGAGCTATTGTATGTAAATGACATCAACTTTATGAGGTGGCATAAAATAGGCTTTAGCTATACTCTATTATACCAAAGGACTAGAGATGATAGGTGGTTGATGATGATGATGATGATGATAGTATTGTGATCTACTATACCAGATTTAAGTAGTGGGATGTTTCATTATTTATTTTTGAGGGTTCTATTTGAATTGTTGTTGGGCCACATAGTGTTCAGTTGGGTGCCTATAATGCTAGTTCAAATATATAAGGAGTTGTGGGGATTTAAATCTCATAAGAGGTATGGTATTAGCACAAGATTTTTTTGCACTAATGGGCTTACAAGCACATCTAAGTGTTGAGGTTGTTGGGTTTATCATGGGAGGGGTATTCGGATGGACTTCTGAGTTGGATTCATGTAGTGGATATCTAACTTTGCCCTTTCAAGACTAGGTGGAGGGGTTCATAACATTGATTTGTTTAGAGGTACACTAGATGCCTTGGTTGTTAAAGACATGATTTTAAGACCCTATGTTAAGTTTTTGGAGTGGGCTCACTATAAGAGATAGACATTTTCACTATAGAGCTATCAATAGATCTTCAGTAAGAGGGATGGTGAGATAGAGATCATTCTTTTTGATAGGGTGTGGTGATAACTTGTTTTAGTACAAGATGTTTTGGGTCCATTATTGAGATATAGGTAGGAGGATATAAAGTTCCTACTACTTGAGACATAACTAGTTCATGTCTTCATTAATCATGAGGAACTATTGGCTAGGGTAGAGATAGATGATGTAGGTTTTATATATGGGTACCCTTCATGGTACTAAGAACTATATGTTATAGTTGATATTAGTGGTGATGATGGTGATCGATAGGCTATGGATGTTGACCCAAATATTAGAGGTGGTTAGTAGGCATATGTATAAGGGGTTACCCCAAAGATGTAGGTAGGGATTGGTTATAATGACTAGGCATCAGTGGCATTATCCATGGCAAAGGCTTATATGATAGTGTTATAAACATCACTAGTGGTAGCATAGGGTCAACTAGCCACCGTTATAGGTGAGAGAGACTAGGCTAGGTCTTAGACAACTTTGGTGACATATGATAGAGATTTCCTCTTACAGGTAGGAAGTAGAGTACTAGTGCAGTGGTAATAGTAGGGACTATCCCTGTGCAAAGATACATAGTGATTGTGGAAGACTTGTAGTACTATGAGGCTATAATATTCAAGCATTATCTAGATGAGCTTTGATGGGGTGATTATAGGGTTGGGATTATAGGTGGTGTACGTATAATGACACCAGGTTAGTCGGATACATCTATATCTGGCTAGGCAAGTACAAGAGGATGGGCTTTAGGGGCAGTGGTGTACCAAGAGGTAGTGGTGTGCGAGGAGGTAGTGGTGAACTAGGAGGTAGTGGTGTCTTAGGTTCTTAGTTTGTTATGAGACATGGATACTTTTTTATGTATATGATTTTTGATATTGACCTATGAGCTGATGTAGTGAGATGTAAATTTTTAGAGAGATGTATATGATGATGTTTATGTGATTATAGACTCATGATTTATATATATGATCTTTGTTTATGGATTTTGATACATGGTCTTGATGTTTATGTTGATTATTTATGCTCATGATGATGTGGATGTGGACTCACCTAGCTATGCATGTGATGATGTGTCTCTTTATTCATGTTTTTGATGATGTTTGGTTATGGATCAATGTTATCTCATATGATTAATGAGGAGAATGTGATGCTTGTTGATGACTAGGATGATGTTTATGACATTTATGATTATGGTTATTGATGATGTTATGTGTGGATGTGATGATTTGATTTTATGTTTGAGATGATCATGTTTATGATGTTGATATAATATGGTGCTAATGCTGAAATTTCATGAAAATATGTTTCCTCATTTATATTTATACACATGGTGAAAATGGTTTATTTATATTTGTGCATGGATGTTAATATGATGTTGATGGTTATGATTATGCTTATGTATTGGTTTATGCTAACAATTTTTGTTTTTATTCATGATATAATTTATGATGTTGACATTATGTTTTTTTTATGGATTTTGATGATGATATGTGGTGTGGTTATGATTATGGTCATTTTTCTTAAATTAAATTAAATCTCATAAAGTAAGTAAAATAACAAAACCAAATGTGAGAAAGAATATAATCAAGATACAAACATCTAAGTGAATATATCAACCAGCATGAGAGGCTAAGAAGAGGGAACAATGCTTCTTCTTTAGTAAGGTCTAAAAAAAACCAAAGTTGGATTGGCTTAAGGAACATAAGCCCTTCTAATGCTTCACATTATCATGCATTAGTTGGTTAAAAAAGGTGTCTTGATCATATTATGTCAAGTAAGATCATGAATCCCTTGCTTATAATGTATAAATGGGATATGGATGAAGATGGAAGCTTCATGTGAGACTAGCATGCCTCTCTTAGAGGTTACCAAAGAGTCAATATAAATAATTATATGCCATATAAGGTGTAGATTTATTGATGTAGGAAGTTTACTTGTGAGATCTAATTGCAGATTTTAAAATTATTTTACTTTTGTTGATGTTTTTAATGGGTCTTTGTATATTTTATTGTTGTTAGGGAGGATTGGGGAAGTTAATTAACGTAGGAAGCTTCCAAGAAATTGCTATGCTTTGAAAAATACTTTACTTAGCCATCCTTCAAGGGAGTGGTCTAAGTTTGAGTGTTTTATTTAATGATTTTGGTAGCTATCCTTCAAGGGAAAATTCTACTTTACTTTGAGAAATTTTGATTTGTGCTTATTAGATGTCCTTTAAGGGAATATTCTATGAATGCTATAAATTACTCATGATCATTTTTGGTTGTGACTTTGATTTTGAGTTTGTTTGACATATACATGATGATATAGGAATAAAAGGTCTCATTTTATGAAGGAAAAAATAAAAGTGAAAGAAGATTGAGTAGGTGTGAAAGAGGTTTAGGTGACAATGACCATGAAAACCCATCTTATAAGGGGTAGAAAGTATTATGAGAATCATGCCATGAGTAGATCCATGGTAACCATTGTTTAAGATTAGGATATGATCATGATGGATAATCACATGATTCATTTTTAATTGGTTTTCCCTAAAATATGGAGATAAATGTGGTTTGAAAGCAAGGGATGAGCTTAAGCTAGACATAAGGTGAGTTTGATCCCATTTAATAAAAGAAAGGATGCAGATGTGAAGCATTGAGGGGCTCAGGCTTGGGGTTTCCCTCAATAGAGGATAAATAGTAATCTCTTGATCTATACTTATGCATTATGATATAAGGTCTAAGCCAATTGAAATAAAATTTTCCCTACTTGATTTTATCCATATTGGTGATATGTTGTTTTTCCTTTAAGACAAGGTTTTGATATTAAATTATCAAATTTTAAGGTATTTATTATAAGTACATTTGATTCTCTCTTGATAGAC
Organism: Torreya grandis; assembly: GCA_037957365.1. Classification (NCBI taxonomy): domain Eukaryota; kingdom Viridiplantae; phylum Streptophyta; class Pinopsida; order Cupressales; family Taxaceae; genus Torreya; species Torreya grandis. The sequence continues at coordinate 243,247 of JARHVA010003896.1, forward strand.
ATGAATATGGGCAAGGGAGGCTAAAAATGCTTGTCAAGTAGCTAAAGTTGGGCCAAATGGTGTTGACAATAATCATCTTCAAAAATGATATCTTGTAGGGATATAAAAAGTGAAGGAATATAGACTTTGAGAGGTAAGATGGCCTCCACTCCAAACATAAGAGAGAAAAGGGTAGCACTCTTATGAGTTTGAATGTTAGTATGATATGCCCATAAGGTGAAAGGGACATGTAAATGTCAATCCTAACTAAATGCATTAACCATTTTAGTTAACATGTTATTGAGAGTTTTGTCAGAGGCATATGTATATCAATTTGATTGAGGACATTAGGGTGATGATAAACTTAACTTAATACTGAATGCATCATGAATACCTTAGACTTGTTTATTTTTAAAATATTTTCCATTATCGATGATAATTTTATGAGGAATACTGAAATGATAGATGACGTGATGATTGATAAAGTCAAAGATCTTTTCTACTTTAGTTGAGATAATAAGAATAACCTCTACCCATTTGGTAAAATATTCAGTCATAGTGATGATAGAATGATGTCATTGTGAAGAATGGGGGTTAATTTCACCAATAAGGTCTAGACCCCATTGTGAATAGGACTAAAAAACTATGGAGATGCAAAGACTATGGCTAGGTGCATGATGTAAATTGGCATGTTGTTTACACTTAACACACTTTTTCACATAATCATAATAGTCTTGGTTAAGGTAGGCTATTATAACTAGGGAAAAGGATGTGTTTAGCACTGATAAGGCCACTAAAGTGTCCCCAACATATCCCATTATGCATTTCCCTGATAGCATGAGAGGCCTCATGACTATGTAGGTATAAAAGAGGAGACCATCAAAGCCACATTTATAAGGAATTCCCCATAAAATGGTATAATAGGAGGTACTCTAGATAAACACTCTTCAAGCATTATTATAAAGACCAAAAAGAATGATGGAAAGGTTGAGATAATCAAAGGTCTACTGATACTAGAGGTTAGGTTGAGTCCCCTACACATTGAAGATGTTGGGCAAATATGATTTGACATAATAGGGTTGGTTAATCATGTTGATTATGATAAATAGTTTAGATTCAGAAGGTGTTGATAAGAGCTGATAGGTGAGGGAGGCCATGGTATTAGATAAATTGTTCATATATCATGGGGTGGATTTGATATGGTAGTGTTTAAATGAGGCTAAGAGTATGTTAGCTAACTATTTGTACTATTTTGAAACATCATTCTTGCACTATTAAGAGCCATTGATTTTATTGACCACAAGTTAAGATTCACCAAATATGATCATTTTGACTCCCAAAGCTAATGTAGGTTGAAGGCTTATTACTAGGGATTCATACTCAGCCATGTTGTTGGTGCATTCAAAATATAGATTTAAAGATAAGGGAAGAAGTTTCTGATGAAGGAGGATAAAGATAATTCCTACTCCCCCACCATGTTGACACTTTGATCCATTAAAGAACATGGTCACTTTATAGGTGAAGTGTTCCTAAGAGAGGGTCATGATGGACTCATCAAGAAACTCACGAGGATGAGGTTGATCATATACTAAGGGTGTTTTGGCCAATTGGTTGGTAATGAATTTATCTTTAATATACTTATACTAAAGAAAATCAAGGTTAAACTCAACTAAAAACATGATCCAGTTGGCCATATGTTGGTTTTGTTAGGGCTTAGAGTGAATATACTTGAGTGGGTTAGTGTTGGTTATGATATAGGTCTTATAGCTGAGAAGGTAGTGTCAAAGCTTGGCATCCATGAATACCAAGGCTAGGCAAAGCTTCTTGGTGTGTGTGTATCAAGTTTCATATTATATAATCATGTAGTTAATTTAGTAGACAACTTGATCTTTATGTTGTTCATCTTGTTGAGCAAGCATGGCCCTTAAGTAGTGGTTGGTGGTGGAGATATAAAGATAGAAAGTTTGATCATCTTTGGGAGGGATGAGGATAGGCAGAGACAAAAGGTACTTTTTGAGTAAATCAAAGGCCTTTTAATAGTTATTATTCCACTTAAAAGATACATCCTTATTTAAAAGGTGATGGAAGGGTTGACACCAATCTAAGAGCTGAGATATGAAGTGATGAATGGATTAAAGCTTCCCTTATAAGTTATGGAGTTGAATGATGTGGGTAGGAGGATGCATGTTGAGGATTACTTTTATTTTAATGGGATCAACTTCAATTCCCTAAAGAGAGATGATAAATCCAAGGATTCTTCCTTACAAGACTCCAAAAAAACACTTCTTGGGGTTAAGGTAGACATGGTAATGGATGAAGCACTCAAATATGATCTTAATAATGGCCAAATGATCCTTATGACATTTGGATTTTCCAAAAATCTCATCAATATAGTCCTTAATGATTTTATGGATAAAGTCATGGAAGATGTAAGTCATAGCATGTTGATAGGTTACACTAGTGTTTTTTAGTCTAAAGGGCATTACCCTATAGTAGAAGGTCCCCCATGGGGTGATAAAGGTAGTTTTGTGTTGATATTTAGGGGAAATTAGGATCTCATTATAACCTAGGAATATTCTATAAGAGATAACATCTCATGGCTGGCTGCAAGATCAAATAGTTGGTCAATGCTTGGTAGAGGAAAATCATATTTTTTTCAAGCAAGGTTAAGGTCATGAAAGTCCACACAAATTTCTAGTCCCCTTATGGCTTTGGTGATAGGCATAACATTCAAGACCAATTAAGGGTAGTTAATGGGTTAATTGAAATTGACAAATAGGAGAACATCCTCTTCTTTGATGAAAAGGGCTATGCAAGGGTGAATTCATACAAGTTTATACTTAATGGTCTTAGAATCATGGTTGGTGACTATGTTATGGGTAGTGATTTAGGGGTTGATTCCTATCATGTCACTATAAGACCAAGCAAATTCTATGTTGCAGTCTTATAGGAAGGAGGGGAAGTCTCAGAGTTCCTCAAAATTTAGTGATTGGCTAATTTTGACAATGTAGGGGTTGTTCAAAGTGCTCAAGTTGATATTCATGGTGGATTAATTTAACATGGTTAAAGTCTCAAGAGGTAGGGATTTACGGATAGAGGAATCTAGCACACTAAGATAGGTGAAAATGGAATCATCATCCTAACACTAAATGGTATTAATGGTAGCAGAGTCATCTCCTATCATCTCAGAATGGGTTAAAGGGAGGTTTACAATCACCCCATCCTTTTGATAAGTCAAGGGTCTTAGGATGATCATGTTGATGGAAAAAAAGTTAGGGGAGATGATATCAAAATCCTCGACTATCAATGGTGGAGTGGATGGTGAGGATGGGATTTCCTTATCAATAATGGTAATAGGAGGTGGGTTGGTTTTTTTTTTAGGTGGGGTAAAATTGATACCATGATTTTCATGAAGTTTCTAGGTTTTAATTGGAAGTAATTCATGTGGCCTATGTTTATATCGACCTAGGCCAAATCCCTTCCAAACACACCTATAGAGGTATGTTTTGGGAAATTTTATTTTATCTAGATAGGAGAAACTAGAGGTGAATGGTCAAGGTGAAAATAGGGTGACAAAAGTTCCCAAGGGTTTATCAAGTTCTCCATAGATAAAATTGGTTTGAAAATTTGAGTGCCCAAAAGGAAAAATGGTTTTGATTTTAGGGTCATAATCAGGTTGGTGGAAAAATTTTCCATACTCATGGGGATTAAGGAAAACATCAAGGGTTAGAATGTGATATTCCCCAATGAAATACAATGGAATTTTGATTCCAAAGGGTCCATTATGATGATTTGGGTGGAAGGAACAAAAGAAATGGTGGATGATTCATTGGTAAAAGAAGATGGTATTTCATATTTTACTAATGAGGGATGGTTAGATGGGGGAAGGAGAATATCATTAAGTTGGTACATAATGTTACATGATGTAAAGGGGTTTAGGTTAGATTGTATGGTAACAACTTGACCTTTGTGCTCAAATTTGATACACCAGTGTAGGGCAGATGGTACACACCATGGGACAAATCTAGGGGAGTCTTATCAAGATGTTTTACTAGAATTCACCTTCTACTACATATAATATCTTAAGAAGGGTGTGGGTTCATAAGTGAATGTGAAGGATGATAATTCCTAAAGTTGTGGCCATGGTATCATTAAATGATCAGAGCACTACTGAGGTTTTTGACATAATATTATCAAGTAGTTTGAGTTGGTTGTAGGCATAGGAGGAGATGATATTGATAATATCTCCCCCATCAATCATAACCCTCTTGATATGGGTTTGGTTGATATAGGTGGTAATGAAGAGGGGAGGATCTAGGTCATCTAGGTAGATGGAAGGTATTTCAAAATCTTTGAAGGTAATAAGGTTGGAAATGTGAAGGGATTCGACAAAGGTTGCTAAAGGTTAAGGGTCTTCTACCCAAACCTCTATAGATTACAACACTTCTATCATTACTTGGCAATGATGGGGTGAGGTGTTGATTAGTTTATACAAACTCATCTTTACTGGCATTTGGTGAAGCAATTTTAGAATAAATCATTGGATTAATTTAGATAGATTGGGGTGAGAGGGTCCCAAGATGGACACTTTGGGTTTTGTGTAAGGTAAAGGTGCTTGGTTTTGGCTAGGTGGTTGGGTGGAAGAAGAGGGATATGTTCATGGAATAGACATCTTTGTCTTCCGCTTATACTTTGGTTAAGCCTATGATTGTTTGACTACATGGATGATATGGATTGGGGGAGGAGTTGAGTTAGGTGATTACTTTAGTTCCTCTTCACTTTGAGGTGAGTGTGGAGGGGTAGGTAGGTTTTGGTTGATGATTTTTGGTTCTTGGATCGATGTGGGGCTCATAGGGGGATCATCTACTAATAAGTTATCCTCATAATACAGTTGATGGCCTATCACTTGGAGAAATTTATAGTTCTTTGTGCCATGTCTAGGTGTCCTTGGTATAAACATACCAATTTATCATTATGCCAAGATAGTTTAGGACTATATGGGTTAAATGGTCTAATAGGTGGTAAGGTTAAGCAATATGCTTGTGATAATCTCTATAAGATGGTGGAGTAAGATAGATAATGGTGGTAGAGGCATGGAGGGATTAGGTTTGGTATTTGAGGTAAAAGACCTTTTAGGAATGGTTTTGATGGTCCAAAACTTGGGTGAAGGGGTTTATTTGGTGGATTTTTTAGGTTTTGTTAGAGAGTTTGAGGGTTTGGGATTATAAAGTATTGGGTTAGACATTTAGGAGATAATCAATTTATTTATAGTTGGTTGGGAGATAGGAGGCATGCCCAGGGGTGGCTCAATAAAAATAGGTCTTGATGAAAGTAAGAGTGATGGTGTAACCAAAAGTGGTGGTTGGGTTTTGATTGGGATGGTTGGTAGTTCTTTCTTGGTCTAGCAAGGAATCTTGAGATGGTGCCAAAATATGGCATGATCCATGTCAGGTTGGGCTAGGTATCCTAGATTTTGGACTAGCCAAGAAAAAGGTTTATACATAGGTTTGATCCCCTTGATGTTGGTATTAAAGGATAAGCCCACATGTAGAGAAAGGGGAGTGGGTAGCTCATAATTCACCTCAATCAAAGGTTATGAGGCTTGGGAAGATAGTTCCTTGATGGGAGGAGTAGGTAGAATGATTTATTCTTTAGGGATGCTTTCCAAAAGAGAGTATATTTTTGTATGATGGAATAAAAGGGTGTGGTGGGAATGGTTGTCTTCTTCAGTATGTCCTCCAAATGGGTTGGTTGTTCCACTATCTTGACAAATGGAGGAAGGTAAAAATTTATCTCTTTTGTTTCAGTTTTCAAAAGAGAGTTTATTGACTCCACTACCTCAATAAGTGGAGGGGATGGTAGGGTAGGTTGGGTAGTGGTCTCCTTAGTTGTGAGCTCACTAAGCACCATGTTAATATTGTGTACCTCATGGGAGGATTCTAATTTGTTTTCATTGGTGACAGATGGAACATGGTTGGGAAATGGTTATCTAAATATGTTAGGTGATTGGTTTGGGGGTGAGTTGGGATTATCCAACACAAGCTCCCCCTTGTTAATGAGGGTTTAAACAATGTTATTTAAGGTGTTACATCTACTGACATCATGTTTAATGACTCAGTTTAAGGTGTATAATTCACTCTATACCAACTAAGTGCAGGATGAGAAGAATCAAATTGTTGTGTAGGTTTGATTGAGGGAAGTTGTATTATATTGGCCTTTAAAATTTTCTCCAAGACTGAAGCATATGACTCCCTAAGTGGAGTAAATTATTTTTGGGTGTTATAGTTTGGGTTTCTGGTGTTTTAATTGGGGGAATTAGAAGAGTTAGATTACTTGAAAATGGGTGGAAGGGAAATATTAAAGATAATTGCATTCATTTTCCCTTGTGCTTAGAATTAGTATTGGTTTGGTTATTGGGTTTATAAGAGGAAGCCTTATTTTACTTGAAGGTGGAATTCTTATTTATAGTTTCAACTTCCCTTCATCAATGGATTTGTTCTCAAAATTTTTTTTCATGGTAAAAGCTTCATCAAGGTCCTAAATCTTTGAACCCATTAAGTAGAGGAGATGTGTTTGGCACAAGCCTGAGAAAAGATTTCAATCAACTTGGGTTTGGGTAGAGAGAAGGAGAGTTGGTTTATAAGACTTCTCCAATAGGCCACAAATTTATCAATGCATTAATCATAAAATTTTTGAATGGAATAAAGATTAGTGATGGAGACTTTCTTAGAGATGTTTATGGAAAAGTGGTATAAGAAAACCTGAGCTAGTTGGGCAAAAGAAAAGAGGGAGTGCTTTATGATAGCATTGTACCAATATAGTGCTAGACCTAATAAATACATGGTTAAGGCACAAATAAAGAGAATCATCATAGGCAATCATATATCATGAATGCCTACATTTTTTTAGGTGATCTTAAGGGTCCTCCTTAATTTGAAACTTTAAAAACTTTGAAATTTCTCATTGAGGAGAGTATGGTCGAATGGGGATGGATGGGTGAATTAGTTCATTATATATTTGGTCATATGAAAAAATATTATGGGCTCTAGAAATGGATGAATCCAAAGTATTCATTTTGTCCATTAACATTTTGACAAGCTCAGTTTGGGGTTGTGGACTCCCATAGTTATAAGGTAGGCTATGTTGGTTCTAGGTAGGTGGAACATATGGGTAGTTGGTAGGGGGGTTGAGAAGCTACCACATATTGCTACATGTTTATAGGTGTTTCAAATGATTCCACATATGAATATGTGGATATAGGTGGTTTGGTGGAAGATAGAGGTGCATACCCTTGTGGGTTAGGGATGTAACTCATGTTTGGTGTAATGGATGCTTATTAAGACATTAAATAGGTTGGATAGAGATTATGGTTGGGTTAGTAGATAGAGGGTATTTTTTAACTTTGGTACTGATGTGTGGAAGGGTAGAAGGTATGGGAACCACAAAGTTTTTAATGGAGTGGAGGTGAGTGGGTTAGAAATGAGAGGAATAGTGGTGGCATTAGCAGATGGTACTCCTATATTAAGGGATGTACCAGTGCCTAAAGGTTGGCTTGTTTTTATGCTAATAGGGTTATTAGTTGGGGAAGAAGGTTTTTGGGTGTTGGTTGGTTGAGTGGGTTAGTTTTAAATGGTGGTGTCAGTGGGATTATTGGTAGAGTATGATGCATGCATGACTAGAGATTGGGTAGAGATTGTGTCAATAAAAGTGTCTCCCATAAGGTGGGATGGCATGTCATAAGGTAGGTCAATAGGTGGAACTAAAGTAGGGGTATGGTGGGATATGATGTTAAGGTAATGTTTAAGGGTTATGGGGTTGCTATCCAGAAAGGTGGAGAATTCTACATCACCTTAGGTAACCATCTAAGGGATGATAGGGCTTTCAAAAGGATGAGGATAACTCTCAGCATCTTATATGTACTTCATGGATAAGGGAGAAGAGGAAGATAGATGATTAGGATGTCAATCCTAATTTTCTTGGTTTTTTAGTTGTTGCCTAGTCAAAACCATGTAGATAAAGAGAGGAAAAAGATAAAAATAATCTCACAATTCAAACAAAGAGAAGACAAGAAAAGTAAAGAAAACAAAACACACATTAGAGCACGTTAAGTCCTAATATTCTTTTTAGTCTCTCTTTTGGATTATGCCTTAAGCTTTAATAATTGTGTGATTGAACTTAACTTGTAGAGTGGGTACTAGAAAATAAGTTTATGGTTGGTTTTAGGTTATGTTTTAGGCTCTCAATCTCAAAGTGATATATATTATAAATCAGTACATGGCTTGATATTGGGGCCTACCCCTTCACTTCACACACCACAACGATAAGGGTGTCAGGTGCTTAGCTAAGATATACCAATTACCATAGATTATACTCAATCAGAGAGCTAAGTTGGTTCTCCCCTTGGTATTGAAATCTAAGTAGGATAGCAAGAAAGGTGACTACTAGGTAATGAAATCCCAATCAAGCCTTATTTCAATGTTTGATGCTTATTTAAATGTAGGTGGTTTGGTCTTATGTGTGTGACAATACTGAAACTACAGTTGATTACTTTGCTTTATTTAAGCTCTGTGAGCTAAAATAAGCAAGCAAACAATAGATGAAATCAATTTTAAACCCAAAAATAAACTTTGATTTTGTTGTATGAGTAGAGAGGTAATAAGAATAAAGCATCTAGATGCCACTATGAACCCAAGAAAAGACTCAAGGGTCTCACTGGGTGTGCCAAAATATTTTAGAGAAATTTCACGTATGTTCTTGTAAGAAAGAGAAAATAAACTCAAAAAGGGTTGGTAGAAAAAAATAATATGTTGTGCATGCATTGATCTAGATGAGTGTAGATACTCCTCTTTATCTTAGGAATAATGACCTATAGATAAGAAAACACTCAAATAAATGGTTTGATTAGTTAGATAGTTGGGTGGACTGCCTAACAAGCTAGATCCAAGAAGCACGAGCTTCCTTGAAGGTTGTCAATCCACACTTTTAAATAATAAAGTTATGAAAGATAAATAACTTGTGTAAACAAAAAAAGATACTAAAATGTAATACAATAAGTGCTTAATAAATGAATGGGAAAATTTTACTAATTGTAGCAATAAATGAATTAATAGTAATGCTAAATTAGTTAAGTATGGTTAAAAAAATAGGTTAATGCCCTATGATCAGGTAAAGGTTTTGAAAGTTAGATTTGGATGAGGTCTAATAGGTGAAAATAGCTTGTTTTTATTTTGTCACATAGTGATATTCAGTGATTAGGGTAACCATCGATGGTTAAGGTAATTGTCGATGGTTGAGGTAATCATTGATGGTTCAAATAGACCATCGATAGTTAGAATGATCATTAGTGGTTACTATGGGTTAGGTCTAGCCAAGAAAAGGCTATTTGGATGAGATTATAAAATGGGATTCTGAGAAATGGGTTTAGGTTGTGTTTATTTCAAAATAAAAGTAAATCAATTGAATGATTGAAAATAGATACTTATCTTATTGGTTGTTGATTTGATGAATAGTTTAGGTGGTGGAGCCTAGAGTAATTTTAGTAGAGAAATGGTACTTAGTCATTGGCCAATGGATGGTAGCAATTTTACTCTCTATTACACTTTATGGTTCACTAGTAGAATACCTACAAAAGAGAATGTTGATGCAAGAGGGTTTGGCTCTTGATGATGATGCCTTGATACTTGATCCAGATTCACCCTCTCCTCCTCTTTCCTTATGGAAAATAAGAAGGGGTGAAAAAATATGTTAACAATAAGTTCAACAAAGGGTTTCATTTTAGATTTTTCATGCATTGGTTTGAATATAATTTGGATGAGCTAAATATAAAAAATCAAGTTATAGTTGAAGTTGGAATTTTGATTGTTCAGGTGGTGGGAACCTAACCATCGGTGGTCAAGCCTAACCATCGATGGTTAGGGTGACCATCGACAGTTAAGGGTCAAAGGTAAAGTTTGGTAAAAGGTGGGTTAGGGTGACTTAGGTTTGGTTTATGGTTGAAAGTTTAGGGTTGGTCCTTAGGGGGTCTAGGAATGTTTTCTACACTTGGAAATGTAGTGTATAATTTTTTAGTATCTACACACATCAATAGAGTTGAAATTGTATCATGATTATATAATTTTTTATTAAATTAAACTTTGAGAAAATTATATATAAATATATATTTTTGTGACTCATGGATGTTATGGATGTATATATTTCCTTTTCAACACGTGTTAATGTTTGGTATGTGCCATGACAAAATATGTGATGTATTTTCATTCTTTTCTAGTAATGTTAACAAATGGATGGTTGAAAATAATGATATAAATCATATAATTTAAAACCAAATGTAGAGAGATAATATATTTTAAAAGTAATTAAATAAATATAACTCAAAAAATAATTTAAAAAATACATGTAAAATGATAAAAATCTAAAGATATCGATAATTAAATAGATGTAAAATGTAATGTGAATATACAAATGCATGAAAAAAAAGTGAAATATTAATGTGAAGTACAAAAACATATATGTAAAATGAAATATCAAATGAAATTATAGACAAAAATGTAGGGTTTGTTTTAATCATTAGTTTGATAGGGTATATTTATTTTGTGACAAAACATGGTATTTATTGTTGATAAAAGAGAGAGAGGATACTTTATGAGAAAAGCTTGGTCCTATCCAAGGTATTATACTTCAAATAAAAAAGGGTAAAATAAGTAGGTTAATGATATTTATGATAAATTACTATTTAGTATAATGGTATTTTTATTAGGAAGTTATGGTCATATCCAAGGTCTTATATTGTAACTCACAAAAGGATAAACCAATGAGGTATGATCATATAAAAAGTGATATTTATCAAGGAGAAATATTGGAAATATTATGATGGAAAAGGAATTGAAAAATCATGACATGGGATTTATATTAGTCCTTAATAGGCATGAGACATACTAATCAAATATGTAAATTTTAATAATTTATTGAGTGATAAAATCATATGATATTGGTTCGTAGTAGACATATAGATTTTGGTGAATAAGTGAAGTACTTATATCATATCATGAAGGTGATATATGAAATAAAATTAAAATGGGCCTACCGTACCACAACATGTTCCCCATTCCTTAAGACCCCTTATAGATTCATCGACCTACTATTAAGATTGGGTACTATGTGATAAAGTAGGTAACACTATGTAGAATTTTGAGACCTCTTGTCCTAGTCTATTAACCCTGTAGACACTATAACTTACTAACCTATGGATGATTTACTAGGTTTCATAGGTATGTTTTTTTATTTAAATCTCCTAAATAATTCATATCCTAAGGTTTAGTATATTTACCATTTAATCATTTGCTAACTTTCATTTACTAGCCTTTCTACCCCACTAACCTCCTAAATCCATTTATAACTTTAGGAATCTACCTCCATAACCACTTTACCCTTGTATGAGTTTGTTACAAATATTTCCACCCATATAAAATCCATTTTTACCCATAGTTGAAACAAAGGCACCAAATTGGGTGACCGATGCCAATTTGCCTACGATCAGCACCAATTCTCTAGATCAATGTCAATCCATAAGTACCCAGCCAACCTTTTTCATTTTAGACCCATAAACTTAAAGTCTCAAATTTTTGAAAGATTTCTTGGAGATTAGTGACATTCTTAATGACACCCTAATATAATTTCATTATGTTCAATTCATATCCTCTGTCAAGCCTGAGAAACTACCTACATCTATAGAGGAATTTCATTTTATTTATAAATGGAGCAAAGGTAAGTCATTATTTTTTATTTATGTCAATTTATACCGTTTTTTTTTAATCTATTGATTTAATATCTAAAATACTATCTACATTTCTCTATATCCTTTTCTTTTTCTCTATTATCCATTCCATCTCATTCGTTCTCTATTTTTATTAAACTTAATCACAGAGAGTATTGATGTTGATTCATTCTAAATTGGCACCAATTCTATAGATTAGCACTGATCCTATCGAGATTGGCATTGATCTACTATGTTTAATTCACATAACCTAAGACATTAATCTTAGACCCCTATCTACAATCCTTTACTGATTTATTATCATTTTAATATGGCCTTTGTTTGTAGAATGACTCTATTAGGATTAGTACATGGTGTAATTATTATCATTGAACTCCATATAGTTTCCCAACCCTTTTTTTCTTATTAGAAGTAAATAGAATTTTATTTATATCTCTATGCAATAATTTATTCACCCTCTCTTGAAGCCATTGAAGACCAACTATTTTTCATATATAATGATGTATACTTTGCTTCATCTTACTAAGAGGAATATTTCATTTACATTGAGAACTTAATCAAGGACTAAATATTAATTAGAATTTTTATCATATCTTTTATCTATTGTAATTTCATATGCATTTTATCTACTTAACTACATAAAAAAAACACTGGCATTCCTCCAAGGAAGTGTACCACTTCCTAGAACTGATCTTGTATCAAGTAGTTCACCCATCTCTATTATTAATCCATTTTTCTCAAGTATTTAAATGTGTGTAGATTATTCTTCCCAGCCAAAAAGAAGATCTCACAATCAATGGATTTAAATTAGTGCACAACATCTTCTAATCCATAGGTATTCACCATAGACCCTATTTTCATTTGATTTTTTAATAAGTAATATTTAATTTTGAACAAAAATGGAAAACTACTTAAACATTATGGCATGCCTGATGGGACCCTTAAGGTCTCACTGTTCTTATTAAAATTCATTTGAAATTCATCTATATTTCTCTCCCTTTCTTTTTTTTGTTGAATTCATTCAAATAAAATCTAAAATTGCTTCCTTTCTTTCTAAAAGTTAAAAATAATTTGCATCCATTTTTGCTTGATTAGTTAATTCATATAGAGTAATCTAGATAGTGAATTTATCATAATTATCACTTCTATCACACATATACCAAATCACATTCATAACAAACTCATTTAATATTGACATAAGGAAACCGATTGAGATTTCATGACCTAGTGGTAACCTTCTTCATGGATATCCCACTTGGATTTCACCACCAAGATTAAAACCAACTCAGTACTTTGGTTGAGTATAAACCTTGGTCATTTGATATATACTGGCTAAGCACCCAACACCCTTACATTATGGTTTTTGAAGTGAGGGGGTAGGACACAATACTAGGCCAAGTATCGATCCTAGTATATAAATATTTATGAACCTAAATAAATCATGAAACCATCCTTATATTTCTAATTCTTAGGACCCTCAATAACCTTTTCATTTCTTTTATCACACTTTAAATTTAAATAGTAAAAACTTTTTAGGTACATCTTTAGTTTGTATATTTTTCATCTTCACTAAATATGAGATAATCAAATAGAATTTTTGGGTGTTTTTTATTTTTATTTATTGGGTTTTCCATATAATTACATGTTTTTGACATGATATAACTTTCAAAATAAAATATAACCCCCAAATTTTTCTTCATCCATAGATAATTCTCCTAACCCTCCTACTTGTCCTTAGTCTGCTCCTTAGTATTATACCCAAGGTGATCTTAAATGTGCCACTATATTAGATAGAGACCCCATAGCACTTAACCATTATCTCACCTCTTGAGACATATGCATACCATTATCTCACCATGCATAATTTTATAGTAACCTATATGGCATGCCTTTAGAGGAAGGTGAAGTGTTTACCACCACTATGGTGTCTTCTCATAACAACCCTCTTCAAACTAGTTCTGATACTACTACTATACAACCCTTAGGTAGTCTACCTCTGGTGACATATAGTGTTCCATCCTTGACCATTAAACAAAATTAGAATGTCATTATGCCTTAGCCTATTTATACTCAGCCTATTATCACATTACTTCATAACATAGTCATCTCAATCTCAACAACCCTTTCACCTATCCAAACTAGTGTATCCTTAGGTACCCAAATACAACCATTATAATAAGCCACTATAATTCAACCACCTCAATACTATGTCCCCTTTACCACCCAATACATATCACCTAGGAAAGATATTACGTCTACTTATATCCCCTTATAAGCTCCATAGTATGTGGTGGATTCTCAACCAATCATAACCACATTAGTTGGTTATCCCTTATCCCAAGATTTTCCCACTTAGCTTCCTACATATCAACTCCTATAATATAATGTTTTGGTAGGAATCCATTAATACAATCCCCAACTAGACCTCATGATCATCCTTATGAATAAGATGGTTAAATTGAAGCTTTTACCTCTGGGTAGAATATCATGCTCACCTATGAGTAGTTTTTTAATGAGCCTATTAACCTAAAAATTCCTATTATGAATTATCCTCCATAGTGGGAACTTATAAATTTTACAAAGTTTTAAAATAATGAGGATGCATAATATCACCTTTGATCATTTAGACACACTTATTACCTTATAGCACATGACTATGTGTTTCTTCTTATGACCTTTCCTATGTCATTAGCTAGACCTGCCCTAGATTGATATATCTCAATCCCACAACATTCCCTTTTCTCCTTTGGCTAGCTATATAAAATATTCCTAGAGCACTTTTCTATCAATATTGCAAGAAAATTCACTATTACTAACCTCTATAACATCTGATAGTTTGATTATAAATCTATTACTAACTTTGTGGCTAGATGGATAAGTCTCATCAATTAACTCATCTCTCCCTTTTTCAACTCGAGATGATTGAGTTGTTCACATGAACATATTCTAAACACATCTCATTGACATTATAAGTAAAATATTTTAAAACCTTTTATGAGGCTTTCTCAATGGCCCATAAACTTGAAATTAGAGCCCTAGAAGAAGGGAAAGTTAAATTGTGGAATAAAAACTTCAAATTTGAGCCCTTTAAAGGGATGAACAACAAAAACAACAACAACAACAACAACAACAACAACAATAATAATAATAATAATAATAATAATAATAATAATAATAATAATAATAATAATACTAATAATAATAATAATAATAATAAAGGAGCTACCAATGCCATAATTGTAAATTCCTCACCACCCCAAACTAAAAACCAATCTAAGCCCTCTACCTTGAAGGTATAATCTAAAAAGCCATTGACACACTTTCCCCCATGATAATATACACCTTTAGGAGAATCCTACATGTCTATTTTAGATAAACTCTTAAATGCATCTCTCATCAAGATTCCTCTAATAAGACCTCTTGATGATTCTCTCCCTAAACCTAGTTCATTTAGGGAAAATGACGTATATAATTTTCACCACGTAATAGACCATGATGTTAGTAGATGTTATTTTAAGGTTTTGGTAAAAAATATTATTAATTAGGTGGAATTACAACTAGATAACCCTAACACACCTAAAAATTATTCTATAGATATATTCATGTAGCCATTCCCTAATCACACCTCCATGTCTAATTCCATGTAGGTTAATTTAGGATCCAAATCACAACACAAAACTCATGTAATTAACACCATCTATGACCAACTTCTCCCTAAATAAGTTGATATTATCTTAATCTCGATCTCCTTATAGGATACACTTTTAAACCATCCAACCTAAGTAAAGACATCCCAAAAACATCCTCTAATTTGTTAGATCTCATTTTTTAGGATTCACTAGAGGAAACCCTATCTAAAATCACTCAAGAATTAAAAGAGGAAAGGACTATCAAATAAAAGGTTTCTTTAGACATTCCATAGGATACCCTTCCTTGCATGATTTTAATACCTTCATCTAGCATACACATTCCCTCTATCTTATTACTTCCTAAGGAAACTATCATGTTACCTCAAGCATGCTTGAGATCAATTCCCCCCACTACTCAAGAAGCACTAAATCCTAGAGAAAGCAAGGGAAAATCCATAGATATCAAAAACAAAAATCACATATTCCCAAGGGGAAAATCTCTACAACATCCTCCTATCAAGATTGAACTCCCTAAAGAAAACATCCCCACTACCCCTGAATGGATTCAAAAGGGGAAAATGTCATTTCTACCTATTCCAATAGGAGCATCTATGTTATAAAACCTTGTCCATTAGCCAAACTAAAAGCTACCATTATAGAATCCTCCACTAAAGTGCATGTAACATCATAATGGGATATTCCCATTATGGTCATGCTAATACATAACCCTCTAAATCCCTATTATCTACAAGTTTTCAGAGTAAATTCTTACCTTAAACATAAATTACCTATAGTAGGGACCATTGAGATAACTAGTTTAAAAGGCCAAGGTTCAAGGTCACATACCTCTTCCTTATCAATGCTTTAGAGGATTGAAAAGTCTGGTCAAGATTAATTAAATGGGTCTTATTCTAATATCCTTTATCAACTTCTTCAAACCTCCATTATCACTCTACCACCCATAAATCCTATCAATATTCATATTTAAAAACCTGCATGGTATAGAGGAAATAGGAAATGGGCATACCATCAAATAATAGGTCATGACATGAAAAGTTATAATGCATTAAAGGTCATGGTCCAAAATTTATTAGAAGAAGATGATATTTTAATAGAACCAATAGATCATGACCATCCCCATAATCAAAATACTAGGGTTACATCCACTTTAAGAAGTAATACATTACCAACCATGGTATCAAAATGAGTTGTAAAAGGGGATAAAACCTTTGATAGAGCCTAGTATTAATCTATCCCTCTTGATGTGGTTGATTTTAAGAATGTAGTGAATGTTCCTCTATTTTTGATAGATGTAGCTCACATAGCTACGTGATCCTAGGTCCAGGGTCATAAGACCCACAATCATGAAAAATCTAAAGTGATTATTATCAAAGTGCCAACTCCTACCAAAAATAGTCTAGAAATGCCCACTCCTAAACCTAAAGTTTCTATGTTAGGAAAGGAACAAAATAATAATGTTCCATGATATATATATATATATATATATATATATATATATATATATATATATATATTCTCAAGCAACTTCATCAACTTTTGGTCAAGATGTCCCTATACAAGCTTGTCTAGAATTCTCCAAAGCACTATGAGGTCATAATAGAAGCCTTATAATCCACTAAGATACAAGCTAATGAACCCTATATCTTATTGGATTTCATTGTATCCCTTTAAAATCCATTATCCATAAATTTTCATGATTTAGAAATACCAGCTTTACAGCCTAACAATCAAGATATTACACTATTTATCATTGCCTAAATTGATCAAACTCAAATCAAATGAATCATGATTGATAATAGTGTTAGTATAAACATCATGTCTTCTCAATAATTTAAATAATTAAAACTACCTAAGATAATTGTATCACAATCCTCCACCATTATATAAGCCTTTAATGCTATAATCACCCCTACATTAGGAATTATAGTCCTTCACATTCAATTAGGCACATGTGTTCTCCTTAAACTATTTTATCTAATAGAAGGGGAGTTTTATTATAACATTCTCTTAGGACATCCCTCAATATATTCTATGTGTTTCATCCCTTCTACCTTGCATCTATGCATTAAGTTCAAACACAAGGGTAAAATCTAAAATGTCCAAGATGATCCCCATCCATTCAAAACTTGCAACCTCACCTTTTGACCTAATGAGGTCCTAATTCCATTCTAAATCACAAACCCGTCATCATCTAATGAAGCATCCACTAATATAACAATCCTTTCATCAAGAATTTTTAAGGATTCTATTGATTCTACATTTTTAGCATCTATTAATTAGAGAGTATCATTTATTAATAGTAAATATTATCCATACTCCCCAATGATATGGACATCCAAACAAATACTAGGCTTATTGTCCAAATTTAGGGTAAATTATTCCCTTTGGCTATTATCCAAATTTAGGGTAAATTATTCCCTTTGGTTAACCTTTCCTTCACACCCATTTGATCTATGGGGGAGTCGACAGTCCTTCTTCAGGCCTTTCTAACCAAATATGCACTAAAACTATTTAGCTCAAACTTCTTATTCCTTGATAAACCCCATTTTCTAAAGACATACATATAATGGTGTGCCTATAAAGGTTTCAATATAGGACATTACAGACATGGCCACATGAGTTTGTGTTAGGATATTTTAGAAAACCCCATGAAAAACACATGGTTTTATCAAAAACCCTAAATCCCCCCAAAGGTTACTCTCCTTCCCATCCTTGAATAAAATACACCATCCTCACCATCCATCATTATTTATTCAATTAAAAACATTATATCTATTCCTCTGATCATTTGTATAGTCAATACAATTATTATTTAACCTCTTGTCTATAATTATAATGGATAGGTTTGGACCATTCCTCTATCCTACCTAGAAATGATCAAGCAAGATTCTCCCACCATCCCTATTCTTCAATGCTAGGATAATGATTTGATCTTAACTCATTTGGGTGAAAATAACTCCTAGTTATGTAAATCTCTTCCATCCAAAAATCTATTCTATTAAATGAGGCCACCATTGACATTAACATAGGATCCCATGAGACTCTATGGATAGTTAAGGTTAGTTAATGCTTAGATCCCTAGGAGTACCAAGATTTATATAAATTTCTAATATATCACAGTGAATCATTCACTTGGTCTTATAGTAATATTCCTGGTATCAATCTTATTATCATTATTCATAACATCATCACATTCTTTAATGTCAAACGTATCAATCAAAAGCTCTATAGGATGCATCCTCACATTGCACTCTTTATTAGAGAAGAGTTATAGCACCTATTATCTATGAACTTTATATACAACTTATCAATTACCCTTAATGGGTATCTAACATCATCCCTATCACCAAGCCTAGAAGGGGACTTCACCTTCCCAAATATTGACCAGTTAATATATTTAACTACTGGCCATGAAATGTTTTTATTCATGGATGGTTTATATAGATATAATCATATATTTATCACACTAAAAGACCAATATAAGGTTTCATTTATTACTCCCTGGGGGATTTTTTTCTATCGAGTTATGCCTTTTAGCCCAAAGAATGTAGGAGCAACCTATGAAAGAGTTATGACTTACATTTTCCATGATATCATCCATAAAATTTTGGAGGATTATGTGGATGACCTCCTTGGTAAATCAAAGTTATGAAAATACCACCTTTCCATCCTAAAGGTTATCTTCGCTCACCTAATCCAATTTCATATCCATTTAAATTCCAAAAAATGCATTTTTTGAGTATTAATGGGTAAGATCATAGGCTTTATTATCTCCATCTATGGGATAGAAATCAAAACTAATAAAATCAAAGCCATCTTATAAATGCCATCTCCATATAATATTAAGTAACTATGTAAGTTTTTAAGGTAAATTATAATCTATCATTTATCTCCTAGTTATCTGATTCTTGTCTACCATTTCATCACCTTCAAATGAAGGATATCTATTTTAAGTGGGACTCTAGTTATTAGGAGAATTTTAATCTCTTAAGAAGTACCTTATCTCACTACCTTCTCTCACTCCTTTGAAATAATTACAATCATTCTTCTTGTATATTTCCACTACTAATCATGCCTTTGGAGCCATGAATGCCCATTATGATGAGCAACACAAGGAGTAAGCAATTTACTATATCAATCAAACACTTATTGAGTATGAGACACATTATTATCATATAAAGAATTTGTGCCTAGTTTTAGTCTTTTTTCTACTAATATATTACAGTATATGCTCAATCATAAAACCTACATTGTCAAAAACACTGATCCCCTGAAGTTTATGCACCCCAAACCTTATTAGAATTAGTGAATGGCCAAATGGATTATAATTTTAGAAAAAATTGATCTAGATTTTATGCATCAAAAGTTAGTTAAAGGTCAAATCATTGCTGATCAACTTTTTGAGGCACCTCTTTTTGATAATCAACCAATTAACTATGAATTCCCAAATGAATCTATAGCCTCCACATTTTAACCAGATCTGCAATATCAAATGACTATTTTACTTGATGGATCCAAATATGAGTGTGGTGAGGGAGATGAAATTATCATAATCCCTCCTAGTGTAACACCTATCCCATAAATTTTATATTGAATACACTAATAATATGGCATAGTATGAGGCTTTGATCATAGGTTTCTAAATTACTTTAGCCTTGGGTATTAAAACACTCAATATCTATGGTGATTCCTAGCTTATGGTCAATCAAATTAAGGGAATCTATTAGTGGAAGAATGATACCCTTCAAAAGTATAAGACATTGGCTAATCATTTTATAGCCACTTTTAAACATTATGCTATCTAAGCCACTCCTCGATAAACTAACAAGTTTGTAGATACTATGGATTTTTGGGCCTCCTTTATCCCATATTCATCTCAAGAATCTATGTTTTTTATCCTTGTTCCTAGGATAAATCAACCCTAGTTTACCAAAATTGACCTTCATTCCATCCATAATTTAGAGTAAAATTCATTAGATCTCTAGTATGCATAGATATTTGATTACCTATTTAAGGGGATTACTCCTCTAGATCTATCTATAAATGGAAAGAGAGCTTTCTAGAATTGTGTCACCCATTTTGTTATACTTGAGAGTGTTATTTATAATCATGGGTTTGATAGTATCCTTCTTCATTATATCTATAATCTTAAAGCTACCCTTGCTATCAAATAATCTCATGATGGTTCATGTGGTGGACATTTTAGTGGTTGAACTATTGCTAATAAAATCTTACTATTGGGATATTTTTGTCCCACCTTAAATTAGGATTACTATGAATATGTTAATAAATCCATCAAGTGTTAATAACATGCCAACATATCCCATGTCCCTATTCAAGCATTACAAGTAGCTCAGGAATTTTGGCCTTTTTCCAGTTGGGGCTCAACCTTATAGGTCAAATAAATCCCAAATATTCCCAATGTCACAGGTTTATCATTACCACCAATAATTTTTTACTAAGTGGGTCGAGGCTATGCCCCTTATCTAAACCAAAGTAGATAAAAAAAATTAATTTGTTACTCATCATATTATTTTTCTCTTTGGCATCCCTCATAAGATCATCAAAAATAACAAAAAATCATTTAAAAATAAAAATGTTCAAGATATTTATGATTCTTTTAACATTAATCTTAGATTTTCCTTGCCTTACAATCCTCAAGCTAACAGACAATATGAGGCATTTAATAAAACTCTTTTCAAAATCCTAACTAAAGTCATTAATGAAGCACACAAAAATTATCATCTTCATGTTACCTTTGCCTAATGGGCTTATCAAACAAGTATTATAACCCCTATAGGTACTAATCCTTTTTCCCTATTCTATGGTATTGAATTTTTACTTCCTCTCAAAGTTTAGATTCCTTACCTTTGTATCTCCCTGAAAGATATCATTTTTTAGGATGACTTCCATCAAGAATGAATAGCTCAACTCAAACTCTTAGATGAGCATCACTTAGCTACCCTTGACCATTTACATATATATTAGGAATGAATTAAACACACCTATAATAAACATCCAAAATAATGTGCATTTAGTATTGGTAACCTTATCTTAAAGGAAAATCAACATCTAACTAATATGAAAAAATCAAAAGGGGAAAATTTGCTTCGAATTGGCTTGAACCATATATCATAACCCATAAGTATGGATCTAGGGCATATCAATTGGCCTCTCTTGATGGAAAATCCAAATGAGAACCTCTTAATGCATTTTACTTGCATCTTTTCTATTGCTAATAAAACTTAATCACCTTGGTCTGCCTAGTTTAGTTCCTAGGTTTCATCTCCCTATTATTCTTTTACCAAATAATGATATATATAAAAATGTGGTTATTCATTAACATTTCATATTTTTAAATATGAATACCTAGGATCTAATCATATCATGCTATAATTTGATAAGCTTTTCCTATAATTTAGAGGAGCTCCAAATCATTATTCCTTGAAATCCCTCCCTATCACTAATTCATTTTGAGAATAACTATTTTATCTTGTGTATCAAAGCTTTAAGAAATTATCCTAGGATACATAATATCAATCCATAAAATAACATTGATATTGGGATCAAAAATAAAAACAAATCATATACAAAAGATAAATCAAAATAAATAGACTGCTCCTTATAAGGACATCTATGTAAATCCACAAAATCTACAAAAACATAGAAAAAAGGCACAAACTACTCCTTCGAAGGATAGCTATTTCAAGAATCATATCTCAAAATATATACCACTCCATTTAAATATGGATATTATGCATTAAAATACCCCTAAAAATCTTCTCACATTGATCATCTTTATTTAATTCAGTAGACTTCCTACATTGATCAGTCTACGTAGATTGGAACAAAAGGATTCTAGGATTAACCCTTAGTTTTGGGTATGTTAGATGGAAACATCTTCCTCATATAATCTGATTTATATCAAATCCTAAATTCAAAATTTTTAGCCTTAGTTGACCTAAAGTTGTTAGGATTATTATTATCAATTGGTTAAATATGCACATGCATTCATTTTATGTGATTTTCTTAGGTCATGATATGAGCCAAAAAAGAGCCATAAGCCCTTTGTAAATTAAATTAATTACACATTTTTCCAAATAAATTAATAATTTATAAATATATAAACATAAAATTAGTAATTTATAAATGGTATCCATGATAATCATAATCCATAAACATTAATAATAATCCAAAATCCATAATAATAATCTAAACCATAATTAATACATTTTAAATTTTAAATCCATAATAACACTATTGTCACCAAATCTTGCACCTTAGAAGAGGTTATTCAAGCCTATTCCATATTTGGGAAACATGGGAACATTTCTAGGTATGTGGGTGTACCTATATTGGAAATGAGCCTCTAGATTTAAGGGGTAGCTTCCTGAATATATCATGCATTATTTATCACTTAAAATACTACTTACTTATAGGGGAAAGAGTTAGAGAATTCATAAATTTAACCTACTCTAAAGGAGGTGATGCATAAAAAATTTCTTCCACATGACCATCATATTTCTACCATGATGAAACAAAGCATACAAACTAGTCTCAAAGCTTTAATGGGTTCTAACATGAGTATTTCAATGTAGAGGCAAGGTGTGAGTAGTAACATAAGTTAAATAAACTAGAGGGTAAATTTCACACTCCAAAGACAATTTTACACTTTAAAAATCTTTAAACACTATACTACACTCTATATGACCTATTATACTGGGAACTCTTGTTCAAACATGAAAGAATAAGGGAAGGAAGGATAGAAAATTATCACTTCTCATCACCATACATCACTTGAAAACTTAGAAAATTATTCAAACCTTAGAAATAGACTTGTATTAATGTTCAAAGGAAAAATATAACATCAATCTAGTAGGGATTCACCATACATGGTATGGTACCATTTAACAATAGCTGAAGAGTTATATTTATAGAAGAAATGAAGTAAGACAAAGGGATCATTAACACTAAAAAGGGCAATCAATTAGTTTAAATATTTAAATCATAGTTACAATTTGTTCTACAAATTATTCTCCATTAGACATTTTGATTGATCTTGATCACTTCATGTGGTTGCATAGTTACATTATTCCCTCATTGATCTTCCTTAATGGCTATAATAGAGGGATCATGTTGTTTTGATCTAGGTTCTAGCATCAATGTAGCTAGAAAAATTGGATAAATCCATAAGGTATTTGTCTTGGTGATAACTACTCTTCACTGGTTTGCCATTGCAAGTAATAGTGAGGAGAAGGGTCCCTTTCTTGTAGTTGGTCCAAGAGATAAAATCATTGAAGTCTACATTCCACCTTGGTGGCATCCTTTGAAATATTATCTCTAGTTAAAATTAAACCATGCTTGAACTCATATCTATACCTTTTATTTACCTTAACCCATCAAAAATTTCTTTTTTGACCTTCGTCTAAGTCACTTGGGCTTGCCTTCACCTAATTCACTTTCAAAAACTAGCTCAAATCATTGATATTTTGATTCATCTCACTCTATTGATTTTCCTGATGTAAATGAGCATAATTCATAGATCTTCTACCAAGACCCACACACTTGTTACACTTGTCACCTACACATTCATACTCAAGTTTCACTAACCTCTTTGATCCTCACTCTCCATTGATCCTAATTTTCATGATTAAATCATTCCATCGATCTGTCTAAGCCCATTAAACTCTTAGTCACTACTCACCATTTGATATTCTATATGATTGAGTTTTGATCATTGATCCCACCTTTTGAATTCTAATAGATATTTCATGATCTCAAATTTTGACATCTACATGAATGTATTTGACATCCACATGACTACCAGTGAGATATTTAAACTTCAATGGTTATTTATCAGGGTTTTATTTTATTGCCCACATGATCATCATTTGATGTATGTGTACATGTATTTGACATCCTGTAGACCATCAAATTTACACTCCAATAGATGACCACTAATATTTATTTTTACACTTTCATGAATGTCACTCTACTAGATCAAAAATTTCCTAGTCTATTTCTTTCAAACCTCTTGTTGGACATTTTTTGTGGACTTTGTGTCTCAGCCTCTTTATCCAAAGGAGTTTATTTGTAGCTATTTTGCATCAAACAAATTTTTTGATGAAATAATCATGGGAAAATTATCCAAAATAATTAAATCTACTCTATCTTTGCCTTGAACATTTTCTTGCATGCAAAATATCTGAAATAATTCATGTCTTCAAGATTTTTACTTGCAGATAAAATATCGAAGAGAAATGAGGTCTTCAAGGAAATTGTCATGGGACAATTTTATTGAAATAATTCATACTTATCTTCTTCCACATAAATATTAATTTATATGACACTTATGACCTTAAAAACTTCTATCTAGGACACTTTTTTGAAGAATGACCCTTTGGGAAAATTGTTCACACAATTTTCCCAAAATAAAATGACCTTTCGAGATTTTTATTTAGGGCACTTTCCCAAGAAAAATACCCTTTAAAATTTTTGCATCAGACATTTTTTCAAATAAATGGCCCTTCATAATCTTTTTCTTGGTCACTTTCCCAAAATAAATACCCTTCAGGCTTTTTGTTTGGGACACTTTCTTGAGAAACTGACCCTTCAAAATTTATGTTTCAGACCAATTCATGTAGGCCTTGTGTTTCAAACAATTTTTCTAAAAGAAACTTTCCTTTATATTTTTTTCAAACATTTTCCCAAAATAATTATGCCTTTGGGAAAATTATGTGGATAATTTTCCCAAAATAAATATGACACTTAGCTTTTGATGCAGATAATTTTCTTGAAACAATTAGATATTTGGGAAAATTGTTGTAGAACTTCTACATGAAATAAAAAAGTCTGTGGGATCCTTGCCTTGGAAAATTTTCCCTTAAAAGTCCCTAACACTTAGCCAAAATTTTAAATATATCCCAAGTGAAAAAAATAGGGTTTTTTAGACCTACTCTTACAATAACTTAGCACCATGAAAATCTACCACTTACATATATGATTCAAAAAAGACCCTTAAGACACCAAAAGACACAAGGACTAAGCTAGAACATGACCATAACTTAGAATGGAATATTAAATGACATAAAATGAGATGCAACATACCTTATAATATTATAAAAATTCCCTATACAAGATTTTAACTATAGGGTTTGATCCATTTTGGCCTGTGGGAAAAAATGGTCAACATCTTTGGTGATTTCTCAAGGGTGGCATGATTTCTATTCCATGATCATTTGCCTAATCCTATCCATTGGGATATTGAGTCACAAGTATATAGTTTGGACACATAAACTACCTTTTTAATGCACTAAACAATGAAAAAATAATAGGAATAAAACATAAAATACAAAAACACATGTGCTTCAAAAATACTTATTGGGACACAACAAAATAAGAAAAAAAACACACACCTAACATCATATTTATAAGATATACCTTCATCTCTCAATATTAGGGTTGTAAATGTATCTCATTCATAGGGATAGGTAGTTCTTCTTCATTTATCCTTGCTAACTTAAAAGAGTTATTTTGCTTTCACTTGGTGATGACATATGGTCCACTCTATAGGGTATCATATTTGGTATGCCTCCTTGGTTTTTATTTATCTTCATCCCATTTCAATATTATGTCACTTTCTTAAAATGATCTTAGAGTTGCCTTATTGTCAAAATACCTCTTCATCAATACTCAATGATGCTCTATGGCTTGATGAGCTTTACCTCTAGTCTCTTACAACTCCATTAATTCTATTAATCTCATTTCCATTAGAGTGTTCTCAAGCAACTCTAGCTGATGTGTTAACTCTAAGGCAAGAATATCTTGAGAGATAGACAACTTGACTTCCCTTCCATATACAAGAACAAAAGGAGAATTCCCTATTGACCTCTTAGGAGTTATCCTATCATCCCATAAGGCTATCTTCTATTTGGTGTTCCAAGCTCTTTGGTTATGCTCCAAGGTTCTCTTGATGATTTTGATTAGGTTCTTGTTATTAGATTAAACCAACCCATTACCTTGAGGGTAATATTTTTATGAAGTAATAAAGAATATACCATTATTATTTTCCCAATTAGCTATCCTAGCACCTAAAAAAGTAAGAGCATTATCTAAAATAATAGTAGAAGGATTACCAAACCTTGTTATGATGTTCTTATATAACTCCAAGATAAAACTCTCACTAGCCTCCTTCAATGTTATTGCCTTAACCCATCTTGTAAAATAGTCATTTTCTATGAGTATCCATTTGTGGCCAACACTTAATTGGGGATTTATCATGCTAATGAAATCAAGACCCCATTACATAAAAGGTTGGTTTACTTAGATAAGATTCAAAGTAATATATGTAAGCTTCTACTTTCCTACAAATAAAGCACATTGTTTACACCTCAACCAAGCATGGAAATATTTGAAGAGTCTGGGCCAATAATAACTAGCCCTCATGATCTTGGTAGCTATGGTTCTTAGAGAGAAATGACCTCCTGCTATCCCATCATGGAACTTCTCAAAAAACACTCTAGACTGGTCATTATCAATGCATCTCAATAGCATACCATTGATGTGCCTCATAAATAGTACACCATATACAAGACAAAAGGGAATATATTATAATATAAAATGTATCCTTTGTGATCTATTCATATTATTATGATACTCACCATTTTTGATAAATTTGATCATATCCTGTGTCTAACTTTATGGAGGTAATGAACCAGCTAGTTGGGGAAACTCATGGTTGATAAAGCCTCTTATTTTGACTCATGAATATCTAAAGCTAGATGTTCACAAATGCCTTCACCCCTTACCATTTTTGTCACTTTTATATCAATATCATACTCTATTAACTTAGTGATCTACCTTGCCCTCCTTTCAATGAGATCTTTGTTCAAAAGAAACTCCTTGGTGCTAGGATGAGAGACCATAACATGAATCTTATTATTTGATACCATATGTCTAAATTTTTTAGTCCTATTAAAATAATAAGGACCCATTTCTCCATTAATGTGTACTTGACTTCATAATCTTATAAACCTTGACTAAATAGTGCAATTAACTACTCCACACCCTCATCATTCTTTTGCATCAGTAGGGTTGACATAGTATCAAGGTTATAAAATGAATTCAACATGAAGTACTTAGTAAAATTAGGATTCACAAGGTTAGGAGCTTCTACAATTACTTTATTTATGAATTTGAAACTACTCTTACCATATTTAGTACAAGAAAAAACTTAGTTCTTCCTGAGTATAGTTGTGATAGGTTTTACTAAGGATGCAAAACCAGGTATGAACCTTGTCACAAAATTTATCTTTGCCAAGAAACTTTGAATACCTTTCTTATGGAATGGAAATGATAGGCCTAGAATATCCTCTATTCTCTTAAGATCAATAATCAATCCATCTTTGGAAATAATATGTCTTAAGATCTTACCTTCATGAACAATAAATATACACTTCTTTTGGTTAAGAGATGCTCCATATTGCCTACATCTTTCAAACACTTGTCTCAGGTGTTGCATGTGTTAATTCACATATTTATAAAATATTGTTATAACATCTAGATAAAACAATATTATCTTATTGATCAAACCTTTGAAGGCCATTTTCATTACTCTTTAAAAAGTGGCACCAGCATTAGACAGACCAA
Source organism: Torreya grandis (assembly GCA_037957365.1). Classification (NCBI taxonomy): domain Eukaryota; kingdom Viridiplantae; phylum Streptophyta; class Pinopsida; order Cupressales; family Taxaceae; genus Torreya; species Torreya grandis. The sequence goes on from JARHVA010003896.1 coordinate 271,297, forward strand.
AAGGCATCTTCCTATAAGTAGAGGTCCCCCATTTGGTAGTGAATGATATCTTGAATTGATTAGCTTCATTAACTAAAATTTGATTGTATCCTGAATATCCATCCATAAGAGAGAAACATTGAGAACCTAAAACCATCTACAAAATTTGCTCCATTGAGGGTAAAAGATAATGATCTTTGAGTTACACTCTATTAATATCTCTAAAGTCTAAAAAAAATACTTATCTCCCAATTCTTATTTCTAATAGGAAAAATTTTGGATACCCACATTAAATTATTAATGGGAAATATTATCTCAAATTCAAGGAGTTTGGTAAGCTCTATCCTCATCATTTGCTCAACCTTGGGGTTGATGGGTCTTTACTTCTATCTAATCGGTTTAACTCTAGGTTTTAACTTGATGGTATGGTGTGATAGGCTAGGATAAAATAATTTAAGGTCTTTATATTCCCAATTAAATATATCATGAAAATTTCTACACAACTCAATGAATGTTTGCTTCTCTAATCTAGAACATACTTTGCCTAGTTTGAGGAGTTTGTCCTCGAAGATCTAGACCCTTTCATAATTCTCCTCTTTTGTAGACACACTCACTTTATCATTATTATTTTGATCATTCTAAATGAAGATAATTTATAATTTCACCAAAGCCTTATATATCTTATTGGTCCTTAGCTACACAATCTGATCACCCAATTATTCTTGGAGCCTCCTTTTATTCCTTGAAGAAAAATCAGCCTCATTTTGAAAGAAGCATACAATGTGTTTATCACTATTAAACACTTGAAAAGACACTTAATTATTAAGTATATAATTTCTAAAAATGATATTAATATGATACTACTTTCCTTTCTCTTTTATGGTAGTTGGAGTGTCAAATTCAACTTATATGGTATCTAGTTTATCAACATGACTATTTTACTCCCTTAAGATTGAGAAAATATTTAATACATCAAAGTATTCAATTATATCAGATAACCTATGTATGAATTACTTAAGTAAATGGTTCTTGGTATTAATCACATGATGCATAACCAATTCACTATCTCCATACACTTTCAAGTTATTGATTCCTTTTCCCCTTCCTCTTTGAAGGCCATGAATCAAACCTTCATATTCAGACATATTAAAAGTGAAACTAAAATGAAATCTATATGAAACATAATAATATTTTTTGGATGTAGACACCAACATAACACCAGCCTCTACACTAAATTTACTTCTTGAACCATCAAAAAACATCTTCCATAGTTTATCATCTTTACCCTCTTCCTTAGCAAGTAGAGGTGTCAATATTCCTTCATGTATATAATATACCCCTAGATCAGTTTCCTCCATGAGAGAATAAGGATAATAATCATAATTATTAGTACCATATTAATCAAGAAACAAATATACAATACCATGGAGCTTGGAGTAAGTGCCATCATCTCAAATAGAATCCTTTTCTTCATGAACAATACAATTCAAATTATAAATTGTCTCAATGGAAGGTTCAATGTGAAACCTTTCAAGAGATTGTGTCCTAATTTTCACCTTGGCCCCGTATCTTGTTCTAAAATCTAATAAAAACTAGTTAGCTAAGAGATAGACACCTATCTTAGATGTAAAGTCCCTTGATAGGTAGATTGCAAAGTGGACTGAGATCAACCATAACTATGTCTTGCAAGATAGGAAAACAAGGATAATCATGCAAGAAAACCTTCAAGAATTTTATAAACCCTACTATATTTGTAGGTGTAACATATAATTGAAATATCCCTTTGCTATGTGGCTCATATTTTAGGCCCAGCTTGTTAATTACAATTTTGGGCATGATAGAAGTATAAGCTCCACTATCAACTATGTAAGTATGTACCAATTTGTCATCTATAATGAGGGTGAGGTAAAATGGTGGAGCTTTCTTATCCATATTTAATGGTTAAATAATTTTACTAGTAGGATTATCAAGAGTAACATGGCCATGACTTTGATTTGAGGGTGAGACACTAGCAAGGATAGCAGATAACTATTTCTATAGGAGTTTATTTTAACCAGGTATATGAAGGACATCCCAAAGAGAAATGGATGTTTTATTATTCTTCAAAGAATATAAATTGTTTAAATAATCCATACCTACTTTATCTTTATCATTTGTATGAAAATAATTACTTATAACTTGAGGAATAGGAGTAGACCTTACCATATTTTGACTTATTGGAGGTGTAGAAACCTTTGGAACTTCCAAAAAAGCCTTTGAAACTACCACAATTATAGTTGTCTTATTACCTTGTAGGAGGATTGGATGAGATTGTAGGCATGTTATGTTCACTTCCTATATCCTTCCTCTTGGCCCTTGTATTATCTCTAATAAAGGCTCCTTGATTTACCACAACAATGTCTTCAACCATAAAATTGGTAAAGATCTCTCCTTGAGGTTTCTAACCCTCATTAACTTGCATCACCACCTCATCTTCATTTTATAGGGAGTAAATACCCCTCGAGACACCAAAGCTTATTCTCCATTCTGATTAGCATACATAAATTAGTCTTGATGTTAATCTTCTCCTTGAACCAAATTTATATGAACTAGTACCATCTTCTTTGCATTGGTGGTAGAGTTAGGATTGTATGCATTATTAGGCATATTGGTATTAGGCTGCCATTTTCCTCTTCCTCTTCCATATTGTTGACCATAATATTGTTGATAGGGGTAAGGATTCTGATAAACACCTTGTTATATATTATCTTGTCTATTTTGAGCCTCTAAGGTTAGGAACTTTTCTTTCGAATCAACATTATTTTTTACTTACTTAGGAGCCACCTTAATTTTTGTATTGGCATTAGGAACTTGTGTTACATCTAGAGTATTAATATAATCATGAGACAAAGAAGGCATAGACATTTTAGGTGTAAATCTTATAGCTTGGATAAGATTATTTTCATCTTTGATAGAAAGCTCATATGATTCAAGGAGGGTGGATCCTCCCATAGATTGAAGCATTACAACAATTTTAGTCCTGATAGATTTCAAGCAGGGAATAAAAAACAAGTAGGTGGTCTCATATGAGGAGGAAACAAATGCCAAGTCTTCTAAAACCTTTTGTTGAATTTATGTATTATTTATTTGGGTCCTCTTTTTATCATGTTGAGATGATGTCTAAGAGAAGCATGGTCACTTTCATTTCCAGATCTAGAATTCAACAACACTCCAAACTCATCCCATGTTGTGATGCATCAACCTTCTAGAGTCCTATACGAATCAAGATCCTTCCCTTTAAGGGACATATCAAGGAATCTAATGGAAATGTTCTCTTGAATAATATTGTGGAAATTTCAAAGTTAGAAACATATCTAATGTGATCACTAGGTGTGATATGACTCTTACCATTGAATCTAGGCACACATTTTATGGTGTTAGGAGGGATGGCATCATATGTGTGAAGTTGAATTGAATTATCAATATTGAAGGTAGGGAAACCATGAGTTCTATCTATATATTATTATTCATGATCTTCAACTTATTTATCCTCTTCTACCTCTTCCTCCCTAGAAAAATCAACTCATTCTTCAAAGGGTGGATTAGGCTATGGATACTGAATGGCAAGAGGGATTTCAAGTTGAATGGGTAGATTAAGAGGATTAGATGTTCTAAAAGAGGATGACCTAATGAGGACCATGAATTATGGGGTCAAGTTTATAATAAAATAATGGTTTGAAAATATATTTATTTTATGGATTTACCAAATTATAAGTAGCACGCCAATTTGCATATGGTGTTTGTCAAGACCAACAATCACCTTGACAAGTTATATTGAAGATAATGGGTCCCATCAAACATGTCAGAACTATTGTCACCAAATCTTGCACCCTAAAAGAGGTTGTTCAATCCTCTTATATATTTGGGAAACATGGTAAAATTTTCAAGTGTGTGAGCATGCTTATATTGGAAATGAGACTCTAGATTTAATGGATAGCTCCCTGAATATATCATGCATTGTTTATCTCTTAAACTACTACTTAATTATGGGAAAAAGAGTTAGAGAATTCATAAATTTAACCTTCTCTAAATGAGGTGATGCACCAAAAATTTCTTCCACATGAATATCATACTTTTTCCATAATGAAACAAAGCATACAGACTAGTCTCTAAGCTTTAATGGGTTATAACATCAATATTTCAATATAGATGTGAGATGTGAGTAGCAACACTAGGAACATGAACTAGAGGGTATATTACACACTCCAAGGATAGTTATACACTTGAAAAATATTTACACATTAGACTACACTCTATATGACCTATTTGACTAGGAAATCTTGCTCAAACATGATAGGATAAGGGAAGGAAAGATAGATAATTATCACTTCTCATCATCGTACATCACTTACAAACTTAGATAATTGTTCAAAACTCAAAAACAAACTTGTATTAATTTTTAAAGGAAAAATATAACATCAATCTAGTATGGATTCACCTTATATGGTGTGGTACCATTTTAAAATAGCTGAAGAGCTATATTTATAGAAGAAAGGAAGCAAGAGAAAGGGAGCCTTAGCACTAAAAATGGGAATCAATCAGTTTGAATGTTTGAATCATAGTTATAATTGATTTTTTAAATTATGTTCCTTCAAACCTTTTGATTGATCCTAGTCACTTCATGTGGTTGCATAGTTGCATTATTTTCTCCTTAATCTTCCCTAAAAGTTGAAATAGCAGGATCAAGTTGTTTTGAGTTGGGTTATATTATCAATGCAATTATAACAATTGGATCAATTTGTTAGGGATTTGTGCTAGTGTTAACTACTCTTCACTAGTTTGACATTGCATGCAATAGTGAGGAGAAGGGTCCCTTTCATGTAGTTGGTCATGGAGATGAAACCATTAAAGTCTATGTATCTACCTTAGTAGCATCCTTTAAAATGTTGGCTCTAGTCTAAACTAAACTAGTTTTAAACTCAATTCCATACGTTTTATTTACCATTACCCATAAAAAATTAATTTTTCAACCTTCATCTAAGTCACTTGGTCTTGCCTTCATTTGATTGGCCATTGAAAACTAGATTAAATCATTGATCTTTTTATTTATCTCACTCTATTGATATGCCTAATGCAAATGAATGCAATCCATAGATCCTCTACTAGGACCCACATGTTTGTGCCACTTGTCACTTATGAATTTGTACTCAAGGTTTTCTAACCTCTTTGACCCTCACTCATTATTGATCTTGATTTGCATGATTAAATATGCTCCATCAATCTACCGAGGCCCATTAAACTATTAATTACCACTCATTATTAGATCCCCTATATGATTGAGCATTGATCATTTATCCCACCTTTTGAATTCTAATGGCTATTTTATGAGTGTAAATTTTGACATTTATGTAAAAATATTTGACGTTCACATGATCATCATTGGGATATTTTAACTTCAATAGTTGTGTTAGGACTTAAGTTTAACATCTGCACAATCATTATTTGATATCTACATAGACACCTTTGACATCTTGTAGACTATCAAATTTAAGATCCAATGGATGACTATTGAGCTTTATTTTGACACATGCACAAACATCACTCTGCTAGATCACAAATTTCTTGGGATATTTCTTTTAAACCTCTTACTGGACATTTGTTTATAGCTTTATGTCTTGGTCACTTTCTCTAAAATAAAATGTTTTTAGATCTTTTGAATCAGACAAAATGTCTAGGGAAATCATCATGGGACAATTTATCAAAAGAATTAAGTTTGGCCTTATCTTTGTGTTGAACATTTTATTTTAGACAAAATTTTGAAATAATTCTTGTCTTTAGGATTTTTTCTTGTGGATAAAATTTTTGAGAGAAATGAAGCCTTCAAGGAAATTGTTGTGGGATAATTTTCCTGAAAGAATTCATACTTAGCTTCCTCCATAGACCTTTTTATTCAGATGGCACTTATGACCCTTCAAAACTTCTATCTAGGACACTTTTCTAAATAATAACCCTTCGTTAAAATTATTTGGACAATTTTCTTACAATAAAATGACCTTATAGGCTTATAATTTAGGGCACTTTCTTGATAAAAATACCCTTTAAGATTTTTTTATAGGACATTTTGTCAAAGAAATGGCCCTTTAGAATTTATTTCTTGGTCACTTTCCCAAAATAAATACCCTTTGATCTTTTTTTTGGGACACTTTCCTGAGAGACAAACCCTTTGGGATTTTTGTTTTGGACCAATTCATATGGGCCTTATGTTTCAGACAATTTGTCTGAAAGAAACCTACCTTCAGAATTTTTGTCAAACATTTTCCCCGAAGGAATTATGTCTTCGAGAAAATTGTGTGGACAATTTTCCTAAAAGAAATATGACACCTAGCTTTTGATAGGGATAATTTTCCTAAAATAATTAGATCTTAAAGAAAATTATTGCATAACTTTTGCTCAAAAGAAATAATTCTGTGAGATCCTTGCCTTGGAAAATTTTCCTAAAAAAGTCCCCAACACTTAGCCAAAAGTTGAAATATCTCCCAAGTGCAAACTTAGGCTTTTTTGGACCTACTCTTGCAACTGCTCAACACTATGAAAATCTACCACTTGCATATATGATTCAAAAAATGACCCTTAAGACACCAAAATACATAAGGACTAAGCTAGACCATGAACACAACTTAGAATAGCATATGAAATGACATCAAATGAGTTACAACATACCATATAACATTATAAAAAGTCCCTATACAATATTATGACTAGAGGGGGTTGATCTATTTTGGCATATGGGTAAAAATGGTCAACACACACCACATAAAATCTAAATCCATAATCAAATATACATCCATAATCCATAACCATTTTTATAATCTAATTAACTCATTTAATCCATAATCACAACCATATTAATTTAATTATAAACATTTTAAGCATTAGTCCATGTATCAAAAATACATCCACCATTATATAATCATAATCCATAAATCATAAAATCCATGATCAAATAATGTAGTCACATCACATAAAAATCCATAATCACATGATCCAACTCAAATCCATAATGTCAATAACCCATAAACATTTTAAATATAAATCCATCACATTTAAAATACCATATTCTAATCACATTGCATATAAATCCATAATACATAAATCATAAACAATCCATAACTTATAATCCATTAAACATTTAAATCCATCACATATAACAACTATAATTCATTTCTTCATCTAAATTTGTAATCATATAATCCATAAACATGTAAACATCTACATAAACATAATCCATGAACATCCATAAGAATAATAATCCATAACATCAACATAATCCATAATCATGAAACACACACACACACACACACACACACACACACACACAACATATATATATATAATGATCAATGTACATCAATATACATCAAAGTATTTGTATGGATGTCTATGGCTCTTTAGATAGTACAATGAATATAAATACATGCATGGCCTATTGTGTAAGCTATAGACTACTCAGGTGAATGATCATAAGGGCTCCACCTTCATCTCCATTCCCATCTCCATCTTTTTCCCTATCCATATCTCTCTTCTAAGAGATGTTCCAATGCTCACTAACCCTATTTGCATGTGCCTAGAAGACCTACCTTATGTGGCTATATGGTCAACATAGTATGGAGTCTTTGGAAGCTGATTTAAAATGATCTACTCATAGTATCTCATCTTTGCCACTAATTCCCTATATCACTCAATGTTCATGGTCCCTACCTATCTAGTGCTTATCCCCACCATCACTCCAATTATTTGTACTAAGGATTTTCTCTCTCCTTCCCTCCTTAAAGTGTCCCTCTCGACCCTGTACTAATCTTACTCTTATACCACCATGTCATGACTCATCTACAATGAGTAAAAACCCATCTATAATTTATCTAATTAGGTTTTATGGGCACCATTATCTATCTACACTATGTCTAAGTCCCCATATGCTATAGCTAATTATTCCTATAAATTTATATACTGAGCCCTCAGTGTATCTCTCTATGATGAGATTTTCTACATCTATCTCCTCCTCCTATATCATCTCCTCTCCCCCATACTCTCTCCCATCCTCCCATCTCCTCTTTAGTCTCCTCCTTAGCCTCATCCTCTACCTCTTCCATCTCTTCATGCCCTCCCCTGGCTTGGATGCACTACCCTATCCTACCTCATGGCCCACTATTCAACCCGCTATATTGTATATGCTAGAGTGTACCCCACATCCTCAACATTATCACCTATCGACACCTACTCCTATTTTATAGGGACATCTCTAGTGACTGGTCCTAGTATCTCCTACTCTATCTCATTCTACAGGTATATGTGTGGGTCTTATGGAATGTCTTGCACTAGCCCAAACTACCACTGCATGCATATAAAATAAAGGTACTCAAAGTACTCTATCCTCTTCTCCATCACCTAATTATATATCTATATCATTTTAAGATCCCCCTCCACCCCAATCCATGTAATAAATCATAATATAAGGTCTCCATATGATATCTATCACCCTCAACCCCTCTAGGACCCCTTGATAGTAATCAAGGTTCTAGGTGATGTCATATATGAATCCTCATGCAAGATCGGCCTTCCAACATAGGAAGGCCACACTATAATCTTTATCATACCATAATATCCATGGGGTACCAATGTTTTATACTATCCTAATGTGCTCATAGGCCCAACATTATAGAATAACAATAACATCTAGTCCATAGTGTCTTTGAGTCCTCCAACCCCAGAGCTCCCTATAAATCTACACTAGAAATGTTGATGCCCATATAAAAACTGTGTGGTGTTTCATCATGTCTAAAATAACACTAGGTTCCACAAAAATATGCCTCCACTTGAGTCTATGAGTGCATAGCAATATATTGTTAGCATCATCATCATGAACATGTCTTTCCCTATTATGTTAGCTCTATAGAGAGTCTCAAAAGTAAAACCACTAAAAAAAAATAATACCATCTACATCATCATCATATAGGCATGTTAAGGATACTCCTTGACCCTACTCATCTATAGGTACTATGCTTGTTCCCTATACCAAAGTCATAAAATCTAGTAGATGTCTTACTTTGTGATGGTCATCTCCCCAGTTGGTAGCTAAAAGGTCCCATTAGTGACATCCCATCACTCCACCAAATCCACCAGTAATCTAATATCTTGATGGATGTGCCTATATTGGTACACCCCTTCTAGGCCTATGGCCTCTAAATGGGCCTATTCTTCATCTCCAAGCTATAGTTGTAGTCACTCTAGTAAGGGTGGCACTCAATCTCGCATTTATAGTAGACCCCTTACCTATCACCAAATATCCCCTATAAACCTAAAAACTCTAACTTATCCTAACTCTAGACTCAAATCTTATTCCTTCACACTTTTGTGTGAATTGATGTTGATCCCTTTTGGATCAGTGTTATTCCTTATAGATAGGCATTATTTAGGTGAAAAAACATTAATTCCCTATAAATAATCATTGATTCATTATGGAATTGGTGTCAATTATCTAATTCCATCCTCTCATAATCCTAGCCTAATCCTACTTCCCAAAATCCTAAAAGCTTTTTAAAAATATTAAAAAAAGCCCAAAAAATTAATAAAATAATAGACTTACCTCATCTTATGAGCATCATCATCACCTCAATCTACTTCCACTAGCCTCCATCTCATTTTGTAGCACTCTCATCATTTGATCTCTCAAGAATCATTTGGATTTCATAAATCACAAATGAGCCCTTTTCCTCATTGAACTTATTTACATACCCAACTTTAGATCGATGCTGATTTATTTTGGATTAGCACCATTTAGGTGAATCTCCATCAATTCATTTAATATTTGTGTTGATTTTCCCCTTTTTGCACTACTTGTAATTTACATACATTCAACCCTACTCTTTAGATTTATCCTAGTTGCTTTCCACATCTACCTCATTATTCGACCTATAAAATTTTAGGTTTATGGATTTAAACCCCTTATTGATCCCACAACTGATAGAAGGTATGTATTATTTTAGTTATCTCCCCATTGAGGGTCTCAAGAGTGTATTTTCCTTTGAGAATAGTTGTCTATAGGTAGCACACCAGATGCTTCAGTCAACCAACCCTATCACATTTTCTCTTTTTTATCCTTCATTAATCCCAAATGTTCATAGTTGTGGAATTTTATTATTGGATTTACTGTGGGGCATATCTACCTGTATTATCCTACATCTTATCTATGAAAACCATATACCTCATGTAATACATCCATGTTTATTAGATCTCATCTATTATCTACCCATCCCATCCATTATTTTTTTTTTCAAACCCATCACTCATTATTTATCCTCCACTAACTCCTAGTTTAAGTGGGAATACCTCCTCACATAAATTTGGGGAACTAGACTTCTCATAATTTTTATCTCATGGCACATATTCCATATCACTCCACAAAAGGGGGTAAATGTAAACACTATAATTTCATACCCTATCGATGATTAATTAGGTCCATTTTGAGGGGGGGATACCTCCTCACATCAACTTAGGGTAGTGGACCTCTCATATTTTTTGTCCTATGGCACATATTCCATACCACTCTATAAAAAATGACAAACATAAACACTATAATTGCATACCCTATGGATGATTAGTTAGGTGTCATAGACACTATAGTTTTTTGTTAGTTTTTTTGGTGTCTTTTTGGCAGAATTTTGAGTTTATGATTAGTTTCTAGGTTGTACCTCACTCTATTTTTCTGAACATTCCTTAATATCTTTCACCTTCTCTTTATATGGGTATGGGACCTATCAACCCATTTATTAACCTATTAAATAAAAAATTAGGTGTCATAGATCTGTAGTTTTATTTAAATCTCCTAAATAATTCTTATCCTAAGGTTTATTATATTTACCATTTATTAGTTTGATAACTTGAATTTACTATTACCTTTCCACCCCTACATTTATTATTACCTTTCTACCCCTCCCAACCTCCTAAATCCATTTATAACCTAAAGAATCTACCCCCCAACCACTTTACCCCCATATGAGTTTGTTGAAAGTAGCTCCACCTGTATCAAAGCCATTTTTACCCATGGTTGAAATAAAGGAATCAAATTAGGTGAATAGCAACTGATTCACCCATGATTGGCACTAATTCACATGTGATTGGCACTGATTCTCTGGATCAACATCAATCCATAAATACCTAGCTAGCCTTCACATTATGGACTTAGAAACTCAGACTCTCAAATTACTATAAGATTTATTAGAGAATTAGTGATGTTATTAATGACACCCTACTATAATTCATTGCATTCAATATATATCCTCTATCAAGCCTAAGAAACTACCTAAAATTATGGAGGAATTTCATTCTATTTGTAAATAGATTGAATGTAAGTCATCATGTTTTATTTATGTCATTTTTTACCAATTTATCTATTTATCTACTTATTTAATCTCTAAAATACTATCTACATCCCTTTGTATCCTTTTATTTCTCTCTATTAACCATTTTGTCTCATTTTTTCTTTATTTTTTTAAACTCAATCATAGAGAGAATCGATGTTGATTCATTTTGAATCAGCACCAATTCTATAGATTAGAATTGATCTTATTAAGATCAAAATTGATCCACTATGTTTAATTTATAAAACTTGAGACCTTAATCCTAGATCCCTATCTATAATACTTTACTAATTTATTATCATTTTAATATGGCCTTTGTTTATAGATGACTCTAATAGTTTTAGTACATAACGTAATTATTATCACTAATCTCCTTATAGTTTCCCAACCCTTATTTTTTGATCAAAGTGACATAGACTTTGAGATATCCCTCTACACAATTATTTATTCACCCTTTCTCAAAGACATTGAAGACCAACTAGCTATCATATAAGATGATGCAAACTTTTCTTTAGTTTACTAGGAGGAATATTTCATTTACATTGATAGCTTAATCAAGAACTAAATCTTCATTAGCATTATTATTATATCTTTTATCTATTATAATTTCATATGATTTTTATCTATTTAATTGCATAAACAGTGGACTGACATCTCTCCAAGGAAGTGTAGCACTTCTTGGAACTGATCTTGTATCAAGGGATCCACCCATATCTATTATTAATCCATTTTTGTCAAGTATTTACATGTGTACACATTATTTTTCCCAACCAAAAATAAGCTCTCATAATCATTGGATTCAAAGTAGTACACAACATCTTCTAATCCAAATGTATTCGCCATAAACCATATTTTCATCTAAATTTTTATTAAGTAATATTTAATTTTAAAGAAAAATGAAAAACTACTTAAACAAACCTACCAAACTCCAATGTAATTTTAGCTTTGACTAAAAATAGGATATGTGTTAAAATAAGAATCACATCTTTTGGTGTGATGTTGACTTTTGAGTTTATAACTAACTTTTAATCATTGCCTTTTATTTAAATGATTTGGATTTTGACTTTTTTACAATTTTTTCTATTCCTCCTCCATATGGATTTCAAAGAACCAACATGAGTGATAGAAGTGACAAACATAGATAAGATATAGAATTTGGTTACATGATAAAATATACCTAGATATTTTGTCAGTTTATAGTAATTAGAGTTTCCCAAAAGTAACTATACAATCTCAAGACTAATCATATGTATACTTAGTATGTAGGGGGAAATAATGGGAAAGTGGGGATTGTAGATATTTACGTATTAAATGATATAATGATAAATATTCTTATTAGTTGACCATAAGGTAAAAATAAGATAGTCTATGGTGTGGGTTATGTACCATGTCACAAGAATAATTATCAGATTCAAATAATTGATCTAATGAAAACCTATGTGTAAATATAAATCATTTGATGATAGAAAAAATAGGTGAAAATTTAAACATTAAAATAATCAATTAAATAATTTTGAGCTTTGAATATAGCTTAAAATCTTAAAGCATTCACAAATTGTATCCAAATCATATGAAAATGTAATAAATAATGTTATAAAACACCATGATGTGTTTACAATACTAATAAATTTCATGAAAAACATCATCGATAACATCTGATACATCTCAGTGTGATTATAACCTAAATTTGATCAAAGTCTCATCAATATTCATATAAATTCATGAAAAGACCTCCTGATGCACTATCTCTATGAATAAAGTAGGCATTTTAGAAGAAGAATGATGTTCTTAGGGAAACTCCTGTAGGGGGTACTCAATGTGAATAATGGATGTCACATAATTAATAATGTCCTCACATTTTTGGGAGAATGTAGGATTTATGGAAGTTTAAGCCTTTGTCTATGAACTATCTAGAGTATGTGGCTAAGCTGTTGATGGCGTAGGCCAAGAAAAATCATGAAAATGTCATTTTATCACTTGACATTTATCTATCTAATGTTTGGTACACTGGTGCCAAAGTAAATAAACTTACCCATATTTAGGGATGTATTCTATAAGCATATTAGGAGGAGGAAGTATCTTGTTAGTATATTTTGGCTTCTCTAGTGAAGTTTATCAATATATTACTGAATCTATCAACAATGAGTAGAGCAATGTGTGATTGTGCCATGAAAACAATAATTATGTCTAGGAAAATTAATTGTGAAGGTTGACTATATTTAGTAAGTATTAAATCTTGAAGATTTTTATTTTACTATGAATTACTTATGTGAATGAAAATACTTGGCCCAATGATAAAAAAACTCTATAGAACTCATAATATGGCTCATCTTCCCATCATGTCAATAGATGATCAAGCTTTGGCAAAGGTAGTATGCCATCACCAATATAAGGATAACTCAGAGTAGGATTAGGACAAGGCTCAACCATGGTAAGATATGATCTCAAAGTAGTTGGTGTAAGTAATTGACATCTATAGAGCAAGCATGCTAGAAGGATCTGAGAATCTAGTGAACCTGTATGGTCTCATCATGGCATGGTCAAGAATCATAATCTAAAGTGAATAATCATTTACTGGATGATAATTAGTGTGTGTACACTCCATCTTAGACATATTGACATCAAATGAATAATAAATAATGTTAGGCATAGTATTTAGATAAGGAACTACATCAATAGAATTAAAAAAAAATTGTGAATAAGAATGATATATAAGTATATCTACATTTTTATCTTGAGCTAATCTAGCTAAAAAGGGATCATCTAAAGAATATTTTTCACATCCTAATTTCCCTCTCTCAAATTAATAACCCTTTATATATGGATTATTATGGTTGTTAAATTGATTAATTACTATTTAATTAAGCTATAAATCATATACTATTATGGGATAGTTATATGTTGCCTAGATTACATGATTAAATTGCTATGAGTTAGTTGTATTTATATATTCCTTAGATTATAATCATGTTTTTAGTTTATACATTAGTATTTTGTGGTTATATGATGATATTATGGGCTAAATACCTTCTTTTTTATGAGTTTGATGTAGGATAGATCCATCCTTTAGATCATGATAGAGGGAGAGCATCATCAGATAGGATAGTGATGATGGAGGTGTTGGGGGATGATATAAAAACAACTATAAACCCATGTACACACCATGATAGTTAGAATTAATTATATGCATTTCTTTAATTGTTATCTATAGTATGTCATTTGTGTTATGTACATTTAGATGATTGATTTTGTGAATATAGTTATGATCTAGTTTTAGTTTGATTGCTTATGTGGATCTAATTATGTGATTTCATTATGGTTATACTATATAAATTGAGTGCATAATGCTTCTTTATGATCATGTCATTTTATTGTATTCATGATTGTTGATTATATTGATTTAATGAGTAAGTAAATTTGTATGTTTAGTATTTAATACTAGTACCTATAGACTAATTGTAGTGTCTTTAAAATGTCTTAATACACAAGTTGGTTAATATGATATTAAGGAAATATCATTGTTTTGACTTAGTACCTTTGTGTATAAAAATATAGTTAAAGACATTTTGGATAGTCTATATAGTGGTAATGATAAACAATTACATTTTTATATTATCATTATGTTTTTTTTTGGTATAATAGTTGTTTGATTTGATAATATAGTCAAAATCTTGTTATTAACTTTACACTAGTCACTTTGTTGTTTGAAGTCATGATAATGTTGATCCTTGCTAAGTTGATTTAATGACTACCTAATCTATCCTATAATCTAACCTTAACTAATGGGGTCGAATACATTGGTATTAGTATATGATTTTGTGGTTTCTTTGGTTTGATATACTTATCATTTATCAACATCATTTGTAATAATTTTATAAGTGGACTTTCTAAATTTGATACACAGGCATGTTAAGTCAAAAGACCATGCAGATTTTTGGATTAAAATAATGATTAAATTATTATAGAACATTCAAGTGATTTAGGGGTTTTTATTTGTGTTAATTCAAGATTAACCATATCATTTTGATTAAAAATTCATTGTGTGAGTTGGCAAACTATTGTTTTGTTGAGATAATCTTGTCATGCATAGTTTTAGTCATTGTTCTCTACCAAGGAAAATGCAAAAAAATAGTGGTAATAAAGGGCATGGGGGAGAAAGTGGTCATTTAGTTGAGAAGGAAATAAATCAAAGGAAAGAGAGATACAAGATTCAAAGGTAGAATAGTGGTGAGGGTGAAGGAAAGTAAGGATCTTGAAATAATTCTCATTGGCAAGAATAAATTTTTGGAAGCTCAACCAAGTTGGTAATGAATTTGAATTCTTGGATGTTAAAATATAAGTACTTGTGTGTGATTGAATAAAGAGGTTTTTATTAGTTTATTGATACTATACTATATAAATGGATAAATATTTAGCCATGTGGATGGATCAACCATCCATATAACCAAATCTATATCCTAGAAAACCATGAAACCTAATGCCTAGGACTATGTGAAGCCTATGAAATTTTTGTGAAGGAAACTAAATTACTAAGTATATAAGCCATGTGACAAAATAAAAATTAAATTATATTTTGTAAAATTATGAATGTCTAAAATAAAAATAGGTATTTATATACAAGGGTATGTATATACATCTTAAAAGTCTTTATTAACCTAGAGTATATATACATATTGAAGTACATATGTACATACAAATTTATTGAATATAAGAATGTCAATCTGATTTGAGGTATGGTGATAAATGTCATTAGGGTTTTTTAATCTATATATAGGAAAAATGCTAAGGTATATTAACTTGAATGTTATATACTTTATTTGCATAACTTTGTGGAACCGATGGTTGAGTCTTAGTTAGAATATGGGCTTATTTAAGTATATTTCTAAGTATATATGAAAATTTCCTCTATTATTATTATATGGATGAATATTTATTATATAAATGATAGGCAAACATATATATGGTAGAGTGTTGAAATATATAAACATAATAATGGATATTGGGAGTTGGCTGAGAATAAATATTAGTTACCTGTGCATTCATCAATTCATAGAAATGAATTAGTAACCAATTTATATATTACAAGATGGGTAAACCACCTATAGTTTTTATTGGTCTTATTACTCATCTCTAATTCATGAGGGAACTTGGTCAAATTTTTCTTGGTCTAATATATGATCTAGATTTTTGGTTTACATTTTGAATATGAGCAATGTGTGTGTGTTTATACACACACACACAGTATCTACATGTTGAAACTCTCATATACCCTCAGTTAAGATATATACGTCTATGATTTATAAAGTATATATTAGGATTGTAAGTTGACCGATTCATAAATTTTCAATAAAATGAAACTCTATATTATAATAGTTTTGCTAACTTCATTAGTTATATGATTCTTGTTTATACAAATCAAGATAATAAAGAAATTAGAGTACTATATTTTAGATTTAATACATACTAAATTGGATATGTTAAATTTATTCATTTTTTTTAGATAGAAGGCAGAGTTGGTATGTGTGTCATATACTATACATGTCTTTACTAGTTATTTATTGGGTATATGCATATATGGAATAAATGATTAAATGAGCCATTATAAACATAACATGTGTATACCATATATCTATATACACACTCATTATATGAATAATTCATAATTTAATAAATACATAAGAGTGTATTTAGTCATCATGTTTGTGTTTTTAGATGTATTTGAATATTTGATGAGACAAGTATAGTAAGTACACATACTTTTATGTGATATATGTTTGTAGAAATTAGTTTTGTACTCATACATGTATATAGCTTATACATGTATTAATGAATTATGTACTAATACACATATATAAAATATAATTATATGTATGAGAAGTATGCTTTTAATATGGTATATAGTTATGAATGTTAAATGAGTTATAAAATATGAAATGTAGTATACCATGATTATATTCATACATCTCATTAAAAGTACAAAAACATAACATGAAAGTTGGATTATTTTTTAATATGATATTCGAAATAAATTATGATTAGTTTTTATAATTTATGAATTAAATGGACATGAACTATGATAAATATTGTTTTTTATAGATAGTTCTATTTTTGAGTTACTTTTGAGAATTAACAACTTATAGACTAAGTATAATTATAGCCACATGGTATGTTATATTAAGGACTTTGCTTGTTTACATTTATAATTTATGAAATAAATAATATGTTTGAGATTCATTTCATATGTTTTATAGACTAAATGTATGTACTTTGATTATTTTCATACTTACCATATTTTATTCCTAATAATAAGATGTAACCCATTTGAATCTATTGGTTATGTTTTAATTAACCAAATATCACATTGATGGTAATAAATAAGTGATGAGATGGACTTCACTAGCTTACATAGAATCATCAATGTAGGACGATGGTAATTCAATCAAGTAGTGTGTATGAATTTGATTAATCTTTGAGATCTTTAACTATTTAAAAACTTTGGTCAAAGTAATGTTTAGTTAAAAATTATCATTTCATATGTTTGATTTACATATTTTTATGATATCATTTTATAATTTTTTTCTTTATGATACACATCATGTAATAGATATCTTATAGCACACAGTTACTAGCTCATCTGTCTAGATTCTTGCATCATCAATATCTACCCATTCATGAAGGAAGGGCCATTCCCAATATGGGAGATTGTGTGGGGGATTTATGCTCTATGATTGGTGTGGGAAAACACTTAGATGATGCTTTCCCTTCTCATATAATTAATTATTTTGAGACTATACTTGAGATTACCATATGATACTGGAGTTCATTGTGACTCATGTTCCATGGATCCTAGTATATTGTATTTTATTTATTATTTTGAAATTATTCCTAATGAAAATGTAATATTTATTCATATGTACATTTAAAATAGTGGATATAATATTATATCATTCATGGTTAAAATTGTGTAATTACCTTTTAGAATATTTGTTTTTAAATTGAGTAGATTTAGCATTATATTGGTCTGCTTATTTATTATTATGGTGATCAGTTATTGATATATTATTACATGCCTATTTTATGGTTAACATATTTAATGTGTTAATTTTGGAACACTGATTATATTCTCATGGTGAATTCTAATGTGGAATATGTGGAATTAATTTTTTTTTAATTATGTTATTCTGGTAAATCTCAGTGGGGATGTTACATTGTGGTATAAGAGTTGTGCCTCAAACTCTAGGACTTAGTGAGTCCACTAAAATTTTCTTATCCTACTATTTACCATAAATGATAATTATTTAAGCTAGAAAATTTGGTGAGGGTATTTTTAATGTCAATGATAATAACCCTCCCTTTAATCTTAATCATTTTGCCAATGAGAAAGCAACAAAGTTAGATCAGATTCTCATAATCGTGAATAAAATTAGGGACTAAATTATATCCCTAGAATAGTAAGTTCATGGACATGAATAATAATTCCATCAGTATGTATCTAAATAGCATCCTAATGAGTGATAATTACTTAAGAGCATAGATATGAGGAAGTGTCTTAGGATGTGAGAGCTCAAGTAGTTATAGAATTATATAGAGATATGAAAAGGGTTTATCCACCTAAGTTTAATGGAACTATTTTTTTATATGGATTTAAAGCATGGATGATTGATATGAAGAATTATTTCAATATTTGAAAATACTCTGAAATCACTAAAGAAGTTTGGGGAACTTACCACTTGGTTGGTGAAGTAACTACGTGGTGGGCCAACAAAAATTTGGAAATTAATCTTAACTCTAATAATATCACATGGGAGTCATTCATGACATTATTTATAACATGGTGTCTTCTATAATTATTATTTGATAAAAGGCTTATATATTTTTATAATCTTAAGAAGGGAGACCCATCAATGAATGAATACTAAGAATAGTTCACCAAACTTCTAAAGTATATCCATCAGTATCAGGCAGATGAGAGGTTCATAATTAGGAAATTCATCATGGGATTAAAAACCTAAATTGGTCGTAAGGTGGATGTGAATAGGCCGTCTACCATGGACCAAGTCTTTGAGAAGATATTCAAATAGGAATAAAAGCAAAATATCTTGCTCAAGTCAGATATAAGTTCAAGAAAAAGGTTATAAGTTTTAAACCAAATTTAAAAAAGAAGAACCAAAAACAAAGGAGTGGAGACTCCAAGAGTAAATCCAAGAATTAGAATGTCAAATTCAATAGTGGCACAAGTAATAGGAAACGGGGTAATGGTTTCAAAGGTGGTTTTAAGGAAATCCAATATCTTGATAGGAAATGACCACTTGGAGGTTGATTCATTTGTGAAGGTGACCATTTTGCATGTGAATGTACATAATATAAGTCAAATAACAAAGGTTTTAATCTATAATAAGGATTTTTTTAGCAACAGATCCATGTAATAATTGACAATTAGAAAGCCCAATTTCAAGCTTTACCCATAAAACTATCAGGTATTTTTTTTGAAAATCTAATTTCTATTTTGATAGAGTAATTTATCTATAAAATTTGAAGTAATTTTAACGCATGGTAATTACAATATATGAATGAGTCAAAGGTCAAAGTCAACAAGTGTTTAGTTGAATCTTATATTAGGTTGCTTGAATTCATAATAGTAGTGGATCTTTACACAACACCTCTAGGGTCATACTATGTGATCATAGGATTCAATTGGCTTTTGAAGCATAAAACTAAGGTTGAGTAGTATCTAAACAAGGTTGAGTGTCTATATGATTTCATAAATCATACACAAATACAAGTTGAGAAAAGAGAGTTGAAGCTAAGGAAAATTTATATAATGAAGCACAAGAAGGCTTAGAGAAAATGATGTCAAGTATTTATTGTTAAATTAAATGATATGGAAGAATCTAAGGAACCATACATCAAAGATTATCCTTTTATTAGGAAATTTCATGATGTTTTTACCATAGGAATTGAAATGATTACCTCCTAAATATGAATTCAATTTTTCTATAGATATCATACCTAGATTGGAATTACAATCTAAGGAACCATATAAGATGATAACATTGAATAATTTGAATTACATTCTAAAATCTAGGAGTTGTTATCAAAAGGGTTGATTAGACCAAGTTTGACGTCATGGGGTGTACTATTTATCTTCATCAATAAGGATGGTACTCTTTACCTTTGTATTAATTATATAATGTTGAAAAAGCCAAAAATGTAGAATAGATATTCATTACCTTGTATTGATGATATTTTTTATTAGATGTGAAGGGAAACAAGCTTTTCTAATATTGATCTTAGAGTAGGGTATCATTATCTAAGGATAAGAGATGAGGATATTCTAAAAATAGCATTTAGAACTTGATATGGGCACTATGAGTTCACAGTGTTTGCATTTGGGTTGACAAATTCTCTTGAAAAATTTATGAATCTCATGAATAGTGTGTTCAGATATTATCTATATCACTTTTTTTTGGTCTTTCTAGATGACATTCTTATATTTTCTAAGGATGAAGAAGAGCATATTCAACATATGAAATTGGTTTTGTAATGTTTGTGGAAGAACAAGTTGTATGTAAATTTGACTAAGTGTGAATTTTTATAAGAGAAAGTGTTGTATCTAGGACATATTATCTTTGTGGATGGTATTTTAGTAGATCTAGAAAAGGTAAGATTAATTATGGAGTGGTCAGCACCAAATAATGTCTATGAGGTAAGAAGTTTCATAGGATTAGTAGGTTATTATAGGAAATTCATTCCAAACTTTCCTAATATAGTTAATCTAATTACCTCTTCGTAGTAGAAGAATCAAATTTTTATATGTTCATATAAGTGTGAATTTGCTTTTTAAGAACTAAGAAGGATACTTACTTCAACACCATTTCTAATAGTTCCCAATCCTAATGGTTAATTATTAGTGATCACAGATACATCTAAGGATGAACTTGGAGGAGTTATTATGAAATATGGTGTAGTGGTAGCCTATGAATCTAGTAAATTGAATCATTATGAGGTGAATTATGCCCTTCATGACTTGGAACTTGTAGTAATTGTTCATGTTTTTCAAGTTTCAAGGAATTATTTATTGTGAAAACCATTTAAGCTCAAGAATGATAAATTGGGACTCAATTACATCTTCACCCAACCAAATCTAAATGATCATCAAAGACATTGGTTGCAGTTCTTGTTTAATTATTAGTTTTATATTAACTATATCTAAGGTAAGGAAAATAAAGTAACTAATGCCCTAAACTTTAAGAGGTCCATAATAGTCATGGATAGTATTAAGAGTAATTTTAGAGATTAAGTGATCAAATTATCATCAGGAGATGAATTATATGATCAGGTCAGGAAAGTGTTATCTTAGAATGCTCAAAATTCTAAGTATAAAATATTTAGAATAGAGAATGATGGCCTTTTGTGGTATAATAGAAGGATGTGTGTACTAGATAGAGAGAATCTAAGGATCACAATGCTAAAGGAACTACACAATGCCTCATATTCAAGATATATCAAAGTAACCAAGCTCATGGATGAGATTAGACCACTCTATTTTTGGAAAGGAAATAAGAAATATGTAGTGTATTTTTTATCTCATTGTCTAGAGTGTCAATGTGTAAAAGCTAAACATGTGCATCTAATTAGATTTTTGTATTGCATTACATATTATAATGGAAGTGGAAGATTATTAGTATATAATTTATCCAACGGTTATCATTGTCATATAATAGGGATGGTGTGGTCTTGGTAGTAGTTGAAAAACTAACCAAGGTATCTCATTTTATACTAGGCAATTTGAATGATGATGCACCTACTCTTGTAAAAAAATTTGTAAAGGAAGTTTACTAGTTGTATATATTTCCATAGAAGATCATTTCATATCATGATCTAAGGATGACTTCTAGGTTTTGGTTGACTTTGAATTTAGTGTTGGGTTTGCAACGAAACTGTAGCACTACATATCAACCATAAACTAATGGTTAGATAGAATGAGTTAATCAGGTTTTAGAGGATATCCTTCATATATATATATTATATGGATCAGTAATACAAGTGGGAGGAATACCTTTCAATGCTTGATTTTGCTTAAAATAACTCATACTAATTAGATTTGAAGATGTCATTATTTGAAGCATTATATGGAAGAAGGTGTAGAATGTTAATTAGTTGGTACAAGTTAGAAGATATGGTATTATTTGGACCTGAGATGCTTTCATAAATGGAAGATCAAGTCAGTAAAATTAGGTAGAGGTTGGCCAAGGACAATGATAGATAGAATATTTATGTTGATTTGAAGCAAATAGATAGATAGTTTTCAGTAGATGATAAAGTATTTTTATAGGTTAAGCGTCAAAAAAGCTTGGTTAAATTTGGGAAGTTAGTAAAACTTTCATAGAAATATGTGGGACCCTTTGACGTTTTGTAATTAGTCAACCCTATAATGTATAGGCTTGCATTTCCACCATCCCTATCTATTTTTCATAATATCTTCCATGTGTCTTATTTTAAAAAGTATATAGTTGATCCTTCACATGTGTTAGATAGGAATGCTTTCCAGGTTTTGGATCCCAAGGTGGTCATGGTACAACCAATTAGAGTAATTGACACTCGTAAACTCCATTTGTATAATAGAGAACTATCACAGTGCAAGGTCTTATGGGACCAATACTCTGAGGATAGTGCCACTTGGGAGGACTATGATGAGTTCTATAGGATATTTCCACATTTTTTTGTTTGATGTATTATTGGATATTATTTTATTTTCTATTGATTAAAATTAAATTTCAAAACTAGTGTTTGAATAAATATCATCTGGATGATGACCAACTTTATGGGGGAAGGATGTCACATCCTAATTTCTCTCTCTCAACTTAATAACCTTTTATCCATCAATTATTATGGTTTTTAAATTGATTAATTACTATTTAATTAAGTCATAAATCATATATTTTTATGATTCAGTTATATGTTTCTTAGATTACATGATCAAATTGATATGAGTTAGTTGTATTTGTATATTATTTACATTATGATCATGTTGTTAGTTTATAAAGTAGTATTTTTATGGTTATATGATGATATTATAGGATAACTACCTTCTTTGTCATGAGTTGAATGCAGGATAGATCCATCCCTCAGACTATGATGGAGGGAGAGCATCATCAGAGAGGATGGCATAGATGAAGGTGTTGGGAGATGACAAAAGAACAACTATAA
The DNA here is from genome assembly GCA_037957365.1 of Torreya grandis. NCBI lineage: Eukaryota > Viridiplantae > Streptophyta > Pinopsida > Cupressales > Taxaceae > Torreya > Torreya grandis. Next base: position 294,882 of record JARHVA010003896.1, read on the forward strand.
AATCATGCACACACCACAATAGTTAGCATTATTTATATGCATTGCTTGAATTTTTATCTATAGTATGTCATTTGTATTATTTTCATTTAGATAATTGATTGTGTGTTATAGTTGTGATCTAGTTTTAGTTTAATTACTTATGGGGATCTACTTCTGTGACTACATTATGGTTATAGTATATAGATTGAGTTCATAATGGTACTTTACGATCATGTCATGATATTATATTCATGATTGTTGATGATATTATTTTAATGTGTAAGTAAATTTGTATGTTTATTATTTACTATTGCTACCTATAAACTACCCAGAGTATCTTAAAATATCTTAATACATTAGCTATTTATTATGATATTTAGGAAATATCATTATTTTCTACTTAATGTCTTTGTGCATATAAATATAGTTAAAGACATGTGGTAAGTCTATATAGTGTTAATGATAAACAATTATGTTTTTATAATATCATTATGTTTAATGTTGGTATAGCATTTGTTTGATTTTATATTATAGTCAAAACCTTGTTATTAACTTTACACTTGTCACTTTGTTATTCAAATTCATGATAATGTTGATCCTTGCTAAGTTGATTTAATGACTACCTAAGTTATCTTATGATTTAACCTTAAATAATAGGGTAAATATATTGGCATTAGTATATGATTTTTTGGTTTATTTGGTTTGATATATTTATGGGTTAACAACATCATTTACAATAATTTTTTAAGTGGACTTTGTAAAATCAATACATGGGCATGTTAAGTCAAAAGACCATGCAGATTTTTGGATTAAAATAATGATTAAATTGTTATGAAACATTCAAGTGATTTAGGGTTTTTATTATGTGTTAACTCAATATTAACCATATTATTTTCATTAAAATTTCATTATATGAATTTTGAGTTTATCTCTACATTGATGAGCTTTTAGGTCTCTACCACACTACCAATCACCATGGATCTAGGCAAGATATTGCTTTATTTATATTAATTACTGATTTTGATTGGTAATTCACCATTAGGTGGTAAGGGGGTACCCATTATTTAATGACCACTACCTCCATCTCTAAATCCATTAATACCAAGAAATATGGAGTGAGTTAGCACAACCATAGCCCCAAAGTAGGTGAGGAAATTCATCCCAAAGGTCTTCCATGTTTTAATGTTGATGACTCTAACTCTCCATTACCTAATGTTATTCTAGATGTGCCTGAATTTGAGAAAGCTTGTAATTTATTTGATAATTTTACTTTAATTGGTTATTTTGTCCCCCTTGAAGATCCTTCTAAAGTAATGGGTTCATAACCATTGGAAAGGCCATGGTGTGAAACTTGAGGGAGTCCAAAATCTTACAAAGGGATTTTTTGTTTCACTTTTTAAACCCAGAACACTATAAAGTTATTGTGTACCATGGGACTTGGTTCATCCATAACACTTTGGTCATGTTTTCTCACTAGAATCAAGACTTTAAAGTCTCCAAACATGCAAAATTGAAATTCCTCATATGGGTTAAATTTCTTGGCATATTGCTCCCCCTCTAGGGTTTTATTGACCAACTCATAAAATAGATAGGGCATTTCCTCTGATATGAGAAGACTAAATTATACATGGATCATCCTTAGAAGAGGGTTTATGTGGAATTTTATTTGTCTCATGATTTAAAATATTCTATTGATATAGAAATTGACTCTAACTATTTTCCATAGCTTATTTTGTATATCAACTTATCTAACACTTAATTTTGGTGTCAACCCTCAAATGAAATGATTGAGGAGTGCCTTATGATGGTTCACATTCCCCATAATCCTCAAGAAAAATGTGTATCTAAATCCAAAGTTTTGATTGGTAATAATGATGGTTTGTCTACTATCACCAACAAAAAAAACTCTTCCAAAGGTGGTAGTAGGCCATAAAATTTGTCATTTCAGCCTCCTGGTAACAATTTTGCATCAACTTCTATTGGTAAGTCTAACTTACCCACCAAATAATATCCTCCCATTATGTGTACACCATATGTAGTGACCTCACTAGTTGAGGTGCCACCTTTAGTACCATGGTCACAACCCTCTCCTAGGGTGAGTGCCCTTGAGGATGATAGGATCCTCGTCACTTTAGATTAAGAAATTGTGTTACGACATTCTTTCATCCCATTTCCATCTCTTGAAGAGGAATAATATATGGTACACAAGTTGAAACCATTTATAATGAATGATTACATGCCCAAAAGTCTTATGTATACAAAATTTGTTGCATTGGAAGGATTATTTGAGGATAATGACATGCACCTTGATCCTATCCAATGATTGTGTACTCTTGGAATGTTTGAGGTCTTATTGATCCATCACATAATTATGAAGTCATGAATATTTGGTAGTTTTTTAGTAACATGAATATTCTTTGTTTGTAATAGGTAATGATTTCTAGCTTCTTATTTTAAAATGCAACATGAATCATTTGTCCTGGGGCCATTTGTCAAACCATTAGGCATGACACTGGGTATGGTGGGGCCATCAAATTTTTGGTTCTAAAGCTTACTTAGAATATTATTTCTTAGGGATCAAACCCCACCCATTAGGTGGTGTGGACCCTTTTTTATTTCAATAACCTAATTATTGGTTTGGTTAACTTATACACCTTTAATGATGTTATATAATGGGAAACCATGTGGATATGTATGGTTGACTCTCTCTCAGATGCTCATTAGATTTCCTATGATGACTTTAATATGGTGAAGTTGGCTGAGGATAAATAAGGGCACCTTTTGATGTGATAGTGTGTAGGTGAGCATGAAGCATGGTTTTATATGCATAAAAAAATTGAGGTTTTTAATCCTAACCATCACTAGAGTAAGGATTTAGAATCTTCATGGTTCACCTGGTCTAATTTCCACTAGGGGGATGATAAGGCATTGTATCTTTTTGATAGGGCTCTATTTATTGAGAAAGATCTTATCTATTTTATTCCAGTCAAGGATAGACCAATTTTTCTCATTCTTAATACTTTTCTCTCAGATCACCCCCCCATTTACTTTAACTTTGAATAAAATTCTCCTTAGTCAAGCCATCTTCCATGTAATTATATCTCAATACTACCCACCTCAAACATGAAATAATAGTGGGGCACATTGTTAGAATTTGGAACTTATTTCCTTGACAAGAAGGAGATACTCATTGGATTCAGTGCTAGTTTAAGGTTCTTGCTCACACTTGCACATTTTTTCAAATCTATAGAAAGTAAATAGCTATTTTCATATGGCAATTACATAATTATACAAACCATGAGTTTATTCATGCCTCATAGGAATTAGATCAGGCACCATTTAATATCAACCTTTAAACTTAAGTGGCTAAATGGAGACATAAACTCCAAATTGAGGAAGATCAAAAAGATAGAGGAGCTCATCTAAGAGCTCATATGCACTGGCTCAAAATTAGTGATGAGGTGTCTAAAGACTTTTTTTCCCTCCTCCACTCTAGGAGAGTTGATGATATAATCAAATTTATCAAGGAAGGAAATTTAAGACTTACCAAACTTCCTAAAATTTTACAAGCCTTTGTAGATCACTACCATGGTGTTTTATCAATGTAAGATTCTTCTTCAAAGAGGGGGGCAACTCTCCTTCAATGTCTATAGGTAATACCCAAAAAAGTCTCCAATACTCAAATAATTGCTTGTGATAGGTCATTATCTCTCAGTGACCTTTAGGAGGCTATTAAATATATGGTAGTGGATAAAGATCTAGGAATTGATAGTTTCTCATGTGAATTTTATCAAACACTGTTGGACACTATTGGTCTTAATCTACACCAGGTGTACACTAAATCCATTCTAACCAATTCCTTGGGAACCCTTATTAATAAGAGTAATATCAAATTCATCTCCAAGGCTAGTGATCCTAAAATTATCCCAAACTAGAGACCTATTACTCTACTCAGTGTCTCCTATAATATTATTTCTAAATCTATGGATCTTAGGGTGAAACACATCCTCACTTTAGTTATTCAAAGTGAACAAATAGGATTCGTACAAAACAATTTTATCATGGACAATGTCATCATTATTTAAGAAGGTATGGAATGGGCTAGGCTTTCTAATCAAAAGGCCTTGTTTGTTAAGATTGATTTTGAAAAGTCTTATGATTGTATTGAGTGTCCCTTCATTTTTGACATGCTTCAGAGACTTGGGTTTGGCCCAAATTTTATTTATACTATTAATATGCTTTTTAGGATGCATGGTATTATATTACTCTTAATGGTACCCTATTTTTTGTTTGAGTTACATCACTCCATAAGGTAAGGATGTCCTTTATCCCATTCCATTTATGTTCTTGTAGTAGAAGGATTAATCTATATTCTAGTTAATTATGCTACTAAGGGTCTGGTGAAAGGTATTTCTCTCCCTGAGTTTGATAGAAAACTTCTAAATAACCATTTCATGGATAGCTCTTTTTTCACTCTCCAAGAGGAGGAACAATCCATAAAAAATGCCATGGAATGTCTACACATATTTTTTGGCTTTAGGTTCATCAATTCAATGGAGGAAGACCCAATGATAAATTTATTCATTGGGCCCCAAATTTCCTTGGCTTGAAGAATTTTAATGGTAGTGGATTCTACCATGAGTGCATTCCAAGTTTCTAGGCATTCCTTTTACCTTTCAGGACTCTCCTTATGATTTATGGTCCTGTGTGGTGTAGAGAGTTGAAAAAATATTTCCTTTTAGATAAATAAGCCTCTATATTTGGATATCAAGTTTTAAATCTATTCTAAATTTTTGGTAGCCATGCATGTTTATTATTCCTCCTATTAGGCCCCTTTCAATGCTGCCTATAACAAACTAGAAAAAACTTCTAAGGGATTTTCTTTGGGCTAATTCTGAGGGACACAAGGGCTTCCATAGATATGCTTGGAACATTTTTTATCACCCTAAGGAAGTTGGGGGACTTGGTCTTGTTGATATAAAACTCTAAGGGCTTTCTCATGGGGCCAAATGGATAATTATAGGTCTTTCTTAGGTTAAAGTTTGGAAGATTCTTCTATGCCATTATATCTCTCAAGGTCTCCCATATGGCAAGAAAGTGTGGCAAAGCTTAGGGATTTACTCTTTAATTATCACCCTACTGACTATCAAAATTAAGGGGTCCTTTATTATTTAAATTTTATGGAAATCTTGGGAGAATATTAAGCCTCACCTTAGTTTGGATAGTGAAGTGTTCATAAATTTCCTCTCCATTAACTCTTAGTCCCTTTGGTGGTCACCTTGTCTTAATTTTAACAATTTTCCCTTTACCTTGGTCCCCTAGGTTAAATGGATACACCTTTTTATAAAAAAAACATGAAGGTTATCATTGACCTCTTTTATAATGAGAGTAGGGTTTGGCTCACTTAGAAGCAACTTCAAAATAAATATAAATTAATAAACTTATAAAGAGAGGATGTTGTAGAAATTCAAGACTCTATACCTGATAAATATTTGAATAAAATTGGAGTTATTATTTTATTCCATGGTGGAGGGATTGGTACTAGCTTGCATTCATCCATTTCACTCAATACTCTCCATATTTGGGATATCAATTACTTGCCCCTTAATATATTCTAGGTGATGGGACTTATGTATTCATTCCCTAGTTGGTGGACTATATATTCAATTACTCCAAGTCATTATATAAGTTGGTGGACTATTATTTTTTTGAGATAATCTTTTCATGCATAGTTATGGTCATTGTTCTCTATTGAGGAAAATAAAAGACATTAGTGGAAAGAAAGGGCATGGGGGAGAAAGTGGATTTTGGGTTGAGAAGGAAATAAATAAAAGGAAAGAGAGATATGATATTTATGGGAAGAAAAATGGTTAGGGTTAAGTAAAGGAAGGAGATTGAATCAATTATCATTAGCAAGAACAAATTTTTGGAAGCTTAACTAGGTTGGTAATGAATTTGAACTCTTAGATGCTGAAATACAAGTATTTATGTGTGTGATTCCATAAAAATTGTTTTAGTAGCTTATTCATGTTATAATATATAAATGGATAAATATTTGATCATATGGATGGATTGTCCATCCATAGAACCAAACATATATCCTAGAAAACCATAAAACCTAATGCCTAGGACTGTGTGAAGCCTATGCAATTCTGGTAAAGTGAATTAAATTACTATGTATGTAAGTCATGTGGAAAAATAAAAATGAAATTAGATTGTCTAAAATTTTGAAGATGTCTAAAAGAAAAATAGGTATTTATATACAGGGGTATGTATATACACACTATAGGTTTTTATTGACCTAGATTATATATAGATACCAAAGTATATATGTACATATAAATTTATTGAATATATGAATGTCAATATAATTTGAGGTATGGTGAAAATTTTCATTAGGGTTTTTGAATTAATATATAGGAAAATGCTAAGGTATATTGAATTGAATGTTATATACTATGTTTGCATAACTTTTTGGAACTGATGGTTGAGTCTTAGTTAGTACAAGCCTATTTAAGTATATTTATGAGTATATATGAACCTATCCTCTATTATTATTAAATGGCTGAATATTGATTATATAACTGATAGGTGAACATTTATATAGCTAAGTGTTGGAATATATAAGCATAATAATGGACATTGGGAGTTGATTGAGAATAGATATTAGCTACTTGTGTATTCATTGATTCATATATGGATTAGTAACCAGTTTATATAGTATGAGCTGATTAAACCACCTATAATTTTTAGGTGTCTTATTACTCATCTTGAAGTCATATGGGCACTTAGTTAAATTATTATTAGTCTATTATATGATCTATATTTTTTGTTTGCATTTGGAATATGGGAAATGTGTGTGTGTGTGTGTGTGTGTGTGTGTGTGTGTGTGTGTGTGTGTGTGTGTGTGTGTGTGTGTTTTTGTGTGTGTGTGTGTGTGTGTGTGTGTGTGTGTGTGTGTATGTGTGTGTGTGTGTGTATATGTGTGTGTGTGTGTGTGTGTGTGTATGTTTCAAGGATGTGAATGGAAAATTAGTAAGTTAGTATAACTTAAGAATATATATACAAAATAGCTTTGCATATTGAAACTCTCATATACATTCAGTTAAGATGTATATGTATGTAAGTTATGAAGCATATATATTAGGATTTAAAGTTGACCAATTCATAAATTGTCAATAAAGTGAAATTGTATATTATAATAGTTTTGTCAACTTTATTACTTGTATGATTATTGTTTATAAAAATCATGATAATAATGTAGTTGGAGTACTATATTTGAGATTTAATACATATTGGATTAGATATGTCAAACTTATTCATTTGTTTTTAGTTAAAAGGTAGAGTTGGTAGAAGTGTGTCATATAATATACATGTCTTTATTGGTTATTTATTAGGTATATACATATATGGAATACATGATTAAATGATTCATTAAAAACACATGTGTATACCATATATCTATATACACACTCATTAGATGAAAAATGCATAGTTTAATAAATACATATGAGTGTATTTAGTCATCATCTTTGTACTTTTTAGATGTATTTTAATATTTGATAAGACAATTATAGTAAGTACAAATACATTTACATGATATATGTTTGTATAAATTAGTTGTTTACTCATACATGTATATAACTTATACATGCATGAATGAATTACATACTAATACACATATATATCATATAATTGTATGTATGAGAAGTATGCTTGTAATATAGTATATGTTTATGAATGTTAAATGAGTTATAAAATATGAAATGCAATATACCATGATTATATGCATACAACTCATTAAATGTACAAAAACATAACATGAAATTTGGATTATTGTTTAATATGAGCCTTGAAATAAATTATGACTGGTTGTTGTAATTTGTGAATTATGTACATGGAAATGAACTATGATAAATATTATTTGTCATAGATAGTTCTATATTTGAGTTACTTTTGAGAATTATCAACTTATAGACTAAGTAAAATATACCCATATGGTATTTTATATTAAGGACTATACTTGCTTATTTTTATTATTTTTATAAATAAATAATATGTTTGAGATTCATTACATACATTTGATGGACTAAATGTATATACTTTGACTATTTTTATATTTAGCATGTTTTATACATATTGATATGAATTACTCTGATTGAATCTATTGGTTATGTTTTAATTAACCAAATCTCACATTGATGGTACCAAATAAGTAGTGAAATAGAGTTTACTAGCTTACTTAGCATCATCAATGCACTATGAGGGTAATCCAATTAAGTAGTGTGTATTAATTTGATTGATCCTTGAGATCATTAAATATTTGAAAACTTTATCTAAAGTAATGTTTAGTTAAACATTTTCATTTCATATGTTTGATTTAAATGTTTGTGTGATATCATTTTAGAATGATTTTTTTATGGTACACATCATGTTATGGATATGTTATAGCACATAGGTGCTAGCTTGTCTTTCTAGATTCTTGTATCGTCACTATATACCCATCCATGAAGGGAGAGCCATTAAATAGATGGAGGATTATGTGGGAGAATGATGGTCCATGGTTGGTATGTAAAATCACTTGAATGATTCTCTCCCTCCCCATAGCATTACTTCATTTGAGACTACACTTAAGATTACCATAGGATACTAGATCTCATTATGACGCATGCTCTATAGAGCCTAGTATCTTATATTTTATTTATAATTAAGAAATTATTCTTGATAAAAATTTAATATTTATTCATCTATATATTTACAACAGTGGTTGTAATATTGTATCAACTATGGTTAAAATTATGTAACTACCTTTTAGAATATATGATGTTAAATTGAGTAAATTTAGCATTGTATTGATTTTCTTATTTGTTATCATGGTGATCAGTAATTAATAGATTATTAAATGCATATTTTATGGTTAACATAATTAATGTGATAATTTTAGATCACTAATTATATTCTTTTGGTGTTGTCTAATGTGGATTATGTGGAATTATTTTTTTTAAATTACGTTATTCTAGTAAATCCTAGTGGGGATGTTACAATATCCATGATCATAATTAGGAGTGTGGAGATAAATAGTACATGAATAAATTATTTTATTGGTCAAAGAATCATGATGGATGGAGTGTTTAGTCTTTGTTAGTGTGATATGAATTTTATCTAATGGGTTTTGACAAAATTGAGATCATAAAGGAGGTAATTGAGCAATTATGTGAGGAGAGATATAAGAAGTTTTGATTTTCAAACCAATCCCATAAAGTTCATCATCATAATAATCTAAGATATTAGGTGGTATATTTATTATTAGTTTAGGATGACCATTATAACCTCTAGTAGAGTTGATGGGATAATTAAAGCATTGACACTCACAAGAAGGAATGCTAGGTAAATGTTCAAGGGAAGGTATTTTAAAAACACCCCTTTATTGAAATTGTTCAAAATTCTAAGGATTTTTGTCTCCATGAATCTTATAGATAATTAAATTATAAATAAATTTAACACATTAGAATGTTGACAAGGTTAAGGCTCTCTTACAGTGTGTCCACGATTATCTGAGTAAGATGTTATATGATAATGGGATATTAAATATCATGAATTCAATATAAATTATGATAAAGGGAATTATGATAGGAAGCTAAACATAACCTAAATAGATCATTTTTTTCTATCATATCCTAGACATGTACTTTATGTAGATTTAAAATTACATTTGGAATACCCAAGTGTTTTAATGAACTCAAGGGAAGTAATGCAAGTGCCTGAAACTTAACAAATCAAAGCACACTTGACTTAGATATCTTGTATTTGGAAAATAATAAATAATGGAGTATCATCTAAATGAATAAAAATTTTGTTAGGAATCATTGAAGTGATAGGAAATTTGAGTGAAAGATAAGTATCTACCAATTCATCAAACTGGATAGACATTTGTTCACACTGCTAAATGAAGTGATCTTCATATCTGGATAAAGTGGCTTCCTACCCCATAAATGGGGGATGAGGGATGTTCATTTAGAATAAAATTTTTATTAGATAAATTTGATGATTAAGGTAAGCTATCATAAGCTATATCAAATGAAATTTAGATAGAATATGTGTAAGTTTATTTATAAGCTCCCATTCATCATATCTAGTTAGAATTTTATCAGATAAAGGTACATAATGTTGAAGTAAATCCTATAATATTGTAGTGGAAGTGAATTTGAATTTATGTTGGTAAGGTGTATTTGATAGGGATTTATCCACTATGGGTTGATCAAGTGTGTCTAATTATGTTTATGTAGTTAAATCAATTATTGTTTCTTTTGAAGTATAAGTTTTATCGATAGAAAGTGAGTTAGTTCTTATTATGTCATTTGACTGGAAAATTGTGAGTTAGTAGATTGTGTTATTAAATTAGTTAGAATTATTTCTATGTGCCCCGATTTTATAAGATGACATGGGTAATAATCTTGAACAATACATAAAGTTGGGAAATTATTGTAATTTCAAGTTGGATAAGGATCAATATAAGATATTATTATCCTCATATTATTCATATTGATGACATTCTAATCATTAATGTCAACATTGGTATCCATAAAACTTTCATCATTGGTAAGGAAGGTTGGGTAGTACTAGATTGATGATTAGGAAGGGAATCCTTGTAAATAACTAGGTGAGAATTAGTTTTACTAAGGGATTTAGGTTTAATTTTAGTTTTATGTGACTTAGCTACTATCTCATAATATTTTTTACACATACATATGATAATTTAATGATAAAAATTAGGTCCAAGATTATATTTGATAACAAAGGTTCTTAGCTGGAAATAGGTTTCATGAAAATGACTCCAAATTATATGATACCAATTGAATCTGTGTAGATCATACCAATGTTTGGTAGGGTGAGTAGGATAAATATCTTATGATGAAAGCCTATAAATAAATTTTTGAGTCTCTACTAAGGAAAGTGGTTTATGAAGTCTACATTATTTACTTGAGAAAATGTAAAACTAGGATGTGGATTGTTAGAAATTGATTGTGAAAGAATATGCTTCATGAAACCATTAGGAGTTATATCTTGAATGGTTGTGTATGGAATCATATGTATCCATAAAACACATCATTGGTTTCATGTCTATTTTTATTTTTCATAAGCATTTGAGTTCTTGTAATAAGGATCAAAGGCTCAAATTATCATATAAAAAAATCTTAATGTTTGGCTTGGTCAAGGGCTTCTTGTAAATATTTATGAGAAAGAGTCTTCACATGATATTACAATTTAGGGTGAATATCATTATTAAACAAATGGAAAAGATTATCATGTAACATGTTATGCTCAAATTTATTAGATAAGGCTTACCATCATTTAATGAACACTTGGGTTGTTTTTTATTTTAATTGATTATAATTAATAAAATGAGCTAAGTTATTTTTAAAAAGATCATTATTTTTTAATTCTTGAACCAATGCATTGACAAAGTCTCCCAAAATGGAGATAGAATGGGTTTTGAGTTGATTATACTAATCTAAAACATCACATGAAAATGTTTTTATAAGATCTTGTTGGAGACAAAGGTATTAAGTTTAACCCAATATTTATATAAGTTTCTAAAAGCTTTCAAATGCAAAGTTGGATAAATGGATCCATTATAAGTGATAGTGGGAATTGTTCTACCTATGTCAATGTTTATAATTTTAAGAACTAGGGTTTCATTTTTTTAAATGTTTAATAGCCTTGTTAAGTGGTCATGGTTATGGTATAATATTAACATGTGTACCTCTAAGGGGGGGTGGGGGAATTAGGATTTTGTACTCCCTATTGAGTAGGTTGAGGGTGATTTTGGAAATAAATTAATTGGTTTTACATTTTCATCATTTTATTGGCATCATTAGTTTTAAAAATAGCCATTTGGTTTAAGTTTTGTAAAAAAAATTGATTACTATTAATAATGTTTTGACTAGTAGAAGTAGTATAGGACACATTTGTGTTATGAGATCCATTGATATTTTGATATGCACTAGTGTTTGAATTAATTTGAGTATTAATATGTGAATTTTGAGTGGACCCACTAAAGGTAAAACATGTTATTTTTATAGAAATGGATGGTATGGAATATGAATAAGGCATGAAAGAGGAAGACATACTAGCATAAGAATGCATGAGAGAGAGAAGGTATGACAAAAAATTTATAGTGGCTTACCCAAAATATTATAAAAAATATAGGTGCAGGTGAATGGGGATCCCTACTTTGAGGTCCCATCATAAGGTTATAAATGACTATGAGATCCTTACCCTAATGTTCAGGGTTTTTATTAATGAAAATGGTCATTTCAGCAATATATTCAACATCACTTTCATCTTATATCATAGTTATGAATAGAGGACTAAGGGAAGAAGGAGGAGTCCCATCATTGGTGATTCTATTAGTAATATGGATGTTTCCAAGATCATGATTATCAACTGCATGATAAGGTAGATGTATCTTAAAGGCTCTATGAAAATTAGAAAGACTCATCATATTAGCCTAATTTTGTTATGCAACTTCATCAAAAAAGTGGTGCATGATGAATATATTGATAAAATAAACTTATTGGGATACCTATTGAAAAGGTAAAGGTTAACAAGATGGAAATTAACTAAATCACATCAGTTGATCTAGTTAAACATACATGACAAATGAATTGTCTAAAAACCTTCTAGATGGATTTAGTCAATCAAGTTGGGCAAATAAGATAAAAAATTAGTTAAAAAACCAACTATATCAAGTTTGTCGATTGAGTTAGGTAGTCATGATAAAAGAATAGTATAAAACCCTACTAGATCAAGTTTATTGATCTAGTTGGACAAATAGGATAAAGTAATAGTCTATAAACCTATTGGATAGAGTTGGTTAATATAGTTTGGTAGACATGATAAAAATAAAATATATAAACCTACTAGATTGAGTGGGTTGATTTAGTTGGGTAGACAAGATAAAACAACAGTCTAGAAACCTATTAGATCAAGATGGTCAATCAAGTTGGGAAGACAAGATAAAAGAATAATCTACTAATTCAAGATGGTTGGTTTAGTTATATAAGAAGGTAAAATTTTAAATTATTCAAGACTACATGATTTAGTTTAAAAATATAAGGAAAACAAGCACATAATATAATACTAAGTCATGATGGTTGATGTAGTTTGTTCACACATAGTCAATTAGATCGAACTAGTCAATCTAGTTGAAACACACAACATAGAAATTATATCAATGTGGGTCGATACATACTATAATATAATAGAAAATATCAAAAAATAGTCATAAAATATAATTTTTTAACTACTAATTCAAACTAATTACCTAAAAATAATATTAATAAATTATACTAAAAGGTGGTGTTTAACAATGTAGGCTTCCAAAGATATTTACTTGTTCATTGGATAGTGACAGGACAATGTTTTAGAGTGATAAATATGGAGGAAGTGTCATTCCCATATCCCACTAAACTTCATTTCAAGGGTAAGATGTAAGTATCTTCTTAGAGCTAACTACTAACTAATACATTACACAAACAAATATATGGTTGGGTTTTTAAGACTCATTACAAAAGGAAATCCTTGGTGTTTCTAAAATATCATGAGGTATATGGAAACTAAAGACCATCTTTAAATCTATACTATGGATATTACCATTGGATCAATCCCCTTATGCCATGATATTTTTAAATGATCTATAAGGGTGGTAAATATAATATCACATAGACCTTCACAATATTAGTTTAGTAGTTTTAAAACTATTGGTACACAATTTTTAAGGAAAACCAAACAAGATGAAAATAAAAGAAAAAAAATCAAATTAACAAATAAGTTGTAATTTATAAAAGTAAATAAATAATCATCTAAATCTTTGTTTCAAAATTAAAAGTGACTGTAGTTACTATTAGAATAGAGGTTAGTTTCTTTTACTTATGATAAAAAATGAAATGTACAAAATAAGATATAACAAGTCAATTTGGTTGAGAAAATAGAATAAAATAGGATTGAGATGGTCGACATACTTTATTAGGATTTTTTTTTTTTTTTATAAAGATTATTTTAATTTATTTTGGTGTAAAAAATAGACAGATAACTAGATCAAATTAGTCGATTTAGTTTATTATGTGGCTACAGTGTGATAGAACAAAAAACTAAATAAAAATAGTAAGGAAATTTTTGAATTGTTGAAATATAAAGTGGTAATTATAATTTGATTAATATTGATAAGATGTAAATTTTAATCTATTAAGAGTGAACCTGGAAGATAAAACATGATCGACCAAGTTGATTTAGTTATATTGTTGAATGTTTGTTGACTGGGTAATCTTGACGGGAATTTAATCCTATAAATGTAAAATGTAAAAAACATAGTTAATAAAGAGAATATACCAAATAAATATATTTTTATAAGACTAAAAACATAAATACTATAAACTAAAAAAAATCAATTAGAATAATTTATTTGACTGTAAGTAGAATGTAAAAAATAGGAAAAATGCCTGAATTGACTAGTTTGATTTAGTTAGTTGAAACTAAAAGTTGAAAGTATGACATAGTCAAATAATTTTATTTAGTTAGTTGTAAAATGCATAAGGTGAGTTAAATTACTATATTAACCTATTTGATTTAATTGGTTAGAATTATAATTTGAAAGTAGAAGATAAAACTAAGTCAACCAGTGTGACTTCTTGACTAAAAATATTATCCTTATAAATAGAGAATATGACTAAATCAACCAACTCGATCTAGTTAAATGAAAACCCTAGACCTATAGACATAAAAAATATCAAATCAATAATCTCAATCTAGTTATCTAAAAAATAAAATCATATTGATAAAACAAAACTTGATCAACTAGTTTGATTTAGTTGATTGTGACTGTAAAAATTAAAAATACAAGGGTTAGATTCATGTTAGGTTCACCAGAATGAATGAAACAAATTAGAATGAATCTATAACTTGTCTTAGTTAATTCTAATCTTAGAGAAGGTAATATTACAACCAAATCATTACATATGTATTTATATTTGGACATGACCAATTTGGATCTACTAAACTTACCTAACAGATATTTTATCACACAACACCACTAGAAAGGGTTCCAAAAATCTAGCCAAGTAGTACCACACAATAACCTAGTTAGGCCTAAAATAAATATAATATAGTGTTCACTAAATATTGTGGCATAAAGGTGTATAGTTAAATAAATAAAACATAACATGCCAAGGAAAACTCTACTCATGTCAATGTACAAGTAATTCTAAGTAAGAATTAAAAAATCTAACCTATTACTTTGTGCAAAGTTTATCTAACAAAATAAAAGAGTAAGATTTAGTAATACTTACCTTGAATCAACCTTTCATGCCTCAATCTATATCTTGGCAAATAGTGATTGTAAATAGGTTGTTTTAGCTTTGTAAGGATCACACTATAGAATTAGCTCTAGGCTAAAAGACTCATATTTTACATCCAATACTTTCCCACAAGACAAGATTATTTATTTCCAAGGAAAAAACCTAATAATTGACTCCTCAAGTGTAAAATTTGTAGAATTAAAATCTATAATAGTGTGAAAATTAATTTTACTCTCTTTTGGATTGAAGTTAATTTGGCATTTATTACCAATGATTGATCCTAAACCCTTTTGGAAGTTTAACTAACATGATTTACCACCTAAATTTTCTTAGGTATTAAAATTAGTTGATAGGTCTTGAACTAGGTAAGTTTGGATGACTTAGCTCCATATCATGCATTGAATTCCTTCTAATAATATGGACCCAACTGACTTAGTAGGAAAATGAATAAAAAGGGTGTTTTTTTAGTAAGGGTTTTTTTTTGAAAGGGTAATTGCTTAGGAAAGTGGATAAATGGTATTTAATTACCTAGGGAGTTGGATAAAAGACAATTGTAGTAGGTTTAGTCAATGGTATAGGGATGAAAAATATTTTGAAGCACTAAAGATAAACCACCCCTTTCCTAGTGCACCCTTTAAAGCATGTATTTAGAGAGATTAAATCTTGACAAGTTACTGTAAGAGATAAATTGTCAATAAATGATAAAGTTTAAAAAATATTATGTATAAAAAAGGTAAGAATTTGGAAATAGATGGTTTCCAATTTATTGGGTCATTTTTTACACATAAAATTATAGCCAAAATGGTTGAATAAGCTTCACGTGATAAGGTTTGAGAAATATACAAAGAATAATATTGATAATAAATTAAATAAGAGAGGGAAGTTTCCATTTGAGCAACCCAAGACTACTTTGAGAAGAACAAAGGAAAATCAAGTGTGTGGGGAAAAAAAGGTTGTCTTAGAAGACAACAAGAAGGTGTGGTTTTCATGTGATAATCCCAAATCTATTTTTGAAAACAATAAGGTGACATAGAGTTATGAGAAACTTATTGAGCAAACAATCCTTATACAATAGGGTATGGAGTTGATAGTAGTTGAAGTAGGAGTAATCTAGGAGGATCTCCACTACATAACAAATAAAATGGCCCTAAATCTTCCTAAACATGTTTTCACATAAAATATCTCATTGAGAGTTTTTTAATTCATTTTGTACAAGGTAAAACAAACTCCATATGTAGAAGTTATGGCCTACAAAAGATATACATGTAGAGATGGCACAATGTTGAGTTAACATGATGTGGGTGAATTTCAATCTACCAAGTGAAATAATCAAATGTAGGCACATGGAATAGAATCCACCCTAACACGTGGATCAATGGTTTCTTGACATGTGGCAAATAATGCACCAGTGATAATTTGATATGTGGCTTAATTAGGGTTAGACACATGAAACTAATTAGGCTTAACACATGGCATTGATTAGGCTTGACACATGGAACTAATTGGGCTTGATACATGGAAATAATTGGGATTAACACCTAGAGCCTCTACCTTAACCACCACATGTAGTCCCCAACATAATTATCCTACACCAAGTGAAAATTTCAAGGCTGCGTGGTCTTCTTTGACCACTTCATAAGGCTTTATAAATGGATTTTAAATCCATTTTTAACTCTTATCCCATAAATGTGGGATATTTCCCATAGTAATGCATGGGAGGCTTATCAAAAAATCCAAATATGAAGGGTTGACTTCTTCCCCCACCCTCATGCCCTTTTTACTTGGTTTTTGTACCAAAAATAAAAGATAAGAATTATGCCTTAATTTAAGGAAGTAAAACTATTATTAAGTGTTATAACATGTGATTTTATATGCCAAATTTTGGGAGATAAAGCTAAAAATATTAAACAAAGGCTTATACATGGGAATGGATGAATGAAATATCTATAATTTCATGGTTTTAGAACATTATATAAACCTAAGAACCCATTTGGAGAATTCATTATAAATGATTGCAAAACATTACAAACTTTCTCATTCAAATTTCCAAGCTCTTCTTTGTTAGATAATTAAAGGATAATAAATGAGGAAGAGTATTGAGAAGAATATCAATATGAAGAATATCATTATAGAAACCTGTTAACCTATAGAGCTAGAGAGTTATAATGTACATTGGAAGAATTTGTATATGAAGAATTGATGTAAGAATTATATTATTATTTTTGCATCATCTATATATTAATTTGTATCTTATTAAACCTTAGATACATATCCCTATTGGGTGAAATACATTACCAAATTTTCATTTTTTTATCTTTGATTTTAAAGATATGTATTTTCTATGTTTAGGATGATTTAACCTTTTAGGGTTTAACTATGTAAAACCTATGTTTAGATTAAATAGTTGAGATGTCTAAATTAGTATAATAATATGCAATAATTAAGTACCATTATTATATATTTTGACTTTCTTTGAATTTTTAAAAATATTAATAAATAGACATGAATATATACTTTATCTAGAATGTGACTATTGTAGATGATATGGATTATAAAAACTAGATTCTAGTTCTGAGTGTCATCAATAGGATTTTTTAATCTATTTACTCACTGGATAGAAGTTCCATGTTGTTGCAGTGTCTTGAAAGTGATGCTAGTGTCCTCTTTATGATATTGTTCTTATTTTTTGGTAGCACCTGCACTTGTGTTTTTAGGTCCTATTCCCACACGTACAAAATTTGAAACTCTATGTTGTATGTAGAAAACATAATTTAGTGTCCAAACCCTAATCATCCTTATAATATGACATGAGAAATAATTATGTGTTTGTTAGTAGGATAATCTAGACATCCTAAATACCTTAATGTGAAGATAATTTCCAACATACCAATATTCTAAAGAGGGATTAAGATCAATGTAGTTCTCCCACTAGTGTTTGATGCAAGTGTAAGTGAATGCTAGAATGAGAGTGGACTTGGATGCCTTAAATGTGCTTAAGTTTTTTAATATCTAAAAATTGGGCTTAGGGATGTTGTATATGGTAGTATCCATAATTAGGGTAGAATAGGGATCAAATACCTAAATTTTTCTCAACTTATCTCTGGTTTGAATAGGCTTTTGCATCTATTTTCCATCTAGTGAATAGAGGTCAATTAGACTTGTATTTATAGAGATATATAACTTGTGAAAATAATAAAATATGCTTAGCCCAACCTTAAGAGGGGTACACATTTTTAAAAATGTCCATTCATAAGATTTTGGAGTAAGGATATTAGCTCCCAGTGGGGGACATTAGTGTCATGTGGTTGTAGTGTCCCAAATGTGGTGCTAATGTCCACCTGGTAGACTACTAGGAAAAATAAGTTGAAATCTAAGAAGATAGTCTTAGGATAGTGTTTTATCTGACTGTAGAGGTGTGTGATCTACACAATGACTACAAAAGTGTGGTAATGATTTAGGATATCTGTAGGGATAATCTAAGGATAAGCTAACCCAAGCGACACACTTAGCATCTAATTACCACTTTTAGGTTATTACATTCCCCCCCCACCTTTTATGAAAAAAATATAACAAAGAAAAATTACTAATATAAAGTTAAAAGAAGCATACCTAGACTTACCTTGGAAGTGAAGCCCATCTAGCTGAGTCTAAGTATGAAAATCTAGGTTGAATATGTGAAACATGATCTAAATGCAATGACCTACAATGAAACATGAAAATATAATTCTTTACTTAAGAGATGATCAAAATCAAAAGACTATGCTAAAATAAAGTAACTAAGTAAAGCTAAGTAAAGAGAGAGGAAAGGAATGAATACACATCATTAGATACATAAACCAATGCATGAACTTGGTGATAACCTATGTGTGTGAGTGTACATAGTGATCATATCATTCAATATCTTGGCCTAAGCTAATGACTTGCTCAATCCTCATAAGGGTACTTTAAGAACTCCATCTAGTTTTGACTCCATAATTGTCCACCCTTACTTGGTGGATCTTGATCTATGAATATCTTGGACAAGACTGTAAATGTGTCTAACCTCTCATATGGGTGGCTCAATAACTCAAGTAGGCCTTAACTCATTCATTTCCCACCCATGTGAAGTAGATGCATATATAAATGAACTACACAAAGTGTTGAAAGTATCTAACTAAGTATATATAATTATTTATATCAGTTCCATATCTATTTAGGTATATTAGGCTACTCTGGGCTACAAAAGAATTATAGCCATTATAGATGGATTAAGGCATAAATATGGTGATAATATGGATTGTAATATAAATTTTATATAATTTAGAGAATGTCATGGAGTTTACCATTCCATCTGATCAACTTATGTGGAGCTGAGCATATGGAAACCATGTGTCATTCACATGCCCCCAATCTAGTATCTAAGTATATTAAATTTGGATTGAGTATGTAATAATTGAATATGTATAATTGGACTAAATGTATAAATGATCATACCATGCATGATTCCCTCAAATATGAGTAATTGGTATGAATCCAAGCTTAAATAAGTGTATCTAATCAAAATCTAAACATAATTGCCAAACCTATGACTATATATGTGGAGATTTATATTATACTTGGTGTATTGGTCTGGCCAATTTAGGTTGTCATGAAGTTGGTGATATTGGATAGTAGTGGCTTCTAGTGTACAATAGTTCCTTGTGGTACTAATGTCCCAATTTAGGTGATAATGTTTGTCTAGTCTAAAATATGGGTAATATGAGCTATTGTTTGAGCCTCTATTTTTTCCTTTATCTACCCTATGTCTAATTTTTGAAACTGGGCCTATGTGCTAAAAATTTATCTATGAATAGAAAAGTAGGAACCTGATATTTGTGACAAACCCCTATGAATACCCCTTATTTTAAGGGTAGTTTTGAAACTTGTGTAATAATTATCCTCAAAATAATTAGTTCTAAAAATTGTGTTAGCTAAATCATATGAATGATATTCTAATATAATTTACAAACATAACATTAGAATGTAAGTGTATTTGTGCATAAGTAGGTAATATAAGATATATGTTGTAATCTAGAATTACAAAAGGGTGTCAAGATAGATGTAATAAATGTGTATAATATTAAATCTGAGTAATTACCTAGGGGGATGGGTCATGATGTACATCATGAGTCCCAATTATAAAGGGTAGATACATGAGGTCCCTCATGGTATTGAAAACTAGCGTGTGTAACAATCAAATAAAAGTGTCATGGTGTAGAAGCATACATACAAACATGAAGCATGAAAAAGTAGTTCAATGGGCCACAATATAAGGTACATGGTCACATGTCACAAATCTAAGGATGAAATACATATAAGGACATGTTCAAAAGTCCACATATGCAAGCAAAAAGCAATTTCTCTTATAGCCACATAGAAGGAAATGTCCAAATGTCTGCATATAGAAATGGGAAAGCACACACAAGGGACATGGTTACATGTCCAAGGCATAGAAATAGATACATGGTGTATATCCAAAGAATAATGGCATATTCAAATTCCCTCAAAATGGAAGAAGCATAGGAAACACAATCAATTCTAATCTAAGAAAACTATAAATGAAAGCATATATAACTATCTAGTACAAATATATATAAATTCTAGGATGCATATATACCAAGTTTAACTAGTGATAGTTGGTAAAAAAATTTGAGTAATGAATATAAATGATAAATATTAAGATGTAGCAATGCATAACTATAATGTATAGTATGTAAAGGTAAAACTTGGTAGCATTAATTGTATATGAGATGCCCTCGAGTGGGTGGATGTATCAAATATATAAACTTAGATTGGTGTATATGCCCCTAGTGGGTAGATAATAACAATTTTGGATTAGTGTAGTGGACAAAAGTCTTGTATGTAATATGTAATAACTTTCAAATAACAAGTGAAACATCTATATATGATAAAACCAACTATACTAGGATAGATATAAATATATAATATTTGGTAAGTAGTATAAATTTAAACATAATAATACATACAATCTATAAATTTTGTGTTTTTGAAATATTTGAATATTTTTGTATTTTGACATGTTATTTTGTTTTTTTGTTTGTTGATTATAAGTTATGTATAAGAAAATAAAAATAAATTCTATAAAAGGAGTGAGGGAAAAGGAAGTATGTAGAAGTGTAGGAACCATACTAACCAAGGAGTCTCATGGGAGACTCACTATCACCGTTTCCTATGTCAAATAGGGTAACTATGATTGTGCATGCCATATGAAAGGGTAATTATGAGCCCATGATTTGTTGTGTTGTATAATTTTAGTTTGAAACTACCTATGGAGTGATTTTGTGATTTTATTGCACTGACTATGATTCCTTATGAACTATAGGGGTTTTAGGGACCCATTTGGTAGAAGAAGATGTAGCTATGTGGCTAGGTATTATTAGGAACTAAGTGGGTATGTGTATTGGTCCAACTTGTAATGGAAGAAAAATATACTTGATGGATCTCTAAATATGTCAACTAAAACCACTAATGACTATATCTAAAGGGAATTTATCCCACTCTATGTAGCCTAAGTGCTATAAGAGTTTCATGGTACAGATGTTGATTCTTGACTCATTGTCAACCATAACACTTTGAATAGGATGGTGGTCTATGTATAATCATATGAAGAGTGCATGTAAATTTGGGTCCTCATCCATAATCTACTACTCTAAAAATGTGATAAGTTGTCTAGGTGGAACTGTATTATGATACATGCCAATAATGTTATACAATGGATGTGTCTCCTTTGTATCTATGTGATAGGAATTTGGTGGTGGATATGCTTGGTATGTATAGTGAAAACCTAATATGCCCCCTACCTCATTCATTATATGCTTTTAGAAATGATTTGAAACATATTTAGTGCATTAGCCTATTTTTTTTATTATTTTGGTTCCTTTGTGGGTGTGCCCACATCAATAATATTAGCCTCAATGAGATCTTTTATCTTGTGATTTAGGATAATGCATCTATTTTTCATGTGTCCCGATGCCCTATGATACTCATAAAATGCATTTGAATCATAAATATTTAGAATATACCATTTTGTATCAACCTCTATAATGGGAGGGAAAGATATTACAATTCATTGTAATAGTTTTTTTAGAACCCATGTTAGTGACTCTAAAATATTAGTGAAGACTCTACACTGAGGAGTGGATAAAACCAATCTAGAAGATGGCTTGGAAGCTATGTTGACTATGGCCTTTTGATCACTTTTATTTCATGTGGAACTTACCTTTTATGGATGTTTTTTTAACTCTTAAGAGTTTATTATTATCCATTTGTGTGCTTAAGTTTGACCATCGATAAGATCTTAACCTCTCTTTCCTTGACTGTGTGGCACATATTGGTAAATATAATAAACTTATTGAATAATATATCTTCATGGAGTGTTGGTAATAGACTCTATTTAAATATATCTTGAATCTCTCTATCTATCATGGGGCTAGTCAATTTAGATAATATTGTCTTATATCATAAGACACAATATGTGATAAGCTCATTTTAATTTTTCTTTAACTATGCCACTTTTTCATATGATATATTATCATTGATGTTGATAGATAAGTGTGCTAATAAAATTTTAGATAAAGGATTGAATGTTGTGATATACTGATTTGGTAAATCATAGAACCACATTATGGCATAATCATTGAGACTGCATAGAAATAACTTTGTAATAAACCATTTATTGGACACATGGTCCAAGCATGTCACTTGAAGGGATATAAGGTGATTCTTTAGTTTACCCTTGACATAATATAATATGAGCTTGGGTACCATGAAATTATATGAAAAATGAGTTTATACTAAATGATGTGCCAAAGGTGTATGAAAAATAATGTCAAAATCCAAGGCATGTGATGGCCTAGTTGTTTTCTTCTCGAGATGTAACACCTTAGACTATAGAGTTTGAACCTCATGCATAATGGATTGTACATATAGAGTATAAGAATAGCCACAAGTGGTGTAATTTCCATTTATGGTTGAATAATAATCTTGGGTTATGATATCTGAGTTGGTTGAGTTAGCCCCACTGGAGGTGTAATAACATTATTAACTAGAGGTGTTGAAGATTGACCATTGTTTGTCTTATTCTTTATTTATAATTAGACCTATAGAATATGTGCATGGTCAAGGGATTCTTATCAAATTATATCTCTGAATCCTTTTAATACTCATCTTTGTTCATAATTATATCATTAGTTAAGTGGAGATAATGTCTCTTGATTCTCAATATAAACCTCATCTTGATCTTGGTTGCATTCTTCATCTTCATATGCATTGACATTAAATTCCACATAATCAAGGTGTGAAGGATTCATATCTAAAGTTTTAATAGGTTCCTTTTCCTTGTTATAGGATTAGATAATAATAATCTAAATACGCTCTATAAGATTACCACCTAGTCTAACACTTCTTAATGGAAGAGAGAGAGTTTTTTTAGATGGAATATAGTAAACAAATTTAAATAGAGATACTAAAATAGAATATAATAATTTTAAAAATTTAATTTTAGCTAATGAAAATTGGATAAAAAAGGATACAAACCCTAAAATCCTATAGGGCTAGGGTTTTTTGAATCTAGGGTTTCTTTACACCAATTTAAATTATATGAAAAATAAATTAAAACCCTCATATGAAATTGATTTAATTTTATCTAGGTTATCTAAAAAATATTATAAAATAAAAATTAGGTAGCCATAAATTATTTCACAAAATTTTGGAATCAATGCAAGCTAAGTTTTGAAGTAATATTTGAAGTAAGTTAGGTCATTAAATGATTTAACCTTTTAGGTTTTAACTATGTAAAACCTATATTTAGAGTAAAGGGTTGAGGTCTCTAAATTAGTCAAATAATATGTAATAATTAAGTATTTATTTTTTATATATTTTTACCTTCTTTAAATTTTTAAAAATAGTAATAAATAGGAATGAATATATACTTATCTAGAAAGTGACTATCGTAGATGATTTGGGTTCTAAAAATTGGGTTCTAGATAGTTATGAGTATCATCAATAGAATTTTATAATTTGTTTTCTTACTAGATAATAGCACCCCATATGGATAGTAGTGCCATGTTGTTGTAGTGTCCTCAAAGTTATTTTAGTGTCATATTTGAGGTATTGTTCCTATTTTATGGGAGCACCTGTGCTTATGTTTTTAGGTCTTGTTCCTATGTGCATAAAATTTAGAACTCTATTGTACCTAAGAAACCAATTTAGTGTGAAAACCCTAATTTTCCTTTCAAGTATGGCATGATCAATAATTTTATGTTCATTATTAGGATAGAATGGACATCCTCAACACCCCATTATCAATAGAGTTACCTACATACCAATACTTTGAAGAGGGATCAAGCCCTATGTAGTTATCCCACCTAGTGTTTGATGAAAGTGAAAGTGAATGCTAGAATGAGAGTGGACTTGGATGCCTTAAATTTTATTGATCTTTGAAATATTTGAAAATTGGGCTTAAGGTTGTTGTAGATGGTAGTATTCATAAATAGGGTAAAATATGGATCAAATACCTTAATTTTTCTCAACTTTTCTTTGGTTTGAGTAGGCTTTTGCATTTATTTTCCATATAGTGAATATAGGTCAATGAGACTTGTATTTATAGAGATCTTTAGATTGTGAAAAAAATAAAGTATGTTTAGGCCAACCATAGGAGGGGCACACATTTTAAAAAGTATCTATTTGGAAGAGTTAGGGCTAAGGACAATAACACCCAATTGGGGACACTATAACCATGTGGATGTTGTGTCCCAAATGTGGCATTAATTTCACCTAGAAGACTACTAAGAAAAATAAGTTGGTTTTTGAGAAGATAGTCATGGGACTATGTTTTGGCTAACTATAGAGGTTTTTGGTCTACATAATGACTAAAAAAGTGTGACAAAGGCTCTAGGATAGGTCTAGGGCTAATCTAGGGATAAGATAACTCAAGCAACACTCTTAGCATCCAATTACCACTT
The DNA here is from genome assembly GCA_037957365.1 of Torreya grandis. Taxonomy (NCBI): domain Eukaryota; kingdom Viridiplantae; phylum Streptophyta; class Pinopsida; order Cupressales; family Taxaceae; genus Torreya; species Torreya grandis. The sequence goes on from JARHVA010003896.1 coordinate 320,218, forward strand.
TCAAGTGATTACATAGAGTTATTAATTGTTAAATTTTAATTTTATACTAATTTTTAAGTTAGTTATAGAAAATTGAGAAAATATTGAGTATACATAAAATGGAAAAACTTAGTCAATTTGTTGTTAGCCCATTTCTAGATTAATTTTGGTATCAGATAAGTTTATCCAAGGGGTTTATTAACCATTTTTTCACTTTATGTTAGTATTTTTCCATCTGTACAATTTACATTTTGGAGATGGAGGCCTATTACACGATGCATATTCAAATGATGTTTGACATGATTCTAAGTACCATTATTTGAATGATGACATAATATCATCAAGAACAATAGTGGTAGATTAATGAAATAAGAATAAGCATAGATGCCCTATGTACAAAATTATGATAAGAGCATCAATAGAATAAAAGGACTCAAAGAAACTTATAATATTTGCAAACTACGTATGTTTTTGGACATTATTCTAGAGCTAAGCATATTTTAGAACACTATTAGTTTCTTCATCCAAATTAAGCACCTCTTTAATTCAGGCAAATAATTGAGGATAAAAAGATGCACCAATAGTTTTTAGAGATAGTCATCCATATGAATTAGTAGTATAAAAACCTCTATCGATGAAACAACCAGAAGTTATACTACACTCTAACATTAGATATAGAAAGAGTATTCTAGCTATCTCTGAGTCATTATTCATGTAACTTATTCTTTACTAAATAATTGGATCTATTTATATCATAAAAAACATGGTATAATGCTTGAGACTAACCACTATTCCATTGCGTCATGCCAAACATTTGGGATAGCCGATTGCACATTTTTTGGAATAGTAACATAATATTGTATTTTGATATTCTGTATATGAGTATATTTCCTAGATAGAGTCACTCTTGACATCAGTCCCAATAGAGATAGATGAGATCATCTTGGGAGGATTCTACATAGAATCTTGATAATAAAATTACATTGCACTAGGATATAGATTCATGATGACCAGAGATCACACTTATGTGATCCAATTTGGTATGAGATAGACCATCAAACTATTTGAGGAATCCATTAGTGAGTTTTTAGATTCCTATGTGCTACATAATACACTTGAGGATAATGTATCTAAGGAAGTTGATAATGCTCCTTATATTTAAATTCCTTTTGATTTAGATGAAAATTCTATAATTTGTAAATCTAATAGTAATAAAACTCACTTTTCTATGTAAACTAGTAGTCAAATGAGAACATCTCCTACTACAGTAATTTCTACACCATGTTATTTTTCTTTTTAGTAAAATAAATATGCTTATTTTGGTGAATTTGAGAAATATACTTAGGGTATTAGATTAAATATAAATAAAAAAATGGATTTTAATAGAAAAAATCTTGGTATAAAATGTCAAGGGATGACTAATCCCATACATGTTGAGGAAAGAACTTGATGTGCAGGGTTAGGATATATTAGTGGAAAAAGAGAAGTGGGGAAATGCTCCAAAGTAACTAAAGTAAGACACGCTTCAATAAAATAGCCTGAGTCACTTCCATTTGAAATTCATATCCATAGAGAGATGAAAATTATTAAGAGGAAGATAAAATATTTTCTCCTCATGAAACTTTCTCAAAGGATAACTCTACAAGGTATGGAAAACATAAATATTCTAAGGTCTATTTTGATTATGGAAAGAATGATCATGTAACATAGATAATTTGGTTTGCATATCCTTGTAATTTTTTTGGATTGATTAACCATTATGTGTCTATGTGTTGGGATAAAAATTCCTTGAAAACGTAGATCATGTCCTTTATAAAAAAATGAAATAGTTCATAAAGATCACTCTCCAAAACATAGTGCAGAGAATTAAAATGGATAGGAATTATTGTGCTAATTACAATATGAGTAGTCATTGGGTTGATAATTTTTAGAAGCTTCATCCATAGCTTTATCCAAAACATGATAGGGAAGTTTTTCAAACCTATTCAAAGTAGATGGAATAAGGTGAAAGAGTTGGTGAAACACAAACAATCCAATAAGCCCAACTATTCACCGAAGAAGTCAAGAAGGAACATCCATCAAAATGTGTTGGTAAGAGACTTTTTGGTTTCATGGAAAGTTTATATTTATTATACTATTTGTTGATTAGCATAATCAATTTTCACCTTCAATTTAATTTTTGGATTCCTTATTGATAGTATGAAGGAAATAATATATGTTAGGAGGTAGATCACTCTTTGAGGGAGAACAAGGAAAAGACATTTCAAGTGAAAGGCATAATGATCAGCCCATGTTAAGAAGTTTGTGTCATTTTTAATCATGTTGAATATGTTATTGTGTAGTTTTATTACCTTTTTTTAATATTTAACAAGATAAGTAAAGAGGCACTCCTATTAAAAATTTCTAAATCAATTTTGATTTGAGTACCTGTAATTAATTTGGATGCATGTTTATAAGACCCAAGTTTGGGAAACATTTGTATAAGATCCCAAATTTGAGTTAAATGTTTGTAATTATTTATATTACAAGTAGTTTCATTCCAAAATGTATGTTTCATTTGATACCCCAAGAAGGGAAAATTTTTACAAGTGATGACTTGTTATAACATCACTTATTATGAAACATAGTTTTATACCTTTTTGTACATTATATAATAAATAAATATTTACACCAAATTAACTATATACAATAAGATAATTTCCTAGTAGAATTGAGACACTTAGGTGCAAGTTATTTTTTAAAGATAAGGATTTAGTAACTACCTTCACAACTAGTTTAAAATTTTCATTTAGTAATAGCCTCCATGGGAGATAAACTGATATGGGAAAACTTGAGAGTTTGTTTTGTGCCTTCCATAATCATGTATCAAATAAGAAACCTTTGGCAAAGGAATTTATAACTTTGGTGATCTTTTGAGAATGAATAATTTAGCTAGAACAAAATATTTTTAGTGGGGAGGTGTAATCTACTAGAGACAAAATAATATGGCCTCAAATCTTCCTAAAAATTCCTACACAGTGAAGATCTTGTTGAGAGATTTTTAAATCATTTTGAACATGGTCAAATAGACTCTGTATTCATAATTTATGACTTGAAAAAAATATACCCTTAAATATGGCACAACATCGAGTCGACATGACATGGGAGAATTTAAACCTAACAAGTGGACACATCTGTGTTAACATGTGGTAGATAATCTAGCTTGACTTGTGGACCAATGGTTTCTTGAAATATGGTAAATAAATGAATAGTGATAATTTGATAAGTGACCCAATTAGGGCTTGATACATGGTACCAATTATCTTGATACATGGCATCATTTTGGCTTGAATTATGGTACCTCCATCTAAATCACCACAAGGAGAACCCAATATAACTATCATAAATAAATTTAAAATTCCAAGGTTACATTTTATTCTTTAAACCCTTCATAAGGTGTTGGAAATGGCCTTTAAAGGCATGTTTATCTCTTATCCCCACAAATGTGGGATATTTCACAAAGAAATGCATAGAAGTATTATCCAAAAATAAAAATATGAAGGGTAACTTCATCCCCCCACCCCATACCCTTTTTACTTGGCCTTTGTGCTAAAAATAAAAGATAAGTGTTATGCCTTAATTTAAGGCATTAAAATTATTATTAAGCGCTATAACCCACAATTTTATATGCCACGCCACATTTTTGGAAATGAGGATAATTATAGGGTTTTAGAACACTATATAAACCCAAGAACCCATTTGGAGAATTCATTTCAAATCATTACAAAACATTGCATGTTTTCTCATTCAAATTTATAAGCTCTCCTTTGTTAGAGCATTAAAAGAGAAGAAGTGAGAAAGATTATTGAGAAGAAGCTCAATATGGAGAATATTTTTGTATAATCCCATCATCCTATATGATTCAAGAGTTATATCATGGTGTAAGAAGCCTTATATGGAGAATTATCATAAGAATTATATTTTTATCTTTACATAATCTATATATCAGTTCGTGTCTTATCTAACTTAGAGACATAGCCCTATTGGGTGAACTTTGTTACCAAATTATCATGTTTTTTATATTTGAATTTAAAAATATGTGTTTTTTGTACTCATATTTATTAAATGATGATTATTAATTTTATACCAATTTTTAAGTTAATCACAAAAAAATAGAGAAATTGATTCAATTTGTTGTTAGCCCATTTTTGGATGAAGGAGATCCATTGTTTGATGATGGAAAAGATTTTTCAATATCCCATGAGTGGGAATATTTAGAATTTATCTTGGTGAATGAAGGCAATGCATTTTTTTTTCTATTTTGGAGGGTAGAAGGTTTGAGGATAACCAAATTAATATACATGTTTATTTGAAGAAATAAATAGAGGTGAATGAAGATACCATCCATGAAGAGTTGTAGGTTTCCATGAAGGAGATAAATGAGATAGATGAAGTGAAATTTAGTACATATAAGAAGATCATGATTCCAATCCATCCATTTGGAGGAAAATAAATTAGAAATAATAAGGAGATAAAAAACATGGAGATTATTAAAATGGGGCATTTAGGATCCCATAATGAAGGAGAAATATGTGAGAAGACTATGAATAAAAGATAATATTTGGATAGTTTTTCCTTGTAGTGTGAAGAAGATATGGGAGAACTAATTATGGGAATTTTTAATTCCCTTAATATGTTTATTCAATGTCTAGGTAAAAACAATGATATAGAGATAGATATGGTGGACAAGTTTCTACTAAGAGGAATTAAGGATGAAAATGTTTTTACCTATGTGGAAGCATCTCATGTAGGTATTCGAGGAAAGACTTATTATGACCAACATGCCCCATTTTCAAATGAGGACCCACTTTGAGATAAAATTCCATGTTTGTACCTTATGAAATGAATCAGTCAAAGTCTATGTTTGAATTTATTATCTTAAGTCTATGTTTTTATTTAGAATGAAGACTTGATCTGATTCTAAACTAATTGAGTGTTCCCATAGCTACTCTAGTAATTTGATAGATACCTAAGTCTAAATTTTAAAATTGACATATTTACAAAAGTTGTTTTATGCATTTGTTTGGATTTTAGTGTTATGACATTCACCAAATTTAGATTTTATCTTTATAGACTAACTAAGATATCTTGATTTTTTACCAAGGTTTCTCATTCTTCTCAGGATTATTTTGGATTTGTAGAACAACCTTGTCAAATCTTACTTTGTCTAACTTAGAAAGATGCCCTATAGTATGAATGAATTTTCATACTTAGACATTTTACTAGAGTTTCCTTGAACACAACTTTACCACATGTCTCTTTTACACCTAAAGAAACTATCAAATTTAAGAGTAGTTGGGTACATGTAGTTCAAATTATAACAAGCAAGTTCCTGTAATTCAAACTCTCATGGATAGACCCTGAGATTTGATATCATTCCATGTGTTAGCACCCAACTTCCTAACAAAGGATTTTTAAAATGACTAAATATTTTTATTTGAAAAGTACCCAAGTTTATGGGGTTGATATGCATGTCTTCATCTTACATCTCCATGGATTATGAGGTAAAGTGTTCTAAGTCCTTTTCACCTGAGCTCCTGAGTAACCAAGATTATGCCACATCTTCATCATGGTTACTCACTACTATAAAATCAAATAACCAAGGAAAGTAATCTATGATTATATAGATTAATAATATCATTCCACATATTTCCATATTATTCCTCTTGATAAAATTAGTAAAGTGGCAAAGTATTGGCATCTAATAAGTGAGATCATACCATGTGGCATGATCACACTCATTCATAGCTAATAAGATAGAGCCCAAGTCCTAAGTTCTTAATATCATATAGATAAGTGAAGGTTATCCACATGGTAGCATCTTACTAATCTACAGCTTAAAAGTAAAGGCACATATTCTAAATATAAGTGATCATCTAGATAAGCAAGGGCCATACACATGATAGCATCCCATTAACTCATGGCATGTATAAAGAGAAAAGGACAAAATAGAGCCTATAATACCTTAGATTAATTATATGTTTCCATGTTTCAATATCTCATTAAACCCTATCCAAAGTCTTAGGGGCACAAGAATTACAGCTTAATGACCAAGCAAAAGGGTGAGATCATGCTATGTGCTAGCATATCACTTGCTCACTACTAAAGGGTGGCCTATGATAAAAAGTGTTGAGTTAAATCTTAGAAAAATAATGATGAAAGATGAAGTGTCACATTATGAATAAATTAGACATGGTAAAAATTAGATTCAATAAATTATATGGGTCTCAAGAGAATTATAAATATATATCTATCATTTTAAATATGACTCGACATCCTGATCAATTTTAGTCCAGATAATAAAGCCAAGGTCCACATAGGTTTTTATCAAGTGGAAAATTGGCAAGCATCACAATACCAAGAAACTTGACTTGGACACTTATTTTATCTTTGTCACATAATTGAAATACATAAATGTGGGCCCCAAAAGCATTATATCAATACATTTGTCATTTTTTAAATGACTAAGTAGTCAAAGACATTGGTAAAGTGTCATATGGATTATCCCTCAATCATTATTAGTGACATAGAGGAAAAAGAGGTGTATGCTCCCCATACTTCATGCATATAATGGCTCTATAAAATACACTCCTCCATGAGTCATTTATCAACTAATTATTAGCAACTCATTTAAGCTTGTCAGAACTATTAGTATGCAATCCACATTAGACCTCTCCTTGTTACTCCTTAATGGGCCATGTAAATCCTTTTTATATTATCTATTATGGAATAAATAATCTTTCAACATTATTCTATTTTACCATTTTAGGTCATGATGGCCAAGAGTGGGATATCATGCTTATTAGAGGCAAGACCTATCTCTCCATTCTATATATACCTCTACCTAGTATGTTAGAAGGGTTGACTCTATTTTCAAACAAACACTATCAAAATAATGCAAAATTGATTTTATGTGTAAATGCATCTAGTTTATTTGAAGGTATTTCACTTTATTTTTTATTTAATATATTAACACTAATGTTATTGGGCTATAAATTGTGATTTTCTATAGATATTATACATTAACTAGGATGTGCTTATATTATTTTAGTTAGGTTTTCTAATTCCTTTCAATTTATTTGAATTCTATAAGGATCTATGTGTAATTAAATACATACCTATTTTTAGTTCATGCATTAAATGATATATAGAATTAAACATTTTCCATTACTCAGATTCTCTCCCTATGTTATTGAAGCTCAAGACATTTTTAAACTTAGCATATAGTGTTGTAACTATAGATAGGAATGTTTTAGTCCTAAAATCACTTGTATTGCCCCTTTAATCATAATATTTTATTTCTTCCTTACCCCTCCCTTCTCTTTTGATGTTTATTTATGAACAAGTGATATTTAAATATATTTATAAATAGTGAAGTGAAGCAATATATAGCTCTAAAATTCAATATGTTGAAATTTGTCTAGCTAGAAGTGTAAAAGTTATGTGATTTGGTGATAAAATTGGCATTGGACCTCTAGTGGTAGCACTTCATCTCTTAGAGATATGTTACAGGTGGGATATTTAATGGAACTCCACACCTATAGCTTATTCCATGGATTGTCTCAACTTCAATATTAAAACAATAAAATACAAGTTCCCCAATTATTCCCAAGATCACTAAGTGTATCTAATCTAATAGGTACAATTAGGAATGAGATCTTGGTTAGAATAATAGTTGTAAATAGGAGGGCCTTGAGTGGAACATTTTTCCCATACTTTATGCTTTCCCAACATGTTGCATGCATAATTATAGGGTAATATCTTACACTATAAGGAGGACACCTCTTCTCACTATCTAATAATGCTTTAAGCTACTAACCTACATATGATCAACATAGAGCCTATTATGCAAATCACTAGATCTCAAGCTACTCTTGGATGACAAATAATATCCCCATTGTATTTTCATAGGAGAACTAGAAATTCTAGATGGAGACCAAGACATGTGGTTACACCTACTTGCTCATCCTCTTAGCTTTTCCCTAACAAACCTCCACATATGGCTGCACCTATAGCATTTTTGGTTGGGTCTATTATCAAAATTCATGGATTTGTCTATGTTTTACCCAAGAAAATATAAATATGCATCCCAAGATAAACACCAAGTGTGGAGCATACCATTGAGGAATAAGTAACCTCATATATAACTGCTATCAAGATTCTAAATGTCAAACATGTGTATGTTCCTATAGGATTTTCCCATTCACCTTGATGGACATGGTGTATTATTACTTCCTAAACTTTCTTGAAGGCTATATCATAAGATGGGACTAATTTAGTAATGCATTCATCACCTAATTGGTAAATTCATCGATTTAAGTGTGTTATGCCAATAATTTCATTGCATCAAAAGGAAACTTAATAAGCCCATACAAAATTTCAATGTGAGGTTTTAGAATATGTATAGCTGAATCATGATGCTCTATAAAATAATTACCTAACTATCCCTTGAAATGTACAAGAATACACTATATCCTTGGACTTCTTTATTCCTACATAAAGATCATTTAGTGGTAGACTTACCTCTATATTAAGTTAATTTCATCAAAGTGGATAAATAGTTTAATCCTTAAGGTCTATTAACACTATCCATCCCAAATTTACTACCAATAATGCTTGCTTTAAAACCCCTCTTTACCACTAACCATAATGTACCCACACCATCATCTACACCAATGACTAACCAACTTCTTTTGAGACACCCTACTCCTAATCAACCCCTAAGATTCCTTATCCCAATCAATAATGAAGTAGCACCTCAAACTCATAATCCAAAACTAATCCATGTTGTTAATAACATACAAAGTGTGCCCTGGTATTCTATCAAGAATGAGTTGGATTCTATACAATTCATGATATAGAAGCTCAACAATAACTTCTTAGGCCTTCATAGGTAGGTTGAAAATAATGATGGTGAGATTTAAAACAATAACTTCACCTACCATAGGTATAATCATCCCCATAACTTCTATAACAAATAACCAAATCCCTTTCCTAATAAACTCCCTAAGATCAACATCTAGAAGTTGGCCTTACCTAACTATTATCATGTGCATAATATAACCTAGCATGTGAATTCAAATGTATTAAATTCTACAACACATTTGACATCTTCTTGAAAGATATAGAAGAGTATGAGGTAGTCCCATACCATGTAAAGGCTACCAATTATATTGAGACCTCTAATGTTCCAAGATTCTTGGGCACTGCCATGGCACTAAAGACATTAGACTTCCCGAGCCATGAAGAAAAAGAACCAGTAGATGCCACTAATGGGTGTATGATTTCTAACAATTCTAAAGGAATAACTACACTCCTAGGACTCAGACATAATATCATCCACTTACCACATCAACCCCTCTTAACAATGGTGCCACACCTCCTGATCTAAGGGAAAATAATGACCCTCCACCCTTAAAAGTAAATAATCTTAATCCACCCAAATATATCCATCCTAACACTAGCAAGACTTGGTAAAACATAGTGGATGAAATGAAGAATATCAATGTAATCATGACATTGCATGAGCTTTCCTAGATAACTGATCAAAGAGATCTCCTCTTGAAATACCTCACAAACAAATCAATTCAACCAAAACCTAAGCCTACACATAGTAACATTTTGATACATAAAGATAAGTGTGAGATTCTACCTTTCCTCCTTATTATTAGATTGTTTAGAAACAATGGTGGTGAGATTTCAAATAATAACTTCACCTACCATAGATATAATCATCCCCATAACTTTACTAACAAATAACCAAAGCCCTTTCCTAATAAACTCCTTGAGATCAACATTTACAAGTTGGCTTTGCCTAACTATTATCATGTGCATAATATAACCTAGCATGGTGAATTCAAATGTATTAAATTCTACAACACATTTGACATCTTCTTGAAAGATATGGAAGAGTATGAGGTAGTCTTAAACCATGTAAAGGCTACCAACTAAATTGAGACATCTAATGTTCCAAGATTCTTGGGCACTACCATGGTACTAGAGACATTAGACTTCCCCAGCCATGAAGACAATGAACCAGTAGATGCCACTAATGGGTGTATGATTTCTAACAATTCTAAAGGAATAACTACACTCATAGGACTCAGACATAATATCATCCACTTACCACATCAATCCCTCTTAACAATGGTGCCACACCTCCTGATCTAAGGGCAAAGAATGACCCTCCACTCCTAAAAGTAAATAATCTTAATCCATCCAAATATACCCATCCTAACACTAGCAAGACTTGGTAAAACATAGTAGATGACATGAAGAATATCAAGGTAAGCATGACATTGCATGAGCTTTCCTAGATAACTGAGCAAAGAGATATCCTCCTAAAATCCCTCATAAACAAATCAATTCAACCAAAACCTAAGCCTACACATAGTAACATGTTGATACATAAAGATAAGTGTGAGATTTTACCTTTCCTCCTTATTAGATTGTTTATAAATAATGATGGTGAGATTTCAAACAATAACTTCACCTACCATAGGTATAATCATCCCCATAACTTTTATAACTAAAGCATTTTCCTAATAAACTCCCTGAGATCAACATCTACAAGTTGGCCTTGCCTAACTATTATCATGTGCATAATATAACCTAGCATGGTGAATTCAAATGTATTAAATTCTACAACACATTTGACATCTTCCTGAAATATATGGAAGAGTATGAGGTATTCCCAAACCATGTAAAGGCTACCAATTATATTGAGACCTCTAATGTTCCAAGATTCTTGGGCACTGCCATGGTACTATAGACATTAGACTTCCCCAGCCATGAAGATAATGAACCAGTAGATGCCACTAATGGGTGTATGATTTCTAACAATTCTAAAAAAATAACTACACTCCTAGGACTCAGACATTATATCATCCACTTACCACATCAACCCCTCTTAACAATGGTGCCACACCTCCTGATCTAAGGTCAAAGAATGACCCTCCATCCCTAAAATTAAATAATCTTAATCCACCCAAATATATCCATCCTAACACTAGCAAGACTTGGTAAAGCATAGTAGATGACATGAAGAAGATCAAGGCAAGCATGACATTACATAAGCTTGCCTAGATAACTGGGCAAAGATATCTCCTCCTAAAATACCTCACAAACAAATCAATTCAACCAAAACCTAGCTTACACATAGTAACATGTTGATACATAAAGATAAGTGTGAGATTCTACCTTTCCTCCTTATTATTAGATTATTTGGAAACAATGGTGGTGAGATTTCAAACAATAACTTCACCTACCATAGGTATAATCATCCCCATAAATTCTATAACAAATAACCAAGGCCCTTTCTTAATAAACTCCCTAAGATCAACATCTACAAGTTGGCCTTGCCTAACTATTATCATGTGCATAATATAACCTAACATGGTGAATTCAAATGTATTAAATTTTACAACACACTTGACATCTTTTTGAAAGATATGGAAGAGTATGAGGTAGTCCCAAACCATGCGAAGGATATCAATTATATTGAGACCTCTAATGTTCCAAGATTATTGGGCACTACCATGTTACTAGAGACATTAGACTTCCCCAACTAGGAAGATAATGAACCAGTAGATGCCACTAATGGGTGTATGATTTCTAATAATTCTAAAGGAATAACTACAATCCTAGGACTTAGACATAATATCATCCACTTACCACATCAACCCCTCTTAACAATGGTGCCACACCTCCTGATCTAAGGGCAAAGAATGATCCTCCACCCCTAAAAGTAAATAATCTTAATCCACCCAAATATATCCATCCTAACAATAGAAAGACTTGGTAAAACATATTAGATGACATGAAGAAGATGAAGGCAAGCATGACATTGCATGATCTTGCCTAGATAACTGAGCAAAGAGATATCCTCCTAAAATCCCTCATAAATAAATAAGTTCAACCAAAACTTAAGCCTACACATAGTAACATGTTGATACATAAAAATAAGTGTGAGGTTATACCTTTCCTCATTATTAGACTGTTTGGGAATAATCTTCATAATGATCTAGTTGACTCAGGAGCCTCTACGAATGTCATGCCTTCCATAATTTGTTAAAAACTAGGAAAACACCTATTAATTCATTAAAAAAAAGTGGTCTAGTTGGATAATTAATAATTTAAGGTAGTGGGATAGTTATTAAATGTCTATATGTAGTTGTAATATGAGCCTAGGGTCCAATAATTTATGGATATTCAATTAGTGGAGATCCTAAAGGCTTATGGCATGTTTCTTAGTAGAGACTAGTCTAAACCCTTAAAAAAATGCATGGAAATAAAATTTTCCCATATGTGGTTTCTTTAGAGAGGTGTATCCAATTATATCCATGTGGATAGAGAGCCTAAAATGAAACACATTATCATGGAATACAACACAATCAATAAAAGAGTGAACTTAGTATCATCTGACATAGGTGTTTATACTTTGTCTATAAAACATACTAAAAATAAAGCTAATAAAGATCCTGATTTCTAAGTCTATGTCATTGTACATTTATGGGTCCTATTCCAAATAAGGTTTTGTAGTATTAATTATTATCATTGACTCACTAGGGAAATGACACCTAGTTTCTTAAATGTTTTATTTCCCTTGCACCAATAACTTGTTTTAATATGAATCTTTGATTTTAGGATAATAGTTTGCATTGAAACGTAGGATCAAATAATTTTGAGTGCTTATAGATGTTGAATTAGTAGTGAACCAGGTAGAGAGAAAATGCTAATGTAAGTTTTCTTTTTTGAGTAAGTATAAACATATGGCATGGGTTTGATAAAAAAAATTCAATGATTTTAATGTCATCCCCATTCTTAGAGAATAAAATTATGTGGTTGATTCATTGACAAATATTTCTAAAAACCTAACATCCTTAGATGAATCAAGGCTATAAAAATTTTCAATAGAGCTCATTCCATGTCCCTTAATACTAGATAATTTAAATAAATTCTAGGTCTTTGAAAATGACTTCCACATTTTAGAATTCTTTAATAACTCGAGGGTATTTGAGACCTAATTCAAGTATTAGGTGGAAAGAGATGAACTCAAAAGTAAATAATGTGACCAAGATGAGGTTATGAACTTGAAATAAATCTAGGTTCCAAAAGGGATAATCTCCATTAAGATATTGTTTTACCTTGACAATCCCACACATAGACCTAAGAGGCCAAAACACTTAGACTAAAATTCTATAATTATTAATTTGGGATCATTATATCAGCCCTAGAATGTCTATATTGGTTTGAGTTTCACTCTTATTAAAGTTAAACTTATAAAATTGTTCCTACAGTACTAATATGGTATTAATTGGGGTTATTAAGACCTTAATGTCTATCCTAAAGCTAATAACCAACATTATCCCACTCAAGAAGAACCATAATCCTTTTATACATAGTTATAAACCTATGAACCCAATACTAGAGCTACTTATTCATAAAGAGGTCCACAAATTCCTCTCAGTTGGGATCATTTTCCTAATACATCATTCTACTTGGGTAGCTAACTTAGTGTTAGTCTATAAAAAAATGGAGAAATATAAGTGGGTGTGGATTTTAAATTTTTTAATTGAGCTTATGATAAATATAACTATCCAATTTCATCCTTAGACGAGGTAATATAAATGATAATTGGATCTAATATTATGTCCTTCTTAGATGTATTCTTAGGATATAATCAAGTTTTGTAAACCTAGAAGACTGAGCCAAGATTGAATTTACAACCAAGTGGGGCACCTTCACTTATAAATGAATACCATTTATCCTTATTAATGTAGGATCCACCTTTTAGAGAGATATGGAATTTGCTTTCAAAGGTATGAAAGGTAAATGTATTATTATTTACAAGGATGAATTGACTATTTTTCTAAACTATAAGTCTAAACATATTCACCATCTTTAGAATATATTTGAAATGTGTAGAAGATATTGTATATGTAGTCATATAAATGTCATTTGAGACAACCCATCCCTAGCTTGTCCCTAGATATATCTTAGGGCCTTTTTTGACACTTATCCATCTTTTGTGTAGGCCTTATACATGCCTAGACATCTCAAAATCAATCCCAAACCCTCCCATATGGATCTAAGACCTTATTGCCTCAAGTTCTTCCACATGGACACTAGCACAATATTTTGGACACTAGCACCCCATGCTACTGACCAATGTCAAATGCTAATGTCCTTTGCCAAATGTCAACCCTAATGGATATATTTTCAATTCTTAAGACACCTAGGGTCAGCCTAGACCTATTTCACACTTTGCATAAGCACTAAATTGATATATATACATGACTTTTATCCCTTTATCTATTAAATGGAAATAATATGCAAAATACACAAAGAAGCTTATAAAAATTTGTGCACAATCAAGGTTATTGATTCCTATTTTTCCCTACTTTTGCATGTAATCATTCATAACCATCTCAAGCATAGAATACATAGATTTACAATCTCAAGCCTCATTAAAATCACTCAAGTTAATAATCATACTAGTATTCACTTGTACTTACACCAAGAACTTGTGTGGGAGAACTAAATCAAGATTGATCACTCCTAAGATTATTGGTATGTAGGAAATTCTCAACATAGTGGGGTGTTGGGGATGTCCAACCTACCTAACTAACATCACTCTTTCGCTACATATGACACTTGAATACCTTAACAACATGGATTTCTAGGTTTTTTCCTAAATTAGTGAAAAATATTGCACAGATAGTGAATCAAGGTTCATCCACACATGTATAGGTAAATCACACTTAGTCAAAGGTGCACCTAGAAGATCAAGTAGTTTAAGCATAAAAGAAACTAGCACTAACAGTAGGACACTAGTGTGGTGAACTACTATCCAAGGTTTATTACTATTATCTAGGAGGGTTTATAACACCTGGACCTTATTTTTGACATTTAGGTTAGCTTCCACACCAATCTTTAGCCTCCAGATCATCTATCTCAGTCAATTTCTAGCTAAGTACTTATTTGTGTCATTCATTGATATTTTTAAAAATATAATATTAGGTAATTTATTGCACAAGTTAGTTGTTATTTTATTACGTATTTCTACCCTAATTTTCTGCCCTCATACCCTTTAATAACCTAGGGTTTATATTCCATAATCCCTTAAAATTTAAATCATATATAAGATAACAAACACACTACCTAAAATTAACAAGTCTCCTTTAGATGCTTTTATCTCTTTAGTTCACTGTGATTCCTTTTCTATCATTGATATACATAAGAAAACATTAGTGGTTTCACTTGTCTATCCTGATTATTAACCCTACACATCTAGCTACTATCCCACCTCTACTACCAACTCTATGATCATAGTAGACCCTACAATCCATAATATGATGTCTACAAGTGGTCTTGAAGCATGACAAGTTAGAAAAAACCATGGCTATATTTTTTTAGACCAAATTATTGTTCTTTTATCCATAGTTTTCGTTTTATATCTCATAAAGCATTCTAACACATACAAATATATTTTGTATGAAGCACTCCATGATACTAAGGTACCTTACACAACATAGCTAGCTTATGTTGTTTTTATAATCAATACTATGAAATGGATTGAAGATCATATTTCATTAAAAAAATAAGATCTCTCACCTTAGCACATTACATACGAACACCTACCTCTCTACATTTCATTGAGAATTAATTAGGTGAATGTCAAATGAGTGTTAATTGACAATGTATTAGTATTGAACATTTTTAATACCTCTTTTCTCCAACGTATTAGTATACATGATAAGGATATAGATCCTTGTGATATGAACATCTAAGGGTTTGATAATATTCCACATGAATTTTTGGGTCAAATCCCACTAAACCTTATATTGGGACCTAAAACACTAACTACAACATATCAAGTTATGCTTAATGATCTTATTTACAACATATTTCTTGGGATACCATGTATTCATGATATGCACATAGTTCCATAAAATTTACATGCATGTTTAAATTTCAATAAAAAATTTCATATCTACACATGCCCTATGGATCAAAAACCATTCAAATATTATCAACAGACAAAGCCTTCATACGATTATATTCCTCACATGTATTTTAATACATAACCTATCTAGCCTACTATTAAGAGTTCACATATATCTCCCTCAAACACCTCTAAATCACATGATAATATATTCACTTGTCCATTTTCATTGAGATATTTTTTTAAAATGGGTTATACAAGATAGGGCCTCAGAAAGCATGAACAGGGAATTCTTAATATTATTGAGGCATGTGATCCACAAGGTAGGCAAAGACTTGGATATAGGGATAACACATATAATTCTAATTATTCTCACCATGTTTTATTTTATCCACCCATTTCATGGGTATATATTACTTTAAATAATGTTTCTACACTTTTAATTATTTACCCTAATATTATTGATAATATTATTTCTCTAAATTTGCCTACTTTTGATAAATTTTCTAATGATGAGGCTCTCTTAGAATTCTTAATGGCATATGATTATATCCCTTACTTATATCATAATAATGTGTTTCTTCATTCCATAAATGCCCAGACATAATTTATTAAGCATTTAAACACTTTAAATAATATTTCACCTGACACAAATGGTACGATTCCTATAACACCTTACACTATTAATCAAATCTACATTAGTTAATGAAAATACATTTGAATTCAATTATGGAATAGACACTAATCCTCACATCATATTATTAGTTTGCACCTTATGTAAATAAGAAGATATAAACATTTGATAGAGTTTTAAGTACTTCCTTAAAGTTTTTTCTTGTGCTTATTTTGATATTCCTGACATTGATCCTTTAATCATAATACATAGGATTACACTCTATCCAAATGAAAAGTTAGTTAAATAAAAAAATTGAAAAATGCATCCCAAGTTATATATTTTAGTCAAAGATGAAATCCAGTGGCTCTTTGATGTTGGTTTCATTTGATCAATTTCTCATTCCCTAATGGGTTACTAATATTTCCTAGTTGTTAAGACTAACATCCAAATCTAATGTTGTTGTGATTCTAGAAACTTAAACAAAGCATGTCCTAAGGATGATTTTACTCTACCAAACATTGATATGATATTGGAATCTAAATTAGGTTACAAAATTCTCTCTTTCATGCATGGTTTCACCAATGATAATCAAATCAAGATCGTTGAGGAAGACAAGAAATAAACTTATTTTACCTCACCATGTGGCACTTTCTACTATATAATCATGCCTTTTGGTTTAAATAATATAGGATAAACATACCAATAAAATATGACCCATATTTTTCATGATCTCATTCATAATAAAATTTAATATTGTGTTGATGACTTGTTTTCAAAATAAAAGGAAAATATAATATATGACTAAATCCCCAAAAATGTGTTTTTAGGGTTTCATCTAGTAAATTTTTGGATTCATAATATCCTAATGTATCATCAAGGTTGATCCAAATAAAATAAAATCTATAATGTTCATTCCTCCTCTTATAAACCTAAAGAAACTTTGATCCCTATATGGTAAGATTTAGGAAATATGCCACTTTGGGGCACAACTAGCAGACAAGACTCAATCATTCACCAGATTACTTAAAAAGGATACAAAATTTGAATGGAATATTACATGTCAATAAATATTTCATGAACTCAAATAATACTTATTTAACCCATTTTTAATAGTACCACCAACACTTGACATGTCTCTTCTCCTTTACCTCTCAAAGACAAATCATGCACTCGATGCACTCTTCGCACAACATGGTGATCAACATAAGGAATCTGATATTTAATACAACATTCTTACACTTTTTTATTATGAAAAAAAAATGTATCAATATAAATTATATGTCTAACATTTATCTTCATTACTTAAAAGCTCCAACACTAGCTCCAACACTATATGATCAATAATGAGACACAAATTATTACAAAAGTATATCCTTTAAAGTTTCTTATGTAAAAACCATATTTCTTAGGCCGTATAAAAAATAGGTCATATTAATCATAGGATTTAACCTAAATATTATGTTATAAAAATTAGTGAATGGCCAAATAATCATAGATCAATTTACAATAACACCACTATTAAACACAAATCCTATTAATGATGATTTTCATGATGACTTCACAACTTACAATACCACTTCTGACATATGGACAATGTTCTTTGATGATTCTATATTTGCATTAAGTGCCAGGGTAGGAATTTTTTTATCAACCCAATTTGGCATATATTAACACTTGCTTACCACTTATTTTTTCATGTATAAATAATATGATGCTCTCATCCTCAGCCTTCAAATAGCTTAGGCTCTCCAAGTAAAATGTATTAGGGTCTATGGGGATTCACAATTGGTTTTCAACTAGGTTACAAATTTCTACCAAAATAAATATTAATTTTTCATTCTCTAAAAGAATATAGCCCAATGTATACAATATTAGCTTGAATATCTATCTATTGAAAATATTCCTTATAAAGAAAATCATCATGTAGATGCAATGGCCAGTGCAACATCATTGATCCTCGTTGACATCAATGATGACTAGGATATATTCACCATTAAATGATTATAGTTACCATCAGTATCCCATGCCATCCTTATAGATATAATAGTTTATCCACCATTCACATTAAAATAGCATATTAATTGTTTTTAGATATATACTTTTTTACACAAATCTACTACACCAAATACTTTCACCAGGAATGATAAGCATAAATTATAGATAAATGCCCTCTATTATTTCATAATTAGTGGAAACTTATTAAAATAATATTTTTGATGATACTTACTCTAATTTATAGCATTTAAGGAGGCTAAGTTGGTCATTATCTAACTACATGACAATGAATGTGGTGACCATTTTAGCGGTAAAGCAATGTCACAAAAATTACTCTTACAGGGATATTATTAGCCAAGCATGTTATAGGAATGTAAATAATGTGAAAAATAATGTTACAAATGTAAATCACATGTTAACATACACCATGTCCATTCATAGAATTTACAACCCATTACATCCCCATGGTTGTTAATGTTATGGGGATTTTATCTAATTAGTATGATAAATCCAAAATCTATAAGAGGTCATAAATTCATTATAAAAACTACATAATACTTTACAAAATGGGTGGAGGACATTTCATTATAATCCAAAAAATGAGAAGATATATGTCATTTCTCATGACTAACATTATTTCTCATTTCAGCCTCCCAGTGGCTATAGTTATAGTTAATGGAACTCTTTTAAGAAAAAATGGTTAAGAAATTTTGTGTTAAATAGAAAATCCAACACACATTCTCTAATCCATACAACCTACAAGTTAATGGCCAAGTAAAATCTACAAACAAGATAATTAATAGTATCCTTGGCAAAATGGTTACTAAATTTAGTGATGATTCACATAATCAACTCTTTTATGCACTATGGGCCTACCACACCACTATTCACACACCAACAAGAACTATGCATTATTCACTAGTATATGGCACATAAGTAGCTATCCCACTAGAATTATAAATCTCATCCTTATAGGTATCCCTTAAAGGGATTATTGTAGATGATCAATAAAGAGAAAGACATATCCATGAATTAGAAAAGTTAGATCACACATGTATACAAGCTGCATAACATCTCAGAGCATACCAAAAATGAATCTAATGGGCTTACAATATCCATGTTCATAATAAATAATTTGAAGTTAATGATCTTGTCCTCAAAGAGAATATCAAGGATGTAATGACAAAGAAGAGACAAAATTATAGTTCAAACCAAATTGGATTGGCCCTTAATAATCAAAAAACTTAGCCCAAAGGCATACCATCTAGCTTCAATTGATGGTAAGGTTAACAAGAACACTTTGAAAATCATGAATCTATGGAGATTCTATACAAATCAACTCACATTACACTTATATATAGTTTCCTTTTCATGATTGCTTTTACATATCTTATACTCAAAAAACAAAAAAATATATATAATATGTCCAAAACACAAAAACATTCACATATTACTCATAAAATACAAAATTTTTATTTTTTTCATATCCATGTTTACATTTTGTATACTTGTTAGGTACTACATATGCTAGCTATCTTAGTATAGTCAGTTTTATCATATAAAATGCTTCATTTTTTCTCTTTGAATGTTTGTAGATTCTTAAAGGACTCAGGTCAAACACACATATCTAGATTTGATACTATTTACCCATTAAGGGCACATACATATATTCAACAATGATACCTTAACCCATTGGGGGTATCTTATATAGCTATTACACTTTACTAGGTTATATCATTCTATGTTACTCATATTTTTTCCAACTAATACTACTATAGAATTATTTTGTGTACATATTATATCTTATATAGATTTGTACTACATGTTCATACATACTCTTATTTTTATCTTTCTTAGTTTAGACTTGATTGAGTCTTTTTATTTCTACATCTATTTGAGGGTATTTGAATTTGTCATTTTCTATGGCTTTACACCAATTCCTTTCATTGTGTGTATGCTTTGTACATGTACCCATGTCCTTGTGTGTGCCTTATTGATTGCATATGTAAAAATTTAAACATGCCCTTCCATGTGTTTCTAATCCAACCTTGCTTATTTTTGTTTACATATGTGGACATTCGAACATGTCCTTATATGTCTTGATTTCTTAGATTTAGTGACATGTGCCCATGTCCCTTGTATTGTGGTCCCTTGGCCTAATTTGCATGCATCATGTGTTTGCATGTATGATTTCATGTATGTGTCATGGCCATGATATTTGTCTCTTCATTTTTGTTTTCACACCTATTTTAGTTTCCATAAGGGACCTCATACATATCCTCTTCATCCTTGGGTGCCTTGATGGCCATCATGCCCCATACCCCTAGGTAGTTTACATAGATAATTACTTAGATTATGCATTTCTAGGCATGCTTACATTTTTATATATATCTTGATAACCTTATAAATTCTATATATAACATACATCCCACATTACCAAATTATGCTCATATTATCTTACATTTTGATCTCATGTATACTCACTATATTGGTTTATTATGTAGATATCATATGTTTTCATCCTAACACACATCATATAATCTTTTATTTTGAGGAAAATTATTTTAAAAGTACAAAAAATCCCCTCAAAAGAGGGGGAATTCACAGGGGTTTATCATAGAGATGAGGCCATTGGAGTGGATTCAAAGTATATTTTTTAGCATGCAAACAAAGAATTACAAATGTCAAAATTAGGAAAACATAGTGGTAAATAGTCAGATAGAGATCATAGTCATTTTGTTAGAAAATTACACAAAGGACATTAGCATTGAAAGTAGGACTCTATCATGGTGTACTAATTTCCAAGGAACCATGATATTGTCTAGTAGCCTATAAATAGGAATCTATGGATTTTATAGAAGGATATAGTGGTTATAGTCTATATTTGCATAGTTTCAATCACAAGTTATTAGATTTTCTCAATTTATGCCCAATTTTGAAAGAAATAATAATAGGTTTCCTCAAATTGGAGGAATCATGATCTTCATGATCACTCTCATTTTTTTTTTCAAATATACATAGATACAAATTTTTATAACTCAATTTATAATCCAAATGCATAAATATAAGAATTAAAGGCATGTGCATGGCACATTATTTCTAGATAATCAATTTTGCACTAGCTCATCTCATATGGAATGGAAAAATCCATGTAATTATCTACATTATATACTTTAGACACCATTTGCATCAAGTTTCACACCATATTGATGACTTATTCCATATACAGTGGTTGGCATTTTTGTGTAGTCCATGAGCTACATTCTTAAGTGTTCAAGAGGCCCCTTGGCCATTTTTCATTTTAGATTTTATAAATGCCCCATGATCATCCTATAGAGTTATATTTATATTATATAATTTTATTTATGGATAGATTTACAACATATGGGTAGTCAATGATGGATTCATATCCTACTTGAGTTCTTAAGACACTTACATAAGAGGGTTGGCCAAGCCATCAATCCAATCTAAGTTATTCATAGTATATGATCCACTTAGTAGGGGTGGGTAATTTTGGAGTCAAAATTAGATTGAGTTATTAAGACTAGGGATTGAGCAAGCCATCAACTCAATCCAAAATATTCATTCATTTTAACAATGATTACACATACACAACATGTCACCAAGTTTTAACATTGGTTTGTGTACCTAATGAGGTGTCTTCATTCCTTTCCTCTCTAATCTCTTTACTCTATTTTTTCATTACTTTTGATATCTCTTAAGTAAGGTCTAATTCATCCATATTTCATTTTTGGGATACATAATGGATCATGCATCACACACTCACACCTAGATTCAAAGGTTTCACTTCATAGGTATGTCTAAATATACTTCTTTTTCCTTTATCCTAGTCATTTCACTTTGTTACATTTATAGACTAAAGGGGTAGGGAAATGCAGTCATAAAATTTCACTTAAGTGAAATGGGTGTCACTTGAGATATCCCATCCTTAGCTTAGCCCTAGACCTATCTTAGGGCATATTTTGACACTTATCCAACTTTTGTGTAGGCCTTACACATCCCTAGACATTTCAAAATCAGTCTTAGACCCTCCCTTTAGGATCTAAGCTCCTAGTGCCTCATGTTCTACCACCTAGACACTAATGTTTTACTTTGAACACTTGCATCCCATGCTAGTGACCAAATTATAGCACTAATGTCCTTTATCAAATTCCAACCCAATAAATATATTTTTAATTCTAAATAAACCTAGGTTTGGCCTAGATCTATTTCACATCCGTATAAGCACCAAATTAGTTTATATACATGACTTTTAACCCTTTATCTAGTAGATGTAAAATAGATGTAAAATACACAAATAAGCTTAGAACAAGTTATGAAAAATCAATGTTACCAATCCCTATTCTACCCTAATTCTACATACAATCAACTAAAACCATCCCAAGACTAGACTAAATAGATTTTTAGTTTCAATATCATTCACATCACTCAATTTGACATTCATACTAACATTAACTTCACTTACACCAATCACATAGGTAGGATAACTACATTGGACTTGATCCCTTCTTGGAGTATTGGTATATAGGTAACCCTCAACATAAAGGGGTGTTGAAAATGTCCAGCCTACCTAGCTACCATCACAATTTTGATCCTTGTGCCAATTGAATACCCTAAAAACATGGAGGTATATGGTTTACTCCTAAATCAATAAAAAATAATGCATAAATAGTGAATCAATTCTCATCCACATAGGTACAGGTAGATCAAACTCAACCATAAGTGTACCTAGAATATCAAACAATTTTTGCACAAAGGTATTTAACACTAAAATTAGGACACTAACATGGTACACTAATATCTAAGAGGTTTTATGACATTGAAACCCTATTTACAACACTTAGATCAGCTTCCACACTAGTTTTCAACCTCCAAATCATCCATCTTAGTCAATTTTTAGCTAAGTACTTATTTGTGTCATTCATTACTATTTATAGAAATATTAGATTAGGTTAATTATTTCATAAATTAGTGGCTCTATTTATTGCATTTTTTACCCTAGTTTATTGTACTCATACCCTTTAACAACCTAGGGTTTACATTCCATAATCCCTTAAAAGTTAAATTAGTATCTCACTTAACCCAGATAAAAATGTATTTAGTGTTATTGAAGGTAAACTTATCGATCACATCATCATTAAGTTAGGTATTTATATTGACCATGTGTGTGTCCATGTGATTTAAAAGATACCTTTTCCTAATAATTAAATTCATTCTTTGGTAAGATTAACTTTGTATGAAAATTCATATCTAGTTTTGCCAAAATTGTTAAACATTTGAATGGAATGTTGAAACATGAAGCAAAGGTGGAGTAGACTCCTATAGCTAGATAATAATTCAAATAAATAAAATAAGACATCATATAAGCACTAGGTTTATCATTCCAGACTACATGAAGGAATTATACCTTTATTCCTTCACATTAGAGCACACCATAACTATAGTACTCACCCAAAATTTGGATGAAGATGAGCACCTAATGACATTCATGAGAAAAAATTTGAAGGATGTATATTTGAAGTATTCCATATTTGATAAGTATGTATATACCATAGTTAAGGCAAATTCAGGAACTACATTATCAGAAACAAGGTGCACACCATCATCCTAGACCTAGTTGTAAAGTTAATGCTAGTGAAGAATGCGCTACGAGAATACAAAGGTATATGGATGGCAAAGATAAAAGAGTTTGACCATAAGATAAAATTAATCAAGTTGGTCCAAGGCTAACATCTTACTAAATTAATCTCTAAAATTGACCCAAGTATCATGGTTGTGTAATTGGACTAGTTAGAAATGGTCTATCAAAAATGGTATGATCTAATTATCCACTACTTATTTTATGGAAATCCTCCTCTAGGACTCAATTAGATGCATAAAATATCTCTTAGGCTAAAATAAACCCACTACATGCTAAAAATGGAGTAATTTATATAAACAAATATTAAGGGATCTACTTTAGATGTTTATCTAAAGAAGGTAAGGAAATCATGACTAACTTTTATGAGAAATTGGGTAGTGTCCATCTTTTAGGGACTATAAATACACAAAAAATTCAATGAGTTGGGTACTATTGGTCCACTATATTTAGAGATTTTCATGCCCATTTATGTTCATGCATCAATGTTATACCTTCACCAAGAAGAAATTTAGTGCTATAATACCTTTGCATCATGTGTCATAATAGCATCCTTTCACTCAATGGGGACTTTACTTCATTTGAGTCATCAATCTAAACTCATCAGTTGACCATAATGTTGGAAATATTGTAATTGATGTCAAAGGTCTAGCATTATTGATGATAAAGGCCCCATTGCATTTAATGTTGTTTATCTTGGCTAATGTGAGTTAATATTTATTTAATATTAACAAAAATATTTTTGGTTGCATATGAGACAAAAGAAGGACCCATGGAGAAGTCAAAGAGCCATGGGATAAAGACAAAAGAATGATGGGACACATTTTCCCATGAAGAGTCATCTTGGGGAATACCAAGAGTCACCAAGTGAAGACAAAAGAGTAAGGGTGCAATTTCTCATGAAGGGACACTTTAAGGAATATGAAAAGTCACCAAAGATAAGGACAAAAGTGGGAAGGACGTTTTTGGTCATGAAGGGTCACCACATGAATTTTCAAAAGCTTGAATATGAAGGGTCATACAAGTTTGGCACCATTTTCCATGAGGATTGAAGGGTCACAAAGGGGGAAGGCCAAAGGTCATTTGGAAAGCTATAAATAAAGGCTTGAGAAGCCATTTGTAATATGAATGAAAGAGGTTGATTTGATATTGTATTATCTAGCTTAGAAGAGCAATTGTGAGAGTTGAATATGATTTGTATTTGTTATATCTAGCTTAGAAGAGCAAAGGTGAGAGAGAGGAAAGAGATGTTGTATTAAACTATCATTTATTGATATAGCAACATTGAGAGATAGGTGTGTGGTATACACAAAGTGGTTGGTGCTCATGTGGGTTGGTGCTCATGAATAATAGTTGGGTTGGTGCTCAACAAAGGGGTATGGTGCTCCTGTGGGTTGGTGCTCACGAATAGTAGCTGGGGTGGTGCTCGGCAAAGGGGTATGGTGTTCCTACAAGTTTGGCTTGCAAATAATATTTGGGTTTGTGCTCATTCATATACTTGAGATTGTTCTCCATGGTTTTTCCCACATTGGGTTTCCACGTTATATCTGGTGTCTCTCTCTTTCTTGTGTGATGTTTATTATTTGAGTTTTATTGCATATCTTGAATGTTTGATTAAGGGAAAGTTTTATAAGATACATGATATACTGATTTACCCTCCTCTCAGTATATTCCATGCTTAACACATAAATTTATAATTATATCCACTAATTGCTACACAATATGGGAAAAAGTAGTGGTGACCAATAATAACATATCTAATTAAGGCATCAATTTTCTTGAGGAAAACATAAAAACATAATTTAGCACCCTAACCTCTCTAGTCTATGATAATGGACCTATGTTTCAGTCAGGCAAAATCACTAAATGGGCTTATGAAAATGGGATTAGATTGAGGTTATGATAAAACTAATACCCTCAAGGGAATGGTTTGGCTAAGTTAAACAATAAGAACTTAATTGATGCCATCAACAAGTCTACAAAAAATAAGCCTAGAGACTAGCCTTCAGTATTGAAATATGTTCTTTGGGCTGACCATACTAAGTCATTACCAGTATCTCCTTTTTTATTGCTATATGGGTTGTATCCCATCTTCCTAATGACCCTTAAGTTTCCAGTTTATAATTTTATGTAATATTACATGGAGGATACTAAGAAGGTAAACTAAAGGTTATTGTATATTGTGCAATTGGAGGATGTATGAGAAGAGGCTTTGTATAACTTTAGTAGACTTAAAATGAAAATGAAGAAATGGTTTAATAAATTTGAAAAGGTTAAATAATTTTTATATATTAGACTTAGTCCTATTATGGGATAAATCACATGATAATAAAGGGTAACACTCCAAAAATGAACTAGTCTTGATTGGCCCATACTATAGCTTTGAGTTTTTGGGGTTAAACATATTTCAATTAAAAAACCTTGAAGGGAATGACCTCCCACTACTTATGAATCGATAATTCTTGAATCATTAATTCTTAGTTATCCCTTATAATGAAATTTTATAATAACACCTAGGGCAAAGGTTGGCAATGTAAATATTAGATTAGAGTTAGCTAGTTTCCTTTAGTTATGTGTTTGATTTTGTTCTATCATGTTTTATCTTTCATATTATTATGTTTTGTTGTTTTAGAATGAATTTTTTTAATTTAAGGCTTCCTTTAGTTTTCCCCATGTTTTCCCTTGTTAACCTTATATTGGTTTCACCCTGTTCCCATGAGTCAAATTGAGAATTAGTTAAGTTAGTTCTAATAAGATAGAGTCCAATCTAAATTTTGATCCCCATGCTCCCAATTTTGATCACTTCAAATTTAACAAGGCATTGAAAGAACAGTCCCAAAATTGGAAGGTAGAAGGTGAGAACCCATTATTAAACAATGTGACAAATAAAGTAACTTTTGTTGAGACACTAAAAGGATTAGGAATCATTGATTTATAACTAAGCAAGTGAATTTAGAAAATCCCTATTTTAATAAAGGTCATCAAATCACTTAAAAGGAACACATAAATCATATCCAAATTGATGAGAAAGAAAATGATATTGTTTATGTAAACATTTCATTGAACCATTATTAAGCATTGGCTATATTGGCCCTCGATCATTTAGGATTAAATAAAAGAAACATCAAAATAAAGGAATTTTGACTCTCATGAAAATGCAAGTTTATTCCTAATAAAGGGTGATTCAGGTAACCTCCCTCATAGGATTTCTAGCCTAGATATCATTAGATCAAGGTATTAAGTGGGATTAAATACATCTATGTTGTGTATATATATATTTGGGTAGTAGTAGAGCAATTCCCAAGCCTTTTTTTCCTTATCTAATTTTTAAAAATAAAATACCTTTCAAAAAATCTTTAAGTACCTAAGATATGTCTAAGTTTTCCCAGTGGATTTAAAATAGGAATAAAATCACTCTTTACAAAAAATGACTCTTTGAAGGAATTAGAGACTATTATGTTTTTTTTTTTTTGAAGTATAATTGAGCACTCTATTTTCCTCTAAGTTTATATAAGGGAGCTTTAATTACTTATCTTGAAATTCAATAATGGAGGCCCATAGTTTGGATTCTAAACACTAAGGAAATAATTTCCCCATAGTAATTTCCTTTTTTTTACCAACCTAATGCATTTTTAAATGAGGGCCCACTTTTATCTCAAATTTCATGTTTATATCTTGTTATGAAATGAATCAATCCAAGTCTAGGCTTGAAGTCATTATCTTAAGTCAAAGTTTTTTATTTAAAATGAAGTGGTGATTAGATTATAAATTGATTGAGTGTTCCCATAGTTACACTAGTAATTTTATTGATACATTAGTATAAATTTTGAAATGGATACATTTATTGATGTTATTTTATGCATCTATTTGTATTTTAATGTTATGATGTTCATCAAATTCAGATTAGATTTACAAACTAAATCCAATTTGATTTTATCTGAGGTTGTTTGTTCTTCTTTAGATTATTCTAGATTCATAGAGTAACATTTAAAATCTTACTTTATATAGCACTTAAATATCCCTTTCAGTATGAATTAATTTTCATACTTAGTTGTATACATCTAAATCTGATCGCTTTAACTATTCCACTAATCATGATATTTACAACAATTAATTTTGTAACCATTATCCTAATTAAATCTATAAATACCATTCCCTATTATATATTTCCCACATAATTATATATTAATCCCTTGATTTTCCCATTAACATACCATTAAACCACTAATCCCAACTCATTTAATAACCATTTTCCCCACTTGCCAATTTAAAATTTAAAGTATTCTACCTACCCCCACTAGCCAACCTATCCATGACTTATCCTATGTACCTAGTTTCTTAAACCTACCTAAACCCCCTAAATTAATCCCTATCGATACCTAATAAAATATATAAACTTGTAAAATAGATATTCTTCTCTAATTCTCTAGAGTTCTCTAAAACTAGAGGGTTCTTACGAATTTAAAATTCATTTTTAATCTTCCTCACCACCCTATAAATAACCAAACATGGAGCTTGGTTTGAATAATTAGAATTTTGTAAATACACTCAAGCTCTCCTATAGTATTCATAGTCTCATTTCATCTATATTATCCTTGAATTTAAGAATCCATTAATCCTTTCATGTTCACTTGAGATCTTGAAGCCACCATTGTTAAGCAATCTAATAATATTTGGAGAATCCATTTGAAGATCTTAGAGGGAGGAAAAAGAGAAGAAAGGTGATGGTAAGATCCTTATTATAAGTTTTTATTGCTTCTATATTCTCTCCCATTGATTTTTTTTGTAAATTTTTGGTTAAGTTACTATATATAGTATATTGAATCCATAGCTCAAATTTTAAAAGCATACATTGGCAACCAAAGTGGGATACCTCCTTTAAACTAGCCCTTGTGTGTGTAATATGTGTTAAAATAAGATTTCAAGATAGGTTAGGAAAAGATGGGGCTCAAAAATATCAAAATTTTCATGCTCTATGAGAGTTACAATTTTTCTCTATAATTAACAACTTTACATCGGCAATCTTGTAGTTCACAGTAATAATTTTTACTAATCACATAGATTTGACCATTATTCATTAGCTTCCCTGATGTTTTTGTGACCTTATGAAACATCATTTCTTGATAGTTTTGGGTTTTAATATCATCTATGATTTTTCTTTATCTAATCATGATTTTGACTTAGGTGTTGCATTAGGGTTAATATTAAGAAGTTTGATCTCTTTCTAGTTTTTATATTCCTAAGCTAACCTATCATTTTTAGGGATAAAATAAACTATGTCATGCTTAACATAAGTAAGCCTATTAAACTAATAAAAACTGGTTATCCTTATCTATTATATTGATTCCTATCTATGATTTTGATTTTGTTAGTCATAGTTTTGATTTAGACATAAGTTCACTAACTAAAAAGTGGTGATTTGGATCTTTGATGTTTTTATTACTTTTGTTTAACTATGATCTAGTTGTAGAAATGAGGAAACTATGATAAAATAAATTCATTGCCCCCAAATACAACCTTTTAGGTGTATTTTTAAATATTGCTTATATATAGTAACAATTTTGAATATTAATTAAAATTTTGACATTTGAAAAAGTGGTTTTGACTAGACAATAAGTGTTATTTCCTTATAAGTCTAGTTTTAATTTTTAGTTATAGACATTATAATTTTTGTAAATAATTATGTGTTATTTAACATCATTATCAATCTTAATAGTGTTTGAATATTTTTTAAATGTACTGTAAATTTTACTAGACACAAAACTGCTTCTCAATATAAGCAATTTTGATTACTATAAGTAATTTTAAAGCTACATAAGATATTTTGAGCATATTTCACTAATAGTTGTTATTCTCATTTTAAAATAGTCTATTTTTTATTTACATTAATAAATAATTTAGTGTTTATGTCTTGTAGTATCATCTTGTAAGTGATTTTAGCATAATATTTAGTTTTATAATTTTTCTTACATGCAAAATTGCATCTTGTGTTCTACATTTTGTATTATCATTCATGATTTAATATAAGTTATAATCAGTTTTGATTTTTAACTATGTGGTTACTGCTAGCTAACCATATGCAAAATCATAGATTGTTCAGTTGTAGTTTTGACTTGCTAGTCATAGTTTTAACCACACTCTATGTTCTAACAGAGTATAAAAATTAGGGACAATTGTCATTAGGCCAAGAAATTGACCCCATATAGGTATTCTATGAAGTGAAATAATGACAATTGTCATTAGGCCAAGAAATTTAAATCTAACCCAATCATTATACAACACCCTACATGGATTTGGGACCCACGTACCTTATATATATAAAGGACACCCCTAAATAACAATATTTAACCTAGCATAGAGCCTTTCAACCATAATAGGAGACTTACTACTAGGGTTATCAACCCTTATAGTGATCATCAAGTGAAAATGAGGTAGATAGGGTTTAGTAGATTCCATAATGGGTCACCAGCCTATAACTTCAACCATCAAGCCGTTAGATAGTGTAATCCTCAGGTTACACACCCAATTAGCTTTCTAAATATTAGGGCTTATGATTGGTGTGATTATGTGCATGTCATGATAGACCTATATTATTTATGAGATAATTTAGCATTCTCCCTTTCTTATAAAACACCTAAAAAATCCTTAGGATACATTTTCATCTTAGGGATTAACCTAAATCATATTCATCTTCATCCCATCCTCCATAATCTTGAGTATTAGATTTATCTTGTAACTAAGCTATAATGGTCACTTATCACCTTTTAGAAGTCTTAAAACCATCCTACTCATCATTTTGTACATCCTAAAACATACTACCTTGATTAAGTATTGCCAAACTCTATAGCTCTATTTTATTTTATCTGGCACAATATTGTCTTGTCATGCTGCCTATCCATAACTAGATTCTATTCAATCATCATCTCGCTAGTGTGAATAAGGCATCTAGTCTTCTTTCTAGGTTAAATATTAGTAGATTTTTCATAGTGGTAATACTTAATCATCATAATACTTAATCTCAAAATCTAAATCTCATCCTATTCATTACAAACATCTTGACCATTCTAGACTAAAAATTAAGACAAGTTTATTGCTCAAAATCACATTTATTTTTGTTTCATATCAAATCAACACCTAATAATATTTATATCACCCCAAATTATCCATCATGATGATAAATACCCATGCCCAAGTCTTAATTTTGGAATAATCATCAAACTAGGAAGATAATATCCTAAATAAACTAGGTGAATAGATAGGGATAATGAAGAAAATCAAAGAGACATGCATACTCCTAAAGGGAGATGAAATACTTAAAATGACTTATTCAATAGTGATAAAGTTACAATGTAATTTGATCAATATATATATATGAAAATTGATATTAAATCCTATACTAAGTGATTTTAATGGGAATAAAATTTCCCCCTACATTTAACCTTAGTCTTTTACAACATTCCATGTGATCACCATCTAGACCCAACACACCTCCATACACACATGTCATAAACTAAGAAGAGTGGAACCTTGAGCTTGCAGATCATGAATAAGAACTAGATGAATAATAATAATCCCATAAAAATGATTTAATTATGGCTAATAAGAGTCTACCTTGGAAGATCACCTAAACCAACTTATCCAACAAATCAACTCACTTGCATCCCAAATACATTTTGAAACCAAAAGACCCACATCGCTTATAACAAACATCACTTAGAACAAAAAATAGAAACACCAACATTGACCCATTAAAACCAAAACTAAGCTAAACTAATAATCCCAAACCTTTAATGGATCTCTCCTTTTCCCAAGAGTGGAAGATGATGAGGGAGACTCTTTAGTAGATATATCCTCACACTCATGAAATGAAATATTGATGTGAAGACTTTTCTACATCCCCATTAGACATGAGTATTATACATATACCCTTTCTGACACATTATGAAATTATGAAATTTGATAAATATAAGGGGAGAGGTGACCCTCATGACCATGTTCAATAATTTTATTGTATATTCCATGAGGTCACATATAATGATGCTTACTTTATTTGAATCTTTCCTAAAAGTCTCACAGGATCCTCTATTGAATAGTTTATTCATTTACCTAAAGGGTCCATTACTACTTTTGAGGAATTAATAGAAAAAAGTGTGAGACACTTTTCTATCAATATTAAACATGAAATTTATATAATTTATTTTTATAACACCAAATAAAGTAATTGAGAGAGTCTCACATCATTCTTACAATGATGGAGAAGCCTATCTAGTCATTTCTAATTTACCATCCCCAAAAAAGAGTTGGCTAAGATCTTGATCAATAATCTAAATGCAGAATCGAAATTACAATATGCCAAATCATTTGATGAGATTATATAAAAGTATATCTAGATATAAAGGGAACTTATTGAAAAGAGTATTATCAAGTTATGTACCTAGAATGAATAAAGTCAAAATCAAGATAATGTTTTTTAGGTAAATCAAAGGTCTTCAATAAAAATAAGAATGTATTTGGGGATGGTGTTACTAATTCAAAGCATGTAAAAATAATTTAAATATATTCCCATACTACTAAGATTCAAAATATACACAACATTATTGTGCCAAAAATAAAACCAAGGCCTAAATCTAAGAAATGTCATCTTACTAGTCTTGGTGTACTCGTTGAAACAGTCCTAAAAAAAATAATTATTTCCAATATGATAAATCTCTCAGAGATCAAACCCTTAGATGACAATAATCCATGCCCTAATTGATATCATGTAGATTATTTTTTTTATTACCATTGGTCAAAGTGCATAATACTAAAAAATAGATGAAATTAATACATTTCATCCAAGACTTGATAGAAAAGGGGAGATAGAAGCTGAAGGCAAAAGTCAAACAAGTTAATCTAAAAATTATTAATTAGGAATATATCAAGACCTTTTATTGAATCATGACTATAAATAAAATAAACCACTATGAGATCAAGGTCAAGCCTCTATCTCCAACAAAATTTATTACCATCCCATCCCATATCACTACATTAACACCATTAAAATCAAAGGCCCCAAAAAACCTAAAAATATGCCATCCCCAATCCTTAGCATTAATAGGGCCACTACATATTGTGTAGTTACTAAAATACATGTAAAAATAAAAATTCTTGGAGCACCTCCAAAATATCCACCCACTTCTTCATCTCAAAATATCACCATCCCTAAGAAAGATTCAATTTCTCCCAATAAGGCATATGATATGATTTAGTAGCTCGAGAAAACCCCATCACAAATATCCCTCATGGATCTTTTCAAAAATTCTTATATACATCAAGGGATATTAAATCAAGTCTTTCATTAATTAAAATTTCCTTTGGATATTGACACAAATCAATTCCAAGCCTTGGTGGGTTACTTATTTCCCTCACAATAGATCACCTTCAGTTCCTAGGACATGTCAGCAATAATCACTTATAACAATTATCCCCTATTCATTGAAATATCTATATCAAACCAAAAAATCCCATGGGTTCTTATAGATAGAGGATCTACCCTTAATTTTTGCAATATTGAATATCTTAAGAAGTTGGGATATTTAGAATCTTCACTAGGGCATACTCTAATAATGATAAAGGCTTATGATGATAATGAAAGGTCATCAGCTATAATAATATATCTTCCCATAGTTATGGGGCATGTATTCCACCAAATACTAATCCATGTAGTGTATGTGGATCTTCCTTATAACATGATTTTGGGATGTCATTGGATTCATGAAATGAGAGTGGTACCTTCTACCCTTCATCAATGCCTCAAATTCCCATATTTAGGTATGGAAATTACCATCCCAAGTGAAATCAAATAATTACATAGATATCAAATGGAATAATCAAGTCATGATATTTATTGTTCAAGTACACAAAGCTCATCCTATAATTTATAAGTGATGAAATATGTACACCTTGATAATCTATCACCTACTTCATTTGAGTCACTAGAAACCACTCACCTCAAAATTATCTCTAAGGGGTTTTGGGAATATGATTATAAAATCCTTTACGTAGGAGACCTTTCATTATCCCCTCATAGTTATGGATCCCTAACTATGAAAAAATATAAACCTATAATTTATCAATTTGGGTTGATTGAATTTAGGCTAACTACCTTCATTAGTGTAGGAATTCTATCATAAGAATGTTTTGAGGAGCTTGATGATTCCTAGATTATTCATGAAGATGTGGCCCTATATTTTCTAAATAAAAAATATCTTAGGATATAGAAAATGATTGAAAATATGAACTATATGGTCAAGGACTATGTCAAGAGGATAAAGGAAGGATGGAAACTACTGGTGTTAAATAACATCCAAGATGACTTGGCCTAGGATATAAACCATTAGACATTGACCTCAAATATATCACCAAAGACTCTTCTTTGGTTCCTAAAGAATCTACCTCTAATGAAGAGGTCAAGATAGGTTACATTTATAGCCTTTATGAAAACCTAGATACCATAAACCTATCTTTCAATACCACCATTTCCACTATCAATATCTCCCTCTGTTACCCTAAACTAATAGACTAGGATCAGAAGAAAGAACCATCCTTTGATATGTTTTAAAGTGGTGATGCCATTATTGAGTATATGGGAGCCTAAGGTTTCATGTCATTAAGGGATCATAAAAGGGTATTCACTATTAGTTTAAATGAGTTGACCCATTTTTAAAATAAAAAAATAATTAAATAAATTAGAATAATAATAATATAATTAAATTTATCCCTCTTTAATCATGGAAGAAATATAGTTATACCCTAATGAGTAAGATTTATATCAAGAGCTAAGTGCAGAGTTTTCAATTAAATTTACTTCAAGAGAGTATATACCACCATTCCAACATATATTCAATATCAATCATCTTACTTAATTAATGAGTTCACATAGTTTAATAGTGGTACCAAATAAAATACTAAAATAATCAAACTAGGGTCAATTCTTACCTCTAAAGAACAACAAAATCTTATAGAGTTTCTCAAAGAGTTTATAGACATATTCATGTGGAGCTACTCTGACATTCCATGATTAGATCCCACTATGGTGGTACATCACCTAATAGTGCATAAAAATTCAAAAATAATCAAATATACACTTCAAAATACGCACTCCAAAGTGGCATTATTAGTCAAGGAATAATTACAAAATTTCTTGGAAGGAGGATTCATTTGGCCAAAAGATTATTCTAAACGAATTTACAATATTGTCCCTATTGAAAAACTAAAAAAAGGGATACATATTTTTTTTGAATTCTCATATATAAATAAGGCACATCTAAAATATGAATTTTATTTTAAAAATATCAACATGATCATGGATTCCATAGTAGGGTACAAAATTCTCTCCCTCATGAATGGCTTTTCTGGGTATAATCAAATCAAAATTGGTTCAAACTACTAGCATAAAATTACATTAATTACTCCATGGGGAACCTTATGCTATCATGTGATTCCCTTTGTACTAAAAAAATATGATCAACTTACCATAAGGACATCATGGAATTTTCCATGACAGTATGCATGATATTATGGAAGAGTATGTGGATGACATCTTAGGAAAGTATAAGATAAGAGTAGAACATCCAACAGTCCTCAGATGAATCTTTGAGAGGCTCAAATAATATAAAGGAGAGACTAAACCCTAAGAAATGTGTGTTTGGGGTCACTTCAAGAAAACTTTCTAGGTTTATATTATCTTAGTGAGGCATTGAGGTAGATCCCACTAAGGTAAAATCCATTATTAAAATGCCTCCACCTAAAAATTTGAAGTAGCTACGAATCCTTCAAGGAAAATTATAGGACATTTATCAACTCATTTCTCAATTGGTAGATAATTTTTGTCCATTTACTCATATCTTAAATAAAAGAGATCATTTTGACTAGAACCCAGAATGTCAAACAACATTTGATAACTTAAATTAGTATCTATTAAAGCCTCAAGTCTCTCACCAACAATATTAGGAAGGACATTACTTTTATATATTTTTACTACACCATGTGTTAATGAGGGTCCATTAACTCAACATAATGATGAAAGAAAGTAATGAGATATATATTATCTAAGTAGAACACTTATATCATATGATCTCAATTATACCCCTATAGAGAAAGCATGCTTGGTCATGGTCTTTGCTTCATAAAAACTCAAACATTATATGTTAAATAACCATGTCAAGTTGATCCACTTAAATATATGTTATCCTAGTCTTTCCTAATAAAAATAATGGCTAAATGGATTACGTTATTAAGTGAATTTAACATTGATTATGTGAATCAAAAATCCATCAATGGGTAAATCATCATGAATCAAGTATAAATAGCACCCATAGTGGACATGAAACTATTGACAACAGCCTTCCCTAATGAGTTCATATTGATAACTAAAGAATCACCAGGATGGAAACTTTATGTTGATGGATCCTTCACCACACATGGGTCAAGAGAAAGAATCATTTTAGTAACACCACAAGGATACCTAAATCCTAAATATTTTTAAATATCTTTCCTATGCACTAATAACATCATTGAGTATGAGGCATTAATTTCTAGATTGTAAATTTCCATCTAATGGAAAATTCAACATCTTTTGGTCCTTAGGTATTCTTAGTTGATTATCAAACAATTCAATGAAGAGTTCCAAACCAAGGATGAGAAGTTACTTCCATACAATCAATTGGTCAATCAGTTATATCAAAACCTTTAATTTATAACTTTTAAACTAGTGCCAACGGGAAGTAAAAAAATAATATATGCAATGGATACCATCAAGTATTTAATAGATATCCTAAAATGTGTCCTTGAGGGTAATTTTTTGACCAAACAATTATTATTTCCACACATCAATTTTAGATCATTATCAAATCTTTACAATACTTGATCCCAATCAACCATGGGACCATGACATTTATTCCTATCTCCATGATAATACCCTTCCACTCAATCTCAATTGCTATTAATACAAGTATTTCATCCAATTAGAATCCTATTACATTATCTTTGACAAGATTCTTTATTTATGAGGCTATGACATGACTTTGTTAAGATGCCTCAACTCAGAGGAGGCTCTTATTTTAATCAATGAGGTTCATGATGGTATTTGTGTATGCCATGTTAGTGGAATGGTGTTATCCAATAACTTACTTAGGACTAGATATTATTAGCCAATAATATATCATGATGCTTATTAGTATGTGCACAAGTGTGTAGCCTATCAGAAACATAAGAATATTATACATTCCTCAGTCCAAAAACTCTAATCTATCATGATCCCCTAGCCTTTTGTATTATGGGTATTAGATCTCATTGTAAAAATTAATCCTACCTCATCATATCGACACAAGTTCATTATTACATCCATAGACTATTTTACTAAATGGATGGAAGCTATGTAAAATATATACACCACATGCCTTCAAATATCTAAGTTCATCTTGAATAGAATCATTTTCCATTTTAGAATCCCATCCAAAATAATATCAAATAATGGAAAATATTTTAATAATAAAGAAGTGTAAGACCTGTGTAATATATATCATATTAAGTAGAATTCATCCATGCCCTATTACCCCTAGGGCAATGGACAAGTGGAAGAAATGAAGAAAATGATTATAATATTTCTCAAAAAGATTATTGATGACACTGGAAAGAATTGGCATCTACATTTATATCTTGAACTTTGGTCATATAGAACCATCATCTAAACACCTACTAGGGACACTCCATACTCTTTGGTATATACAATTAATTCCATCCTACCATTTGAAGTTGAACTCCCCTCATTACATGTATCCTTGCAAGGCATCATAACAGATAATGAGTGTAAAAATTAATTACTAAAAGAACTATAATTTTTGGATGATAAGCATTAGAATGCTTTTGATTACCTTAGGGCATATAAAAATAAGCTAAAAGACAAATATCATAATAAAATCTAATTCTAAGAATTCAAAATTGGTGACCTAGTCGTTAAAGGAAATCATAAAAACACCAATTCTGAGCAAGAAAAGAAGGAAACATTTGAATCAAATTGGCTTAGGCCCTATGTTATTATTTCCAAATTTGGACCAAGGACATATAAATTAGCCACTCTAAATGGATACAAACTTGATAAGCCAAGAAATATTATGCATCTTAAATGGTTCTATACCTAGAGGGCCTATAATATTTTATCCTCCATTTGTAAGTTTTCATGGTTCCTAATAATCACCTATACTTTAGGGTACTCTTATTAATCATGATTTCATATCCCATCATGCTTATTGTTTTCCCATCATTATACACATCCCATATCATATATTCATTCCCATATGACCCTAATCCCAATGGTGGATGGAAGATATATGCTTCAAAAATAAGGAGATATAAGTCTCAAAAAATGGGGAAAATTGATGCTAAGAGTGTGAAAGGGTAATTACTGAAGAGTCATCTACAACATCTGATCCACTCCAAAATCAATATTTCCTCCCAATATCCTATTCCAAAAAATAATTGATTCTCCCAAATAGCTCTTCTTCCTATCAACCTCAATAGCACCTATATTTTTACTCATCCCCATTCATTGTGTAAGAATAAATCCACTTGTACCTACTAATTTCATCATTAGAGAAGGTTCATTAATTACCACTCCTCCAAGATGTATACTACATTTTTTTAAACAAAATTAAACATAATCATGAAATTTTTATCTAGTTCTTAGGATTACAATATACTCGATTTGATCCAGTCTCGATCATCACCAATCACCATAATATACTAGTTTACTGCTATAAATATTATTGGTCATTTCACTTTGTAAATATTCATTTTTTCATAAAAAAATCCTATTTACCTATTGGGTCATCCTGTAAATATTTAAATTAGGATTGATTTGACAAGTCATTTTATCTTAGTCACTCTAAGTCATCTTTCTTGTATCCTTATTTTATAAATGTTCATTCCACAAAAATATTTGTTGTTGAATCCTTTTAGGTCATAATTTATCTTCATATCATTTTATATACTTTAAGTCACTTGTCAATGTTTATAGTCACTCTATTCACATCGTTAGGATATTTTGTGTAAATTTGTTAAAATCCCACATATTAGATTAAAGGTGTAATTAGGACATTTATCCTTCTTCAAAATCCTTTTTACCTAGGTTAAATTTGTAAATACTTTATAAATCCTTTTAAGTTATATTTTTGTAAATAAATCCTTTTAATATTTTATCCACATATATATCTTTTATTATGAATTTACATAATTAATTCACATTGTAAATATTCATGTCATGTAAATATTTATTGCACTATTTTTATGCTAAGTTGTCATTATTTATCTTTTAAAATAATTTTCCATCATTGTAATCATTTTTTCTTGTATTAGATAATTGTGAAATAATTATGTTGTAAAATTTTATCTTTTAATTTTATGTCTTCCTATTTTCATATTTAGGGAATGAGGATGGCAACAAATGACTACCCATTATGATTGGGAATTCCACTAATATAATTCCCTCTTAAAAATCCCTACACACTATAAATCAATGTGTCCTTGACTACCCAAACATTGTAGGTAAATTTTTAATTAAGTTCAAAAGTAAAATTGGATTATCAACATTTATGTAGATTCAAGACATCCTAAAACCCATACCTACAAATAATTAAACCATCATATCTTACCTCCTTAACCTATTAATTGAGCCATCTACATCTTTAGTGTAGGAGGATTTACCCATTATTAATTTATGAGACATGTAATTATATTCACTAAATGATAGCCTATAAAAATAATCTTGTCATATTTCACAAGTTATAACACATTCCATTTCATTATAATGTCACATTATATCCTTCTTTTTAATATTCATTTTAATATAACATAAAATTAAATCATAACATTACATCATCTATCCAAATCTAAGTCATCCATGTCATTATTATACCATAAATATATCATTACATCATCAAATTAAAGAACATCCATAAGACATATAATGATAAGTCATTTCAACACATGTAAGTAAATCCTAAAAATTATTACATCCAAAATAAATCAAATATAAGAATATAATCATCTCATGCATGTAAATAAATAATATAATAAATAATCTAACAAACACATCCCAATCATATAAAAATACATAAACATGTAGTATAATGTAATAAATCCCATCATAATCACATAAATGTCCATGAGTCATGTTAAAAAATATATACAATATGAACATCATGGACATCATGGACATGCATGTGCTAAAAATGAAATATACATGTCTAATATAAAATCAATGTCTCATAGACCAGATCATGGTAGTCTTGGTGGTCTCTTAGGTAGCTGATGCATAAAATGAGAGGAGTTATTGGCCTTATATGAGGGTACTCATTGATCAATCAACACCAGACCCTCATAAAGGATCTTATAATACAGAGCCTCTCTATTCAATTATGATATCTATTGATTCACATCACCTCATCCATGTCTCTACATTAGAGTAACCCCTTCATCCTTGACCCACTCTATTACATGTGACTCAAACTCTTTTTGGCTTAGTTTAGCCTGAATCTGAGATACTTGACCCTATAAATTTTCTATTTGTATATCCCTAGCCCCAATTTTCCCTAATAAGGTGGTCAAGTGAGATAATTCTAGACCCATCTAAATATTCCATTACACTCTCTATATCTATAAATCTTCAACCTATCACTAATATCTATCCCTCTCTATGGTGATCCCATATATCTCAACCATGTTAGATCTCACCTCTTGTTATAGGCTATCAATCTATGTCTGATCCTCAGCACTAATATGTGCTTTAAAGGGCCCCACCATGTTAGGATCTATCCTTACCACTCCCTGATCACCCATTATAATTCCATTAATCACCATCAATGCCTAACTATCCCCATCATCCTCGCCATCCCTCCTTGCATGTGGTTGTTGCCTATGTGCTTGTCATCTACATAATCATACATAAGCCTACCAAATCCTCTAAATTTCCCCTCTCCTCCCATCCCTTGAATTATCCTCAAAATTTTCATCAGTCATATCTACCACCACCATCCTATATAGGCTAAGGTAGCCCTAGGATCTTCCATCATTATTTTAAAATTGCATACTACAAGAACTATACTATTATAGTCAACATTTTTCAAAGCCTTATTAATTATATGGCCTCATTATAGCCTTTCTATCACTCTAACCACATAAGTGCTCATATATATGGACATCTTATTGATGCCTAAACTACCTCTACATTTTATCTAGCCAATATATCTCTATAATATAATCTTAGTGCTCTATCATGTAACACTCAATCAATATATAAATAGTGTACTCTACATCCTCTATACATCCCCTTTATACCTATTTATATGTCATCAAACTAATCTAATCATCTATAAAAATATCAAATGCCTATCAATAAAACCTCATGTCACCAGCATGAGCTCTCTGAACCCCCAAGATAATATATCATCCAAACACTAGTGGATTATCAGTCTTGATATCTACTTGGGTACTTATTAGCCTCTTAATCACCACAAGATCCTATTACTAGATTTACAAAAATAATGAGGGTAAAAAATTTATTACCCCATATATTACCCCATATACAACTCCCTATATAGGTGACCTAACACAATTAGTACCTAATAAAATACCCTATAATCCTATACCATGTTAGTAACTACATTCTCTATCCCTAATTGGAACCCCTGTCTACTCTTATTTGGAAATAATATGCTAGTCATAATAAAAATGACCACTAGGGTCAATCTATCTATAATCCCAACTATAAATGCTATGTTAATATCAATCAATCGGTTATGAACCCTAAACTATAAGTTCTCACATAATTGTTGTATAGTCTTAAACAATGACCAACACCTATAATAAATCATAGCTTATCTCATTGGTGGTTGGAATATCTTCCATAGATCCTTTATGGTCATTGTTATCTCCCCTATGACAAAGTAGAAGGTGTTCATGTTTGAGTGCCACCTCTCCACCAATGCATTGATAAGGGCCCAATATATCCTAATAGAGGGTATCATAGTAGTGTAATAAATCCTTATCACATTTATAACCCCAAAATTATTCTATCTCAAGAGATGCATCTCATTTAACACCATGGGTCATTATAATCTAAACACCATAACACCTAAATCCTCTTGCACCACAAACCTTATTAGCCACTATTCACTACAAACCTATACCCTAACCTATTTTTTTCCTATTTTATCCCTACCTTATCTACCCATTTATCTATTTTCTTACTTATTCCATTACCCAATTATCCCCAACACTCACCCTAAGGAAAATTTCTATTATCCCTCGGCCCTAAACTATGACTTCCAAAAATTGATAATTGCTTGCTAAGATTTTGTAAAACTACAAATATTTTGTTGTAATTATGGAATTTTATAATTCATTAATTATGGTTTTGTGAAATTTTATATCACCCATTTTAGTTTTATGAAATTGTAAGTCACCCATTATAGTTTTATAAAACTACATGTTGCCAAAAGTGATTTTGTAAAACTATAGGTCATGAGTGCAATACTTCAATTTACACATGCAAAACTAAAACTAGGGGCAATTCCCCCAGTTGAAATTTTTCACTCCTTATTTTTCCATAAATAAACTATAAAATAAATATAATAAATGAATAAGCCAAAATGATATATAATATTGGTCATCAAAACTTGTATATGGCATCTCTTGTAGTAAATTCAAGGAGAATTACCTCTACCCATTTGGAAAAATATTATATTATTGTGATTATGAACTTATGTCCACTAATGGAAACAAAATTTATCTTTATAATAAAATCAAATCCCCATAAAGATAAAGGCCATGATGAGACAATTGGTTGTAATTTGTGAGATGGTGCATGGTTCAAATTATTATATTTTTGGCATTGTGAACATAATATGGAATGTTCAATACATTCTTGTTCTATGGTAGGCCAATAATAGCCTTGACATAAGAGTTTTTGGGACATGGACTTACCACTAAAATGTCTAACACACTCACTATTGTACATTTCTAATAATGTAGTGTGTGCCCCATCTATGTTTAAACATAGAATAAGGTGTCCATCAAATCCCTATTTGACTAAATCATTCCCAATAATAACATAATGAAGTGGTTCATGTTGTAATTTACATTTATCATTACACATAAAGTGGTATAATTTATAATCTCAATAAATAAAATTATAAATATAAATGTACCATTCTATGTTTTTAGAACTATAAGTAATAGCAAGAATGGTTAAGGAATTAATTTTGTTAGAAGAAATGAAGGCTCTTATAACAAACATATGGTAAAGTTTATATGATCATCATTGATATCAAATGTCATAAATTATGATTCAATATCCATTACATATACATGTTGATTATCTTTATGGGGCATACTCTCAATATAAAATGTATCAAATATTTCTTTTAGTCTATCCACCATTTCTTTATATGATAGAATGTGTTCTTATTTAATTTGGTAATGATTGGTAACTTGATTAATGATCAACTGAGAATCACAAAAGACCTAAATGTCCTTTATATGAAGCTTTTGTGTTATTTATAATATGATCATCAAGGATTCATAATCTATTATATTATTAATTAAATATAAACTAATCTATAAGAGAAACGTGTGTATTCACCCTTAGGGATGTAGAATATAATAACAACACCCATTTTTGTTCTACATTTGATCCATCAAAAAACATTATTCATGGATTTGAAGATATATATATATATATATATATATATATATATATATATATATATATATATATATATATATATATATATATATATATGCCTCAAACTCATCATGGAAATAATTAGTAATTGGAAAAGGATCGATTAATGGAGTGGCAACCAATTCATCAGATACAACATGACCATTTATCAACTTTT
This sequence comes from Torreya grandis, assembly GCA_037957365.1. NCBI lineage: Eukaryota > Viridiplantae > Streptophyta > Pinopsida > Cupressales > Taxaceae > Torreya > Torreya grandis. The sequence goes on from JARHVA010003896.1 coordinate 364,389, forward strand.
GGGACACAAAATTAAAATTAAACTCTGTAAATTACATCACCCATTTTTTGATATGGCCAGTGAGTTGTGTTTTATTCATAATGAACTATAATAGATATTATTTAAATATCACATGGACCTCATTATTGATCAAATAGTGTCATATTTTTTGTGTATCAAGAAACCAAAGCTAAACATAATTTTGCCATTGTTACATATTTCCCTTCATAATCAACCAGTTGGCAACTAATGAAATAGATTGCCTACTCTTTATGATTATAATCATATTGTACTAATAGGGCTCTAAGGGCCTCAAGAGTAACTAAGATATAGATAATTAATGGCCTATCTAAAATAGAAGTCATGAGTATTGGTGAGTTTACTAAATATTCTTTGATTTTATCAAAGTTTTGTTGACAAATGGCATCCCATACAAATTTGGTGTCTTTTTTAGAAAATGCATGAAGGGAATTATTTTATTATCCAATTGAGTGATGAAGCATCAGATAGCCTAAATTCTACCCTATAAACACCATAGCTACTTTATATTTTTTGTGGTAGAATATAACCAATATATTTTAACTTTTTTGGATCAACCTCAATGCCTCACTAGTAAATAATGTACCCAAGGAGCTTTCTTGAAGACACTCTAAAAATGAATTTTTAGGGATTTTTACAGACATTAAACTTGAATAAATGTTTAAATATGTGTCTTAAATCATTAGCATGGTCTTATCAGTGCTTGGATTTATTGAGTAAATCTTCGACATAATCCCCAATAGTTTTGTGAATAAAATCATGAAAGATATGAGGATGACCCTTTGATATGTTACTTTGGCATTTTTAAGTCCAAAAGGCATGACCATACAAAAATATGTGCCCCTTAGAGTGGTAAATGTTGTCTTCTCTTGATCCATTGGGTTAATTCTAATTTGGTTGTAACCCACAAAACCATCCATAAATAAAATTGTCTCATATCCAATTGTAGAATTGACAATCATGTCCATAATAGATAATAGAAAGTCATATTTTGGCCAATATTTTTAAAAATCATGATAATCAGTGTAACATTGAATTTCATCATTAGGCTTGGTAATAGGAAAAATGATACATATCTAATCAAAATGTGCAATGCCTCGAATGAATATGGCATTTAACATCTTTTAAATATTATTTTTAACTAATAATGCCACTTTAGGATGCATTTTATGAATCTTTTACTTAACCTAATTTACATAAGGATAAGATAATATATTTTGCATCACCACTAATGGGTTAATCCCACATATATCTGAGTAATCCTAATTAAATAGTTATAGTTAATTTTTGTCACCAAATATTGCACCCTAGAGTAAGTTGTTCAAGATTCTTCTAGATTTGGGCAACATGGGAACATTTTCAAGTATGTGGGTGTATTTATATTGGAAATGAGCCTATAGATATAAGGGATATCTCCCTAAATATATTTTTAAATTCTTATCACTTAAACTACTACTTACTTAAGGGGAAAAGAGTTAGAGAATGCATAAATTGAACCTACTATAAAGGAGGTGATGCACCAAAAATGTCTTCCACATGACCATCATATTTATACCATGATGAAACAAAGAATAAAAACTAGTCTCTAATGCTTAATGGGTGCTAACATGATTATTTTAATATGGAGGAAAGATGTGAGCAAAAACACAAGGCAAGTGAACCAGAGGGTAGATTGCACATTCTAAGGATAATCATACACTTGAAAAAGATTTACACAATAGACTACAATCTATATGACATGTTAGACTAAGAAATCTTACTAAAACATAAAATGATAAGGGAAGGCAGGATAGATTATTATCACTTCTCATCACCATACATCACTTGCAGACTTAGATAATTATTTAAAACTTAGAAAATAGACTTGCATTTATGTTTAAAGGCAAAATATGACATCAATCTACCAAGGCTTCACCATATATGGTGTGTTATCTTTTCAAAGGCCAAAATGGTAGCTAATTATAAAATTTGAGAGAGATAAATAGTAAAAGGTAAGTCACAATGGGAATTAAATGAGTTCAACCTCATTTGAACCATAGTTATAACTGCTTCTAGTAGTATGCTTCTTTGGAACTTCTTGATTGATCTGGGTCATCTCAAGTAGTTGAAATAGTTTATTATTCCTTAAATAATGATCCAATATGATTTTAATGATGGGATCAAGTGGTTTTATGCTAATTTTTATCATAAATGTAGTTATAAAAATTAGATCCATCTATTAGAAATTTGTCTTGGTGTTAACTACTCCAAATAGGTTTGTCATGGAATGCATAGTGGAGAGAAGGGGACCCTTTCATGTAGTTGGTCTTGGAGATGAAACCATTAGATCCTACATGCATACCTTCATGGTATCCTTTATAATTATAGATCTTGATATAAATAAATCATGTCCAAACTTTCCCTTATGCTCATGGGTCCACTATAGATAGAAAACTAATCTTAGACTATTGGTTTTTTTATAGTCATTATATTATAACACTCTACTCAATTCTTGTTTCCTATTAGGTCCACAAAGATCCATTATGACATTTTTAGAACTGAGGATTCACCATGTTCATAGGTCCTTTTGAGAATGGTGAACACAATCACAAGATAGAGTTGTAGTCTTTAAAAGATGGACCTTGTATGTTATAAACTATAAACTAGAGGTTCATATTGATCTTCAATGGCATCTCTATATGTTTTTTATCACCTAACTGCATCATTATTTTATTTTCATGGCATTGGATTAAGATTCAATGGTGGATCACTGACCCTATAATACCCATTTTCCTTAGTCAAAAATGATTTCTTAACTTCCATTAAAAGTATTGGGCTTACTTTTATTCTAACTAGCTATCGATATCTGACTCAGCTTGTTGACATATTGACCTTTTCCTCACACCATCGATATCTCTAAATATGAATGATTGTAAGTCATTGATCTTTCCCTTGACTTTCCAACTCTTTACAGGCTTACACCATGTGACAACCCCATATTTGATTTTAAGATTTACTATTAGTATGATAGCCTCACAATTTATGCCACATGACAGTATCTTGATCTCATTAACTATTTGAATCATCTCACACTATTGGATCAATATGTATGATGAAATGTGGACTATTATATCTACTAGGACCAACTATTTGAAAACCAATAGTTATTTCATGAGATTAAAATTGACATCCATGTTCCCATTAAATGATGTCTATGCTCCTATCAAATGATGTTCATGTGACCATCATTGACATTTGTACGACCATCAAATTTAATCTCAAAATTATTTTTTTCTTGAGCTTAAACTTGATGATAGTGTGAATGACTTATGTTGCAGGTTAATCTTTAGAAGCTTATAACTTGAGCTAGAAAGCTCATGCAGACTTGAAACTTTTAGAGCATGTTTCTAGCATGAAGAGCTACCTAGATCTATAATAATTTAACTCATATAGGCTTCCTAAGTGAAGATTAAAAATTTCACAAAACATCTAGTTTATTCATTCTTAGATGATATCATGGATGGCCTGGCTCTTTAGACTTGACAAGCTAAAATTTGGAGGCTTAAATCTTGATATAAAAGGCTCATCGAGATATGAAACTTATAGATCATTATCTTGGCACTAAGGACATTAATCACATGTGGTCTGATGGTCATGCAGGGCCTTTTGAGAATGTTTAAAAATTACACAAGAAATCTTCTCCATTATGGTTTCCATGTGAAGTCTTGATGACGGTTTGGCTTTACAAATCTTGTTCTTGATCCACTGCTTGATCTTTAAAATCTTAAATGAATTATTTGAGGAATAAGTAAACTTGTTCCATGATCTAACTATATTAATCACCATGAAGACCTACCACTTGCATATTTGACCCTAATATGACCTCTAAGACACCAAATGACATAAGGACCAAGCTAAACTATGACCAAAGTTAGAATGGCATATGAAATGTCATCAATTTAACTACAATCATGCCCTATAACATTATAAAAATCCCATATACAAGATTTTTATTATAGGGGGTTGACCCATTTTGGCCTGTGGTAAAAATAGTCAACATATTTGGTGATTTACCAAGGGTAGCATGCTTTATATGCCATGACTAGTGTCTTAATCATGTCCATTGGGATATGGAGTCACATGTATAGTAGGTTTGACATACAAATTTCCTTTAAAAACACATGAAACACAAAAAACAATATTAATAAAACACAAATCAAGGAAATAAGAAAAAACACACTTGTGCTTCAAGAGCACTTATTGGAACACAACACAACAATAAAGGAAGCACACACCTAATATAATATTTATAAAATTGAACTTCAATTCTCAATAATAGGGTTTCAAATGTATCCCATTCATAGATATAGTTAGTTCTTCTCCATTCAGCCTTGCTAACTAAAAAGAGTTACTTTATTTTTAATTGGATTGGATAGGATTATATATGACCCTAAGATGAACTCTAAAACACTAAATGACATAAAGACCAAGCTAGACTATGACCAAAGATAGAATGGAATATGAAATGTCATAAATTAAACTACAATCATGCCCTATGACATTATAAAAATCCCCAATACAAGATTCTAATTATAGGGGGTTGAGCCATTTTGGCCTTTGGTAAAAATGGTAAATGGTAATCATGTAGGACCTTTTGATAGGCCTTGCCTTCATCATCCTACATCATTGATGTAAGAAATACTGATTGAGGGTCTTTATCTGTTCCATAATTAAATTTTATTATTTTTTTGTTTAGCAATGTAGACCATTTTGTAATAAATGGTGTTTTAGGAATAGTATTATGCACATCATATTAGATATTAGTATCATTTTTCTCACTAAAATAAGCATGATCAAAGGTGGCATAAGGAAACCTATTCTTATGATAGAAATAAGGGAGATGCTCATATGCCCCCAAGTACTTTAATAATGATTCGTCATTTGAAAAGTCATCAAATGTCAAATTTTTTGATGAAGTGGTCTCATCAAAAAAATGAGGGTAAACCAAAGGAAGCTCTATTGTGAAATTATGCATACGTTTAGATTTGGCCTTTTGGAAACAATGTGTGGTTCGAGTAAATTGCTTATGGTTTATAGATTTATCTAAAAGACCCAAGCCTTGTCAATTTGTGTTATTTTTAGGAGATATGGGTTGATTTATACCCTACTCAAGTTTTCCCAACCCTTGTCCTCTATATCCATATTTGAGAGAATATCGATAACCTATGTGTTTGTGACATAAGATTATTTATTTATTAGATTATGGAATGATGTTTGAAGGGGTTAGTATCCATTGGTCTTGTGCAAAAAAATAATTGATGGCTAAATTTTAAGAATGCATGTAGAGTATATAGAGTTGTGTACATTTCATGTATCCAAGGTTGTCCTAAAAATATATTATATTTTGAATTATTTGCCATAACATGACATAAAGTAAGCAATGTATGGGGTCTTATAGTAATGTTTAATGTTATTTAACCCAATATTTTTAATGAAATATTATCAAATCTTTTGATGTTCATATTGAAAGGTTCAAAACCATTAGGCCTAATTCAAAGTAATGAAAGGAGGGATATGTTCCAAATGTTTATCCCTAAACCAATTTCCACAAATGACTATTTTTACATTTTTATTGCACATACAAGCTTGAATGTAGAATGGTAAGAAATAATTTATGAGGTATTACGATGGTAAATCTTCCTTTTCAAAAGATATAATATGTTTAGTCTATTTTATGAAATTTAACATAGAAGTCATATATGGTATCTCCACATTACCTAATAAACATTTCATGCATAATGAATCTAAAAGAACATCCTTATAATGGGAGTAATGGTGGATCAAGTCCAAAAGTGAATTTTTAGATATAATATAATTGGAAGAGTTTATGTCATGATAGGAATAAAAATACTATTTCATGCACTTCCTTTGGAATTTTGTAGTAATAGGTATGAGTTCATTGTAAACATTATAACAATAATGGGTATGCAAGAATACATGTGATTTATAACAATTATATTTAAAACCCCTTATAGATTTTATTAATTTAAGCATGTACAAAACATAACAAGTAATAAATACTATGAATTATTATAATATGAAGTAACTAATAGATATATCCATATTAAATATATTAATTAAAAATGAAATAAATTTTGACTTGTAAAATCTTGTTAAATAAAAAAATAGAAACCAGAAATAGAGAATTAGGAAAATCTTAGATCAATATCTAGGGTTTTGAAAATGAAAGGTCAGGTTCAACAAATATTTAACACTAAAATATAGATGTGAAAAATCTAGGGTGAAAGGGTTAGAGATAGTCTAGGGCACAAGGATGGTAGACTATGATAGGTATTATGTTGAGATGTTAAAGATATAAAGTATAACTATGTTAGGTATTGTAATAATAATTAAAGTAATATACTTAGCTAGTTATGATGCTAATATAGATTTGGATCTAGAATAGGTAGAAATTAGACTAGATCTAGATTCTCAAATAATTGCATGATTCTAAAAATTGTACCTCTATAGCTTCAAACACTTGTGTCAACTTCAGACAGTTACATTAATGTTACTATCTAAATTAGATGTAGGTGTCCAGTATGGAATACCTTCTAAAACTAGATGTAACCATCTAGATGCTTTGGGCTTCTGTGTCACCTTCACTCTATTGCATTTAGATCTAGGTCATAGAGTGTTGCTCCTTGGGAAATATCAAAATCCTAGTTATTTATTTTAATACTAGTTGTGGGGACAATAGGTTAGTGACCACACAATGTTGATTTACTCAAAATGCCCCTCTGTTAATGAGTACTACCTACATAGTTTTTTATGTGTTTTCCCTAAGTGCTTAGAGAGCACAAGTGCGTGTTTTGGTGTCTTGTTTTATGTGTTTTTTTATTTTTTATGTTTAGTGAGTTTGGAGTATTTTCAAAGGCATATTAATGATAATTTTAGTATATGGGTGACTCCATTTCCCAATGAGAGGTCAAGGCAACTGGTCCTTAGCATAGCAGGTATGCTACACATAGAAATCACTAAAATGTTGACCAAATTTTACCCTAGGTCAAATTAATTTAACCCCCTTACATATTCAAACTTCTAATAAGGTTGCATAGGTTTTAAAATGGTCACCATGGTCCTAAATGAGGTTAATTCATACTTTGAGGGTCACTTAACATGTTCTAACCTTTGTCATACTTGTCCTTTTGTCTTAATGTTAGTTTATTCCACCTTTTGAGTCATGCTAAGGAATTGTATGGTTTTACAAAAAAGAAAAAAATTTAAAAATAAAGATAACATACCACATGTCAGGGAAGTTCCAGAGATAGTTTTGAAACTAAAATTTTGTAGGTTTAATGTAAAATAAAGAAGATCATCTACAAAAAGGTAGTTTCATATGTTTTACAGACTGAGGTGACTCACTTGGAATGTGTGAAATCTCTAAAAATGTGTCTTGAAATCCCCATAGGTTATTCTAGGATCAAATAGATTTAATAGATCCAAAATTTTGAAAAATTAGTTTCTCTCTCCTATTACTTCCTTGGATAAGTTGAGAAGGGTAAATGGTTTTCATTTGTATGGATAGGAGAATAAGAGTTGGAGTGAGTGAAATTGGAGGATGGTATTAGTCCTTATAAAATTATATTTCATGGTCATGGTTTCAATATTTATGGTCTATATTTTATGAAAAATAACTAATATTGTTAGCACCTCAAAACTACCTATACAACCCCAACATTTTGATTTTTCTCATCTGATTACACTTTGGTGATTGATCTGCATGAACCAAGTAGTCTATGTATATTTTAAGAGCATGTTCACCCATTTCATGTTTACTTTAACTAGTTTGGCATGTTTGGTCATTAAGGGATAGGCATAATCACTCTGTTTTTATAGGAGTGAACACCAATGGTCTATAGAACAATGTTTTTGTAGTTAAAGAATTCATTCTCCTATGAGTAGCTTTAAATCAAAGGTAATACACTTATTTTCAATCTCTCATAACATGTTTAATGGTCTAATTATAATTCAATGGACAAATGGAAATGAAATCTCAAAGCATTTGAAACCAAGTGAAGTTGAAGATTAAACTCACATGCCTAGCAGATAGTCACTTATAGGTATGTATAGATAATTGTAAGACTATCCAAAACCTAAAAGATACGTTGTGTATGTTTTCAAGAATTGATTGGAGTTCTTAAGTCATTAGGGTTCATCAACTCATCAAGATCAAAGAAGGAGACTAAACAAGGGGTCACATAGTTCTAAGTGGACACACAATCTTCATACCATTTTGCTTACCTATGGAAAGATATTCAAGAAATGGGATTTTTGAGCTTACAAGATAGATCTCATATCTACTTGTTGATATAGTAAGACATCCTCGTAACTTAGCCTAAGATCAAATACCTTGAGATAAATATTCATAGACTATAATATAGGTGTAAGTATTATAATTTAATAAATTTGCTTAATGGGAGGATTTACCTTAATTTATCCAAAAAGAGGTCCTTCCCCATATAGTGTCATCTCATGGTGGAATTTTATTAGGTCTAAACAAGCATAATGGCTTAATTCTTGTAACCTATGCCTAGAGGTAATGTCTTAAAAAAAGGGGAAGTTTCTATGTTAAGGGAGACTTATGGTTTAATTGTTTTCAACTTATTCAAAATCTTGATGGAAACACTCAAAAAAAATAGTGTCATTGAGCTCAAATGAACCTAGACCTTACAGACCTGTAGTACATTAATGATAGAGGGATGAAAGTAGGGTTTTAAGGTATAAATGGATACATTAAGGTGTGATATGGCCCTAGTGAAATTAGAGGAAACCAAAATCATGAATTATAGTGCTCAAATACATATCACTACCTATAATATTCTCCCATGTTCCCTAATGAATACCTACATTTTAAAGTGAGAACACATACCAGTCTAAACTAATAAAAGGTGTAAGTTTAGTTGGTAGATATAATTTTATGATGGAATGACCACATTAAAACCACTCTCATAGTGATAATATCAAATTTCCATGTGGTTCCCAGAGGTGAGGATGAATATAGATAGTCATATTTAAGTGTTTTAAGGCCCAACCAAAATCCTGCACATAGTCATAGCCCTAGAAGCTAGCCATGAGATAATTTGATGTTTGAGACCTATTTAAGCATGTTAAAGGATTGAAAATTAGTAAATAAGTTTATCATGACTTGAAAAAAAACCCCACAATCTCCTTCAAGTTAACTAATATGGGAAGTCTTAGACCAGAGGCACTCCATGAGCAACACAACTTACAAACCTAGTGTATTAATGGTGAAAAGATGAATCATAGAGTTTTGAGTGACTATTGGATTATGTATAAGGTTGAATTGGAGATTAATAAAGGTTAATAAAAACCTATATCCATTTTCAACATTCATAGGTGGTCACATGTTTAGAAACATAGTCTATACCTATTAGGCCTAATAACTAGACATGACTATAAAGCTTCCAAACTTCACTCATTAGATCATGAGATCTTTCTAATCCATGTGAGATATATTGACCAAATTTGACCTAGATTAAAATTTAGGTCAACCCATACCATTTTTATCTTTTTAATAAGTTTATAAATTTCCTATAGGGGACTCTTATTGTCATATATGTCTCACTTATCCTTCCTTTAGTCCTTATTAAAGCCCATCCTCCTTGTACTGACCTAGTCAACCAAAGTCAATGTTGGTAAAACCTATTAAAAAATTATTAAAGGATAAATTTATTTTTAAAATTTCCTAAAATGATCTTTTATAGGTTTAAATGTGTTTACAATTCATAAATTGTCCACTTATTAGGTCTCATATGCAAAAAAGGGTCATTTAGACACCTTTTTAGCTCAATTAAATGAATTTTAAGTACTTTCAAGTTAAAATATTTGTCACCAAGGTGGATGAGAACGTGGAAAAGGTAAAATAATTTCATATCATGTCATTTTGTATTTACAAGTTAGATATATGTATTAAATTATAGTTTCCCTTGAAAATAGGCCCATTTGTAGCACTTGCACAGACTTCTCAAGTGCACTTGCAGATAAAAACGTGGTGGTGTGACCTTTCACCTCCACATAGGTAATCTCCACGTTTGGATTGAAAATATTTCATAAAAAATTTCATTCCTAACTCATTTTCCTTCATTTTCACTTAGCAAACTAAGGAAGGGCAGGTTTAAGCACTTGTTATGGGTCATACAAGTGGAGTTGGGAAGAATGGTCTTAGGGGTGGATAATAATCTAAGTTAAATTCAATTTCATAATATGAGTTATAAATTTGGTTCATCCTCCATTATGAATAATTAGTTATACTTTAGGTATCCTTTTATACACTTTAATTTATGAGGGGGTCACTATTTGCATTTATTTCAAATTATCTTACTTTGGTTTGATGGATTTATTTGTTTTAGGTGTTCTCCATGTTTTTCAAAGAGATTTCCATATGTAATCCATCACCATGCTATCATAAAGGTCATAAAATTTAAATAAGCCTCTTTTAGGCCTATTTGGGTCTACCGTTATCTACTCTTTTCATCTTAGGTTCCAAAAAAGAGATTTTTCACATTGAAGAAGGTGTTTTGAGAATGATATCCAAGTTTTCATATTGAAGGTTATCAATTTTGGGATTGTTAGATGTCTTTAAAGTGATATAAATCTTAAAACAAACCTTTTCTTTCTCAAATTCCATGCTCTACCTATATTTTATGTCAAACAGTCACCTTCAGACTCTGTTAACATCATTGTGGTGTAAAGGAGAGATGGAATTGTCTCACAATTTCTTGTTTTGCTTGACATACATTTGGAGGTTTGTCAAGGACCATATGAGTCCTTTCTAGACTCATAGTTCAAAGTTATCAATGCATAATTCATTGTATACCTTTCAAAATAACCTTCTATAGGTAGTTAAGCATGAATTTGAGGTGTGTATAGAGGATGTAAAAGCAACCTCAAATTCCTTTTCACCTCTATCACAAGAAGAGTCTTATCAGGCTCATATTAGCTCCTAGAAAGCAAAGAAGGTATATATTCATCTTTGAAAATCATGACTGAGTTTTCAAAGGTCCTTTGTCTTTATAAGGCCTAAATAAAGGTCCTTAATCTTCTTTGGAATAGTATATAACATAACAAAAGGACTTTCTAATGCACTTCATTATTTGGTTTAATATTCCATATCACATATAACACTTGTTCCAAATTTGAAAGAAAAATTTTGAGTATGATATGGTCATTTGGATGCTCAAAATCACCATCTAACACACTAAAAGGCTTCAATTACATCTACAGGCCTAAGAAGGGGGATGAATCTTTCTTTCACTCAAGTTACATTGTAACCTTTCTCATCATGTTTCAAAGGTTCCAATGGTTGAATGAGTTTTCTCAACATAGAATCAAGGTGAAAGGAGTGTATCTCATCAAATTTGACTCACTTTGATCACTTTCTATCTATACAATGTCAAAATGTCAACCTACAGTAGGGTAGGTTAACAGTAGGCTATAAATGTGTGTTCGAGAGTGTCTCAAAACTTCCAAGAATAAGATAAACATAAAAAATTTATTTTGTGACCTTTATGGGAGGTTAAGGATCCCATATGACCCTAACAAGTAAGTAAAATAATCTCATAGCAGGATCCACAAAAATAAAACATAATTGAATGTGTTATCTCAGTCAATAGACAATGAGCTAGAGGTGATTGTTAAGTGGTGATTAGTGTGTTTCAATTATGGGGATAAACACTTGATACAAGTATAAATATACCTTAAGGATAATAATTAGGTTTTTAACATCACCTTGGATGTCTAAACAAGGCAACTAACCTATAGGCAGGCCTAAAATTCATGAAACACAATCATGTAAGCTAACTCAGTTTTGTGGGTTCTAGAGCATAAGGGACTCTTGGGGAGATCAAATGATAGGATGGTGTTGGGAGTCATTATTTTATAATATTTACCAAGTAAATGGACCTCTTACATTGGTATATCAAGCATAAGAGAGGGTTCAAACAAGTAATACATAGTCTTCATGAGAACCTTGTAGATAGTCTTACACCTAAAGGTCTACCTAGGAAATGGGAAGGATTGAGGTCTTACACCTGGGTTTAAGGAGTAAATATTTATGGAGATCATCCTAAGGACCTTTGAAACCCCTTTTAATTGTTTTTTTGTTGGAAAAATAGGATAAATTCCCTACATTTTTTCTTAGATAGGGGGCACTTTTCCCCTTGCATAAACCCTACTACTCCACGGGAACAAGTTGAAATAAGTGGACCAAAATATAGGGAAAGATAAAATGAGGATTTTGGAAGCTATAATAAATCCTTGGATAGATAAAAAAACCTTTCTATAAGTCTTGGAATAAAATAGGGTACCCTATACTATAAAGGTTATAGTCACCATGGCAAGGAATGGTAAGCAAAAGGCTTGGGAAGGATGGTCATTTTCATTTTTGACCTTATTTAAGCTTCCTAAGTGATTTTATCATGCTTATGGGGTTATTTGATAATTTTTAAATCATTCTAAGAGGAAAATAAAGCTATTGGATCTTTAATTTTGGCCAAGGGTGAAAACAAACCTATTGACAATATCTAGGCATGTGTGCTAAATAGGGGTCATCTTCATTTTTAGCTCTTGATCAGCCATTCCAATGATGTTAATATGTTTATGGGGTTACTATACAATTAAATCCACTTATAAGCCATTTTGGGCTTGGAAATTTTCAAAACCCTCATATAATTCACAAAATGGCTCTAATGGTCAAGATCAAATGCTCATAACTTTCATGAACTGATGCATGGGACCTGGAAGAATTTAGGAGAGTTGGAAAAGGTCCTTAAGGATCCTTCAATTGCATTTAGAGGGAATTCTAACATGCCATATTCATGAAAAAATGGTAAGAGGTCTATTCACTCCAAAACCCTCTCAAACCATATTTTGTGATCCGATGGTAGAAATCAAGTTCAAAGTGCCTCCAGATGGATGAATTTGACCATGAGTATAAAAGAGTTATTTACAACTCCATTATGGTAAAATCCATGGGATTAGATTGTATATAATCCATACATGTGAAGCATAAAATATGTTTTATTGACATTTTATTGTGTTTTTTAGGTCCTAAAGATGATCATGAGATGCCACCACTTGGGAGGGTAGTTTGGGACTTGAACCAACTCCTCATGTCATTTTTAGGTTATGGAAATTCTCACAAGTGACCTTGATAAACCTCTCACTTCATCCATTCTAAAGTGGCATTTAAAATGACATAGTGAAGAGGATGGTAACTTTATTTTGGAGGATTTTAATGATGTTTCTAATAAATACAAGCATGTGAGGTGTCCTAACACATGTCACAAGACCACTGGTATGGATCAGTTAGGAAGGATTCAAATATTCTAGTGCCAAGTTTCAAGACATGCCTATTGGAAAGTGATCATGATGGTAGGTGATGATGGAGCTTATGTAAGGTAATGTCATGATGAAGAAAAATCCCAATGAAATTAGAGGCATCTTTTTAACTCCCTCTCATCAAAACACATGAGACACTTTTCCTCACTTGCTTTGGAATGCTAAAAAAGAAGCTTATGATGAAGGCAGTTCACAAGAGGGAATGATGGAGAAGAGTTGTTATGCCACACTTGGAGAAGAGGATAATTTGTGATGAGATAATGTGTAAATAATTTTCATGGATAATTTTCCACTTCATCCACATGAATTATAACTAAATTTCACCTTTGGACCTTGTCCTTGTGCCTCTTCAACTTCTCTCTTCTCTCTCTTCTTCTAAATTCTATAAATGTAAGCCATTCTGTCTATTGAAAGGAGACCATGGCTAGTATGGTAAAGCCTTCCTGGTATGAAATTAAATTTTATCCTTGAACATTTAATACAAGTATACTTTTGGTTTGTGAACATCCTTGTCTAAGTATGTGAGTGTTGAATAGTCGAGCTAAGTGATAATATCATGCTTACCCTCTTTATCCTTCATGTTTAAGCAAGAGTTCTAATTTTAGAAGGTGATGTGAAGTGTTTTGATATTACTAAAATATTCTCCAAGTAATAAATTGACTTTATGGTGTTAAATATACCCCTTGATCAGTTATATTTTTTATTGTCCTATGTTTGTTGCCTTCACATTGAAACAATTATGTTAGGATCCTTCAATGCCTAGAGTTGGTCTTAGAAAGCTTTATTGCTTAGTAGGAATGTGATAGTCATGTGGATATGTGTCTTTGTGTATCACCTCTTTATTATAGTTTCCTTTTCATGAAATCTTCTAACCCTTTTCCAATAAAAAATCATTATATTAGGTGATAGGCATTCAAAGAAGAATCTAGGGAGCTAGCCCTTATAATCTAGAGATTCATCTCTCCTTCAAGTCCCCACAACTTGAGAGGTGATTCAATGTTTCATAAAATTTTATGATCTTAATAGAGTTTCCTAGAGTGCACAATTTTATTCTAATAATATCCTTCATGGGATATTATAAGGTTGATTGACCTTAGTGGTTTGTAGAGGACAACTTAGATTGGCAATTTTAGGCCTCAAATTGCCTTAGAGGTGTCTAAAATGCATAGTATGAACTCTAAGGCCAAATTATTTAACTGACATATTTATGTAAAATATACATGGGGTCTCAATCACTTAGTTAAAGTTGAGGTGGGTCATGTAATTGAAATTAGTGGAATTGGTTGAGGGTTAGGGGCTTAATTTTTATGAATCATTGTTAAGAACCTAAATGACCTAAACCCCTCATAAGAACCTAATGAAAAATATATGAATATATATGCATTAATAAGTGGTAAATTAGAATATAAATTTACTTTAACTTACTTTTAACTCTCCCAGGATTCCTACCACTCAATTATTATATACCATCACTTGTATAGACAAGTCAAATTCTATGTTTTTTTATAATTTTTGAGGTGATTTAAAGGTAAAAAAGGGAAAAAATGAGTGAAAACCATGGTATAATTTGTAAGTATATGTTTTATAAACTATTCATACCTCATTATCATCTTAGTCATGCATGGAAACCCCTCTACTAAGTTGGTTATTATAGGTAGTGTCGGATAAGAATAGTGAGAAACAAGGTGATATCAAGTTGATTGTGAGAAGTGTGATTTTTAGTTTTCATTAAATTATATATGATATACAAAATGAAAAATAAGTATTGTTGAGTTTTTTAATATCTATAAAATTAATCTCCTTGAGTGTGTGCAAGTCACCATAGTGACAAGTGTGAAAATTAAGGCCTAGAAGGTTAATGAGTGACTACAAGGAAGTGAATGACAATTGGAAAAGAGAAGTTCATCAATTGAGGGGTGTATAATGAATTTTAAAAATCATATTTCCACCCTCTCAAGTCATTTTATATGTTTTAATTACTTATAAATTAATTTTGTATAGATAGTGAATTCTTAATCATTAAATCAATTTCAAGAAGGACAATTAAGCGTCCCTATGCCAACCTCAAAAAGATGTCATGTTTTATATGGACACTTATCTAAGATAAATTCATGATCTATTATATAACTCTTTATATTGAATTTTAATTTGTCTTCAATACTTGAAATTTGGCATTATGACTCTCCAATTCCACTCTTTCTCTCTCCTCTCCTATGCTCTATATATGGAAGCCATTTTAGCATTGTAAACTATCCACAATTGGTATGGAAAAGCCTTGCTACTTTGACATCTTATTTTTCCTTTTAATAAAGTTTTCTCAAGCTGGTGTCAGTCTCTAAACTTCTTGCCTAAGTATGTCCAGTAGTCTATTTGGATGATAAGTGATGATTTTTTCTCCTTGGTTCCATTATGCTCTTGAAGGCATTATGTGAGTAACATTTCTTATATCAGGTATCATGAAGTGTATATGTTTTCTAGGGGTATTTTTAAGTGTGAAGGATATTATTAGTGTCTAATATCAGATCTCATAGTTACCCACCTTTGGAAATGTATGGAAATCTACCTCCATGTAGAAACACTTATGCTAGAAGAACCTTTGAGTTGAGATCAATTTTAGTAGTCTGCCTTCTTAGTGAAAATGCATGTATGTTTGTGGAAATATATTTGGTGTATCAATGCCATTAGTATAAGTTAATTTTATGTTTCCTTCTTCCCTTTTCACCCCAAATAGTGATTAGACTAGTGTATTTGAGATCCTATACAATTAGATCAAGGGATATAACCCATGATCTATAAATCTATCTCTTGTAGCAACTTGCCTATATGTATAGATAGTTCCATGTTATCCCAAATTTGAGAAGGTATGATTGAATTATCTATGGTGAAAATTTGGTATATAATATTTTTAGATTTCCCAATGGGACCCAAACTCTAAGAAGGTTGTTCAAGGTGGATGTTGGTCTTGATACTAAGAGGCTATAATAGTCTACTTTCTAGAGTATCTGGTGAATCCAACAATTGACTATTGGTGGTAGACTAGTGCATTATGTCATGAATAAGGTCAAAAAAATATCCTATACTAAAGGCATTCCTTTTGAATTCCAAAATCTTCCTCATTATTCATACAAAGTAAATAGATTTGCTAACACCCATCTTTACCCAAGGAGATCATACCTTGCTCATAAACCTATAAAAAAAATTGATTGGCCCAATCTTGAAAAATCCTAAAGATATCATGGAAACTGAACCTAAATTTTGTTTCTTTAAATGGATATATTCCTATAATATTTGACCATTATGATGGTATTCCCATATCTACCCTTAAAAGTGTCCCTTCATACACTGGTGAGATCGTCATTACCCCTATTGAACATATTAGAAACATTACTAACTTTTGAAATATGCATCACATCATTAAGGAGAACATAGTAATTAGGTTATTGGCTATATATTTCCAATGGAAATCTCTTTATTGGTATGATACTTTGGCCCCTAAATCTATTACCACATTGGATGAATTGCGTGATGATTTCAGGAGAAGGTTTGAGGACAAGAGTGACAACTTGTCATTAACTAAGTAGTTGACCAACATAAGGAGAGAACCTTAGGAATATATTAAATATTTAAACACAATGTTTTATAATAAATTTTATAAGATCCCAATCTTGGTAAGACCTATTTCACATCATGCTTTCCTTTATTATCTTAAGGATTTTGATAATGACATTTCTATAATGGTACAATCTATGGGAGGTAACACATTCCCTAATGCCTATGAATTGGACATTAGGGTTGATAATTTTTTTATTTAGGTTGGTAGTATTTTCAAAAGACCTCACATGCATCTATTCCCTAAATTTCAAACCCCTACGCCTATTGTTTCTCCCATCCCTATGCCAAAACATAAGCCAGTTGCCCCTAGTCATCCAATTAAATTAAATGAGATAGAATGAGTGAGGGATATTAAGCAAGATATTTTAGGCCTTAAGAGGATAATACAATATTATAAATTGAGGCCTTTACAAATCCACTATCAACATAATCAATCTTATCCAAACTATCAAGGTAATAGACCACCCTTTTAAAATCATACTCAAGGTCTAGGGCAACTAGGTCAATAAAAGTCATAAAATGGATATAATCCCAATACTCCCTCAACCTAAAGAGAATTAGTGGATAATAAAAACAACATTACTCAATAGCATGATGGTCATTCTTCATGGGATCAACCTCATGATCCATATACCTATGTCAATGAGTCCTTTAATCAAGCTTTTATGGAAAATTTGGGAATAATGTTATCCATGACTCAAGATGAGGTACCTAATGGAGGAGATAAAAATGGAAAGAGTGCCCAAGTGGGGTCTCATTTATTCAATTATAAACAAGATGACTCATGTGTTATAAATTACCCAAGGTAATCAAATAAATATTCAAGTCCTCTAGCTACAAATACAAGGGAAAAGATAAATACAATTAAAGAGGTTTAAGGGGATGGTAATGATCCATCAATGAGTATTCAAAAATACCAAGGGTAAGTATGTCTAATTAAATCACAACTACACAAGTAGATAAAATAATTCAAAATTCTAAGAACTCTTTTACACCTCAAAATTGTCAAGGTATAGGCAACATTATTTCTACTAGTGGACAAGATAAGGTTAGTGGCTCTTTTACTAACATTGAAGAGTAGATGAAGAAAGCTCATATGAATGTATCAATGTGGGATACACTTTAAATACCTATACAATTATACCTACTCCAATAAGAGATATACAAACTCATCATGATAGCCAAACAACCTAGTGGGAAAGAGGCAACCTTGAGAAACACATTAAATCATAGTGAGGGACAACCAAACAAAGTTGAGAAAGTAGACAAACCTCCTCCATTCTATCTATCTATCATCATTGGAGATGATTTGGTACAAAATTTTTTGATTTATAATGGATTAAATACTTATGTCATGATAAATCAAGTAGATGATAAGTCAAATTTGAAATATAAACCTCATTCCAAAGGAGTGCTATAACTGGATGGGTTAGTTGCCAATACAATTAGCTTAATCAAAAGTTTACAACTTACTCTTCGTGTTTGTCTAAATTTCACTATTACTCAATATTTTGTGATTGTGGATGTTCCACCTCACTTTACCCTTTTTTTACAAGACATTTCACTACTAAGATTAGATGATATTTGACTTTAAATTGGTCGTATATGGAATCTAGGAATAGGTATGGTACTAAAGTATCAATCAAATCTGAACCTCTATCTAGTTTTCATGTAGATCCATATGTGTGTTATACATCTAACATGAATTACAATTCATTGATGAATAATATCATCCTATTGATAAAGAACCTCTAACACTCCTTGATGTCATATCTAACTTATACCTTGATGAATGGGGAGCTAAGCAATATGGATTTGAAAAAACTAATCTTAGTACATACATCCTCCATGAAGAATGTGATGGATCTCTTGAGGTAAATTCTGATGACACTCTAGAACAAGTTTCATGGGGAAACTAACTTTTTCACATAGATGATGATGTTCATATCCCAATTGTAAAAAAACATGGATATCTTAGTGAGCATTCAGTTTTGATTGACAAAGAAGGTAATGTTCATGAGCATGAACCTCAATAAGTAGATGATATGTGGCAATAATTTAATACCATAGTGAAGGAGTTTGAGGAGGTATATCTAATTATGAGGTTAACCATACACCTAATGAAAATAAATAAGAGTGTCAGGTCTTTACCAAGTAGAAAAAACCTTTAGAAGACCATGAAGTGTTTCATGATCACAAAGAAGACAGCGTTGATGACTCCCAAAAGTAGATCTATCATCATTTAAATGAATTTGAAATTAAGAGGGGTGTCATGAATCCTAATGATCATATTGACAAGTGACAAGTGGACATGACAAATTTTAAGCAATTTCTAAAGTAAAAAATATATATATATAAGAGAGATATATGGAGTGTTCATGAGAGATACAATTGATATATTTACAGTTAGTAGAACCTCCAAACATGGTAAGTCATTTGACTATCTTCATAAGTTTTTAGTGGAAAACATCCTTTCTATGATGGATTGTTTTCATAGATTAACAATGATTAAAGGATCATTATCTTTGGTACTAGATGAAGTAATGAATAGTTATCTTTCAACTCAAATGTTTTCAGGTTTTGTATATATTAGGATAGGTGTGTGTTTCCCTTTAAGTTGTTTGTGTGTTTTCCCTAAGTGCTTAGAGAGCATAAGTGTGTGTTTTGGTGTGTTTTTGTGTTTTTGGTGTGATTTTGGAGTATTTTAAAAGGCATATCAATGTCAATTATGTAGACACCTAAATCTGGCCACCGATAACCTCCAACTAGGCTTTTGACCAATTTCCACCCAAAATGTACAATTTGGCCTAAAAACACTAAAACATGTTAAATGATGTGAAACTAACATATTAAAGTGCCAATTTTTATTAAATTATCATTAAATGGGTTAATTGAATTTATGGTCTAGCTAACTTTGATCTAATCATTTTGAGTCAAAATGCCAATTTTGCACTTGGGTGCTCTAGATTGCTCTTTCCTATCAAATATTCTTCACAAGAAATGTTCCTTTGTTATTTTTTATTGGTAACATCCTAAATGGGAATATGGTTCCAACACATCAAACATCACCTTCCAATTCTAATCCAGTCAAATTTTGGACCAATAACAAGGCATTTTGATCAATTTGAGTAATTTATGCACAAAGTACTTAATCATGCTTAAGAGATAATTAATCCAAATTAGAGGCCTAATTAAGAATTCCATGAAAACTTGTTGAATACTTGTTTTTATAAATGAATTTTAAATTTCTACATCATTAGGTGACCTCATTTCTTGGGAAGACATCCCTAGGCCCTAAATGCCACAAGTATCAAGATTCATGCCTCCCATGCCTCATTAATGCCTTTCATGATGCCCTCCATTCCTCTTAATTTTCCTTTATTATAACGTCATGATGAAGATAATTATAAACTTAATTCTAAAAATTGAATTAATCTTTAACCACACATCTCAATCTCAAGAAGGAAGGTTCATATTGATTCTAAACATTCTCAAAAATCTATAAATAGGAGGCCTCACCACATGAATTTTAACACATGATTATACAAAGTTATAATGAAACATTGACTCTAAAATCCATTTCAACTAGTGTTACCATTCCAAATTTATTCCAATCCAAGCCAAGCCACAAGCCAAAGGTGTCAAGGAGAGATGGAGGTAGCCAAGCTTACATTGCTAAGGACTTCATGAGCACAAGCTGATCAAGCCACTGCAACATGCATTTTGGAGCATCCAAAGAAGGTAAAAGAGGGTTTCATTTGCATTTTATTTGTGTGTTTTATTCATGTTTGTTAACTAAGATCTCCCTAGTGTTTAGGCCTAGATATGTTATGCTAGTTAGTGTGTTTCTTTCATTTTGTTTTTATCTTGGAACTAACACCATACTAACCATCCTCTCTTGAGTCAAATTCCTAGATTCACATATGGCATGCCCGATGGGACAATATGCATCCCAAACATGAAGAATATCATTTTTTAGCTTTAAAATATTTATTTGGACCATTAAAACTCTTGAAAATTGATTTTCTAACTTTATTTTGTCATTTTTGTTTGCCACAGGTTTACACAGTAATCGACGTTAGCTATTAAATGATATCAGTTGGATACTTGTCATTAGTCACCTTGGCATAACTGATGTCAGTTAGATAACCATCATTGGTTATAAAATGTATCGTCGTCAGTTATATAACTGACATCAGTCACTATGTTTTTCTTAAAATATAGACCCAAGAGCTCTTTTCTTAAAGTTTATTATTTCAAACCTAAAAGTGATTCAAGCCTAAAGGGCATGCTAACATTTTTATTATATGACCAAGCTTGACATTTTCTAAAAACATGTTTATATCACCTTTTACATGCTTAAAAATTAATTAGGAACATTATTATAGTGCTTAAAGTAACATTTAAGGTATTTAAATAAGTGTTTTTAACATTAGTTTTCAAAGTTACAACTAAGACCAAGGGTCAAATGAACACCACCTCATTTTACATTTGGTCTTAAAAATGAACTCACCCTTTCAAATCTTTTTGTGTTTACTTAGTTGTTTAGATTAAATTTTTGTTTGGCAAAAAGAGGGATGTTGCATGTATGCTCTTCCATTTGTCCCCTTTAGGGAACCCTTAGAATAAAAAGTGTCATTCCTATTGTAAGTAGCTTAGTCCATGGATTAGAAATAAATTAATCTAAATCACTCCCCAAAAACTCATCAAAGTTTGGGTGACCTTGAAAATAACCCTAAAGTCTTTCTACTTTCATGCTTTATTTATTTTTATGTAAACTTGGCTTGTCGAGGGGGACGTCATTACCTCCAATGAGTTCTTTAGGGAAGCTTTGACCCAGGGTTTCATCTCTTGACATTTACTTTACTTACTCCTTTGGAGTTTTACATGGGACATATCTACATTTGGACATCATACTACAATGAGTGAACAGTAGGATGTAGTGGTTGTAAAAAGGACTAGACATTTTTACAACTAACCAATGTTGTGGTCACCCAATTTCTATGCTTATCTTTTGCATCATTTAATGTGAAATTCATTAAATAATTGAATCCCCTATAATGATAAAAAACTCATTAGTTTTATTCAACCCCATTTTGCCATACCCTTACTAGGATTTGGACGATTATACTTAGTGTATTTTGGTCATTTATCTTACTTGGTATTTTTGAGACTAAAACTTATTTGTTTGTTCATAAAGCCATGTCAAAATCAAATTGTATATACATCACTCTTTTTTCTAAAGAGGCATTATCCTAGTCATTTTACACCACACTTGTGCTTTGAAATTTTTACGAAACTTGTTTGTTTGTGTGTTATTTAAGTTGAGGAGGGTAGTGTTATGCTATCCAAAACATGTTAAAACTATTTTGCCTTAAAGTCTTTTGAAGCAAAACATTTTGAGCCTTTTAAGTCTTTGAAACATAACATTGACCACATTATTTAAGTTGCTTACACCATTAGGCTACTCAATTTGTTTCAAGACTTGTTTACCATTATATTAAAACCACTTGTTTCAAACTATGTCATGTATACCATTTGGACCTTTGTCTTGTGTTGTCATGTTCTCCAATCTTGTCTAGCCTGTTTGGTCAAATCCTAGTTTTCAATGAGCCTTATCAAGTTTGCATTCAAACATTAATTTATTTTTGTTTAGGCCTTAATTCATGGTGCTAATACATAGATATTTTTATTTTATGCTACATAACTTTAGTTAATTGATTACCCAAATTTGAAAACTATTGATGGTTTGTTTGTTCTATACCTATCTTTATAATTGTTTATGCCTTTATTTGGGAAACATAGCCTTTCTTTAAAGAGCCTTTTGTCTTATGCCTTATGCCAACTGATCATGTTTATGTTTGATTCCATGTGCTAGGTTTATGTCAAATTTGTTTCTAAACTTGTTAGATTAAATCAAATCACATCATGCTTATTTGTTTGAGCCTAGCTTTTGACTCTGTGTTTGGAGAAAAGACCTAGTAACTCAAGTTTTCTCTTTCCTAGTTTATACCTTATTTGGAACACTTTGACCTAGACCTTTGACATGCTAGTTTTTATTTAGAAGCTTGAATTTTTGTGTGTATGACATTTGACATTAGACATTTGATGTTAGACTATTTTATGCCAAGTTTTAGAACCAATCATTTTGGGTGTACAACTCCACTTTCAGATGATGTTAGAGATACAGCTCCACCTTTTGACCAAGTTAGACCAAGCTTTAACCATTTGTCCTTTAGACATAGTTTTTTAGAGTTTGTGGAACTCTAAGCCTTTTTATTTTGGATCTTTCATCATTTATGCAAACATGTCTAGCTACACTTATGGTGGAATCACTTACAATCCAAATTATGATAGAATTTCCACAAAATATGACTTTTATGGCTTTAGTTAAGACCTTAATGATGCTAATATGGTTTGTGAGATAGATTTCTATCCACCTCATATTAATCATTCATGAGAACAAAGTCACAAAAAAAATTTATGATCCAACTCAAGACCTTAATTAGTATGAAGAGTCTTGTGAAGAGGACTTTGAAGACCCAACTATAGATAATTTTGTTTGGGATATAAATATATACCTTCTTTTCAATAATTAGTACATAGAACAAAGTCAAGAACTAGCTTATGATCCAACTCAAGATTGGGATTATCTAGTTTATGAAGAAGACTTGGATACTTTAGCTTTTGTAAGCAATCAAGTTCCACGACATCCTTTTCTTATCCAATCATCAACTACCCCTAACCTTCCTTTATATTATATGAGCTATCAAGCTCCAAAATATCCAAAGAATACCATTACCATTCCTAGACCTAGTCTTTTGTCTTGTGCGAGCAACCAAGCTCCACAATGCCCCTTCATCATTCCAAGACCTAGTCCTTTGGATTATCTGATCAATCATGCTCAACACCACCCTATCATTACCATCTCAAGACTTTATCCTTTAGCTCAAGTGAGTAATCATGGTCCCCAATGCCCTAATATTATCCAACCAAAAGTCATTCTTTGTTTAGTACCAATCCCATCCAAACCTCAACCCATCTAATCATTCAAAGACCAAGTTGTGTTAAAAATTGGTATCTTCTAACTCATTAGAAACTAAGGCCAATACAACCAACCAATCTAAGATATTTCTATTGAATCAACTATTTTTGATAAGTCAACCTCTGATGAATTGCCTATTGATCCTATACTAGTTGTTGAGGAGTCTCACTCTAATGAGCCAATATTTGTTGAGTCACTTCTTAATTATTATAACTACTTTTGATGATTAAAATTGTGTTGTTTCTAACACCAATAATGGGAAGTTTCAATAATGTGGGACTTGCAACTTGAAACAACCTCCAAATTTTAAAGAAGCTGGCTCTTCTTTATATCAAGTGTATAATGGGAAAAGGGATAGGAATTAAACAAAAACACAAGTGCAATGAAAGAAAATATAACTATGGTGATGTGCCTAAATTTAATTTGACCCTTAATTATGAGCATAGTGAAGTTATATGTAAGATTCAATTACATTAAAGAGCGAACAAGGCATGATCAATGTAAAAGATGAAAAACAATAAAAATAGAGGCTCACAACTCAGACTAATTTTGCAATGACATAGAAAAATATCAACAAAGGCACAAAACTCAGTCTTCTTATTAATCTTTTAGTCACATAAAAGGCATAGAAACATGCACAGTTACATAAAGTTTCTAACTCAAGAAAATAGATTAAAGGCAAATGATATTCCTGATCACAGCTAAAAAAATCTAAAAACTCTTGATAATAATCTCACGTAGAAAAATTATCTATCTTCTCCCCCCTCTGGTGACTTCTACACCCCTATTTATAGCATTTTATTAGCTTTAGATTGTCTACATGTTCCCATTCCAATGGCCTAACTGAACTCTAACTGAACTGGAAGTGTCTAACATAGGATATTTCTTGGATCCAAAAAGTTTTATTTTTCTACAAGTTCATTGGTTGAAATAGATACTCAGGACACTTTCCACTTTCAAATGGGAGAGAAAACTTGGTTGATTCCCTTACTCTACTTGAAAACCTTCTTATTATTCAAGAGGCAGCTAGAAATGACACTTGGCATGTTCCACAACATTTACTGAGACACACAGCACTTTCTGCATAACCTATACTCTTTACTGTGTCTTTGCTCAAGAGTGTTCCATCCTTGACATCTGTCACAGTCTGCTTCTTAAAAATTTTAACAACTTAAATAAAATGGGACCCACCATACTTCTCACTTGAGCAAATTCAAAAAGGGAATAGGAATAGGCGGCACTTTTCATGCATCTTTAACAAGGGATATGTGGTGGTTTCTACTATTTTTAGCTCTCTTTTGAGAAACCTACGGAAGGTGACACTTGTTGGTCTTCTACATCACTCTATTTATACTATAGAAACATTTAGGCCTCATTTCATATTTATATGGATGATGACACTTGTCAGCTTTTGCTTACCTTAGAAACAAAACCTAGGACCCACCACAGTCTTTACTTATCAATGAAACAAAATGATAATAATTTAGATGTTGACACATGGCAACTTCCACTTTCTTTAGCTAGGAATATGTGGCATCTTCTATTTCTTTTAGAAAATCATATTGAAACTTTTCATAGTTTCCACTTGGTGCCTTCTGCTTGATCCTAATAAAAGCTTATTGAAAAGAAGCTTTCAAAACATATAAGAAACATGAGACATAGATGCTGACACTTGTTGCGCTCCACTGAGTTACTATGGGACATGTGGCATGTTCTGACCAACTCATAGAAATTATGAAATGTGTCTCAATTGATGACACTTGGTATCTTTCACTCAATTTTGACACTTAGACAAAATTTAGGAGAAAATAAATTAGAGCCCATGCTCTGAGTCAAAAGACTTCACTGTCTCAAAACTAAAAAAGTGCAGGGACAAAACTTGGAGTGCATAACTGAACTTAGAAAATGTAGAGTTTTTTACTCTATAGTTCTTAGCAACCCTGAGGACTTTTGAGCCTACTCAAAAAGAAAAATATACAATCTCCCACATGATCAAATGTGACAAAAATCACAAATTTAGTAAATCTATTTGATAAGTAGACCACTCATCGTCAGATAATCCCTACTTATTTTTCAATTCATTGAAGGCTAAATCAAGGTTGATGATATCTTTGTGTGAAAAATTTTGTAAAATATGAACTGTAGTCTTTAATTTAAATTCAAGTCTAAGAAATAGGAATCAAAATAGCTTATACTTTAGTCACTGATGAATCATCCCTTAAACCCTAAAAAAATACCTGATCATTCTGCCTGGCTAACAACAAAGGTTTAATTTCATCAATCATCAACACAGTGTTGTCATCAGGAAAAGGGGAAGGAAGACCTAATTACACTAGGTCTTTAATGTGTTTTTTCATTTCATTGATTCCTTATTTCATCACATCTAGAAGCTCTCTACAATTGATTGTTGTGGAGTTACAATTGAGAACCTCATTCACTCATTTAGCAGTGACCATTCTATCATTAATCCATGTTGCTGACAACATTCCATTAGTTGCATCATATAGATTTTGTAGCAATGTTTGAGAGTTAAACACTCTCATAGAGATAGTAGACAGAGTGTCTTCTACTGAAGTCTCCACCTTTTCACATAATTTTTGTGCATTTAACAAAAAGGTTAGAGAAGGTCTAAGCTGAGTAATCTCTTGAGAGATTCTTTTCCATATTTATTCATAAAGCTCCTTAACCAAATTCAACACCCCTACATTCTTTGGCCTATTAGCCAACTCAAGCGTCAATTGTTATATCCTTTGTCACTCAGATTAAAGTTTGGCCTATATAGCAGTGGTATTATTCTACTCATTTAGTAGCTTTTGTTGAAGTTGAGTGACCTATAGCAAGCTTTCCTCATATTTTCCTTGTAATGATGCTTTTTCCAACCTTAAGGTTGTCACTACATCTTTCACCTGCATTAGCCCTAATTTTAAAGAATCATTTTGGGCCTAAATAGCCTGATGAGTCTGAAGAGAAATAGTATCTTGCAACTATTTATTTAGACTCTCTATTTCATTATTCTTAGTATTAATCTCTGTAGTCAAACTGTTATAGTTTGCCTTCTCTTGGGCTAGGTCAACCTCCATTTTCTATAGCTTCTTTGATATTTTCAAATAATCTTCAGCTACTATAGAAGTGGTTTCATTTATCAGCTCGACCCTATCTTTTGGTCTAAATAGGGACATGTTTATATCCATTTCATTCATTATGTAATCTTATGGTTGCATCTGCTCATTTAGCTTGACTATATTCAGTGACAAATGGGTCACTATCAGTTGTTACTAGATTGGGTCAAATTGTGACCTTAGATGTGGTGTAGCCAAGGCTTTATTATCTTTAATCCTCTTTTTATCCCTTTGGGCTTCCCTCACCTTCTTAGTAGCATCTGTTTGAGTTTGTAAGGTAGAAGGAGAGGGAATGTGCCCACCCACAAAAGGATAACCTTGTGGCAATCCATATGGAATAGCCAAATGCTGACTAAGGGCAGTCGAAGGAGGTACTTTCTTGGGGATAGAGGGGGAAAAGTGAGGCAATGATATGTCCTAAGTATGGATAGATGGGGAAAATGAGAAATGGACATAGTAGAGGTGGTAAGGGATGTCATTAGGCCAGATGGAATCATTACCCCTAAAGGGGAAGAGAGAGATTGAGAAGAAGAAGGAGAAACAATACTTACCTGAAGAGCAACCAAAGTACTCTGTGGTTGGTGTTGTGAGGGTTCTTCCCTCTCCTCTGAATCAAGTTGAAATCTCAGCCTCTTATGTTTCCTTGGTGTTTCTTCTTCTGGTTGTGATTCCTTCTCTTCAACATCTACCACTACTGCTAGTGGTGCTTGTGTACAATTGGGGACTTCAAGGATTGATGCTAATAGAGAAGATTTTGGTGGTGAAGATACCACACTCTTTTATTTTTCAATGGTACTAAGAGATTGGGGCCAAACTATTATAGTGACTAAAGTTGAGGTTTGCCCTAAAATTTGTGATGTTTGACTAGATTTTGCTCTAGTTTTTGGCTCACCACCGTGTGTCTGCAAATTGCTTGTATCAGGGCTAGACATAGGAGATAGATGACATTCATCCTAGATTTCCTCCCATTTCTCATCTGAATCCACATTTCCAAAAGAGTGAGTTGTCTCACAAATCTCTTGCCCATATTTCTAATAGGCTTATATTTTCTCAACATCCCAGTCTTTAGTTTTTAATGCTCTTCTTAAAATAGAAGTCATTTTAATTTTAGGATCAAAATCCCACAACTTAAAATAAAAAGTCTCCCATGGTCTGTCTTGTTGAAGGGGTAAATCTGTCAATTCAACATAAAACTCAGGAATATCTTCCCTAGGATTTTTCCTATTTTCCCAAAAGGGGCAGCCCTCATGTGCAATTTTGGAAGAAACCCTATTAGTCCTAATCCATGAAGCTATGAAACCATTTGGGTCATATACCCATTTATCTTCAATTGGAAAGAAACCCAGGAAGGCTAGCTTTCTAAACAACACAATCTCAGCATCTTTGGCCTCTAGTGCCATGTTATTTGTCACCCATGGAACATCATACATTTTCCTCTTCTTTTTCCCAGAGCCATATTCATTATCTACAATAGACACCTGTCTGGTGACCTCTAAGAATGCTAACCTAAGGGTCAAAATCTTAGGTAGCAACACTGATTCCCCACTAAAACCATGGACTTTAATAATAGTATGATGGGATCCCAAAAAGTAATCACAAGGAATAGGGAAATTGGTCATAAGGTTTAAGACACTTGTAAATAGTCTATTTATAACTGGTTCTAGGCTTAGATGAGAAAAAATAGGGGCAACAAAAGGTTCCCAAAATTTGTATGGGTCACTAGTTTTGGACAAGATATGTGTCCATGCAAATACAGGAATGGTCCTATGTAGACCGAAGCTTGGGTCATACATATGTAAATGCATGTGTTGAGAAAAGATGCTAGAGTTTTGATACAACATAAGGTGAAAAAAATAAGAAGAATACCTGCAAATCCCTTTATATTTGAACTAGGCAAGTTGTTCCACAATTGAATATGCAAGCTGCTCAGAGAAATCAAGCTGATACTCCTGAGTCTTGTCAACAGTTTTCAATCTAAAGAGGATAGCCATTTGTTCTTCATAAATGGTTATATCATCTTTTATTTTGAAAATGAAAACCATCATGAAAACTACACATTGACTAGCTTGTGCAAATTGTGCTCTTGTTGCAGGCAGTGTCGAGCATAGTGGTATCATCATCACCTAATTACAGCTCTAATTTCAAAAACCTCAATTAAGTATTGGCATATGCCCATGTTTTCTAAATCTTGGCAATGGTGGTAAATGTGGTTGTCTTATCATGATACAGGGCTAGCTCTCTTTGATAGCCTTTGGCATAATCTACACCACGAATGGCCCCTTTTGTATGGTATTTGAGGGTGCATGAAACAATTCAGCACATATTTCAACTAAGTCAGGGCATGGATGCACACTTGGGATAATGAATTGTGCCAACTGTGAGGTCCATATCCTCATTGAAAATGTTTCATATTGTCTAACCTTGGCCCTCTAAATACACCTTTGATGTGCCCCTTCACTGAGAGTTTTGCTACTAGTTCTTTGAAGAAATGGGTCCATTATTCTATCTGCATAATATTTCACCTTTTTTAGGTCATTTTCTTAACCAACTTTAGGGACTCTAGTCCACGAATAGGTCTTTAATGGTTGTGCAGGGGTTGAAGCATATGATTTACTTGTAAGAAACTTGTTAATGGATTCATAAATCCCAAATCCTTGTTGTGAAGACTGTGCTCCTTCCATATCTATATCTATTCTTAAAAATAGTGAATTGTGGTAATAGGTATGAATTCTTTGTAATAAGGAAGCACTTTCACTTAAGCAAGTTTGCTATGAGCTAAAAATGCAAGTAGCAGGGGTTTTCTAGTAGACACAAGAATGTTTGAGACACTGTAAGCTTTAACTCTTGCTATGAGGTATTTATTGACCATCAAGTCTCAAAATGGCATCAAACTCAGATAACTATTAGCAAATCTTACTAAATATTCATGGGACAATGAGTTAGAAACGTCATGCAAGTGGTTGTACAGGGTACCTTGGGGAATTTAAGGATTTGAGAGATATTTAAAGTGTTAAGAATTTTGAAAATTTTTTAAAAAACTCTGAGTTGCGGCTACGTGTTCAAAGAACACTTATTTAAAAGAAAGGGCAAGAAATAAAATGGGCAAACAAAGCAACTAGGAAAGGGAAACTATCTAACTATAATACATTAGAGACACAACTTAACTGAAATGTTTCAAGTACATCCTATTCACATGAATCTCTTCAGGTTCACCTTCCATTGTTTCTAGCTCAAACAAATTCTTCTATTTACATGCATGAATTTTATATGGGCCAGTCCATAATGCTTCAAATTTAGTATGTTGACTCGGCTTGGCAGCTCTTGCAACCCATTTCAAAACAATTGAGCCTACTTCAAAATGGGGATTTGAAGTCCTCTTATCAAAGTAGTCTTTAATTATTTTTTGATGCCTTATTAATGAATCATGTGCTACATCCCTCCTTTCTTGAACTTCTAAAAGTTTAGCAAGTCTAACTTGCATGGGACCATTTTCCTCAATTTTAATCTATTTTATCAATTAGAGAGCAGGAATTTCCAATCTTAGAGGTATTACAACAGGGTTTCCATAGACCAATTCATATGGGGACATTTTTGTCACCTGTTTAGGTGTAATTCTATCAACCCACAATGCTATATTCAGTACTTTATGCCACTCTTTGTGATGATCAGCCCCTATTCTCTTGATAAGTCTAATTAGGTTCCTATTAGTTGATTCTACCAAACCATTACCTTGAGGGTAATAATTAGAGGAAGTTTTTAGATATATTCCATACTTTAATGCAAATTTAGATACTTTAGACCCTAAAAATTCTTTAGCATTATTTGAAATTATGGTGTGGGGAGCCCCAAAGTGAGTGGTGATACTCCCTAGAAAGTCTAGGATCACATTTTATGTTGCTTCTTTAAGTGGCACTGCCTCAGTCCATCTAGTGAAATTATCTGTGGTAGTTAGAATCCATTTGTGTCCCATACTAGACACTGGATTTATCATTCCAATGAAATCAAGACCCCATTGAGCAAAAGGTTCAACAATTATAGGACTAAGAAGCATTATTGCATTCCTTCTCATCCCTACATAATATTGACAAGATTGACATTTTTTAACCAGTTAATAGCAGTTTGTAAATAAAGTAGGCTAGAAATAACCTACCTCACTTATCTTTATAGCTATAGTCTTTGCAAAAAAATGTCCACCTGAGACTCCATGATGCATTTCATGCAGTATTTTCTTAGCCTCATCTTTTTCTATGCATCTTAAAAGTTTGCCATCAAAATTTTTTTTGAAAAGAACTTGTTCAATTAAAACAAAATGGACCCCTTGCATTCTATAGTATCTCTTCTTGTTTTGAGGGAGTTCTCTTGGGTAAATCCCATATTTCATAAAATGAATCCTGTTTATGACCCAGGAGTTCTGATCAACCTCTTATATCCTCAATACAATTTTCTTTTCCATTTTTGAATTTGTTTCTTCAGGTATCATATTTTCAAGCTCTTGAGTCATGTATTGGCACAACCCCCTACCTCTGACTAACTTAGTAGGTTTGACCTCTACATCATATTCAAGGATCTTTGTTATCTAGTTTTCTCTTTTTTCAATAATTTCACCCTCCATAATGTATTATTTGACACTTGGGTGAGCCACAAGTATCATAATCTTACTTCCTGATACTATATGCCTAAATTTCTTAAGGGATTTTACCATAGCGTATGCTTGTTTTTCAACAAAGTTGTATATGGTTTCATATTCCCAAAGAGTCCTTGAGAAAAAGGCTATTGGATGCTCTCCCTCCTGTCTATCATCCTTATGTGTTAGGATAACAACAATACTGAGCTCTCCTCCATAGACATACATTACAAAAGGCTTAGAAAAGTCTAGGTTTCTAAGTACTGGGGCTATTGAGATAGCTTTCTTGACCTCTTCAAAGGCTTGCCTTCCTTCCGTAGTCCACTTGAAAATTAGGTCTTTCTTTAACAAGAGTGTTACTGGTCTTACTAAGCCTGTAAAGTTGGATATGAACCTACTGAAAAAATTAATCTTCCCCAAAAAATACTGAACTTCTTTTTTATTTACTGAAAGAGGTAAGTTCATTATAGCGACAACTCTCTCTAGATCTATGGAGACTCCTTCTTTAGATACTATATGTCCCAATAATTTGCCTTGAGGTACAACAAAGATACATTTCTTAGGATTCAGTGATATTCCAAATTCTTGACATTTCTTAAAAATTGATTCTAAATGATCAAAATGATCAATAGCATTCTTGGAAAAAATAATAAGATCATCAAGATAAATTAGGATGATTTTATTTATAAGTTCCCCAAATGCTACATCCATAGCTCTTTGAAAAGTGGCTCCTGCATTTGACAGGCCAAATGGCATCTTACCATATGCAAATGTTCCCCATTTGGTAGTAAAAGTAGTCTTGTATTGGTCTTCATCATCCAACCAAATTTTATTATATCTAGAGAAACCATCTAGCAAGGAAAATCTCTCTGATCCAGCCACAATCTGTAAAATTTGTTCCATAGATGGCAAGGGATAGTGATCTTTTAGAAATGCTCTATTCAATTCTCTAAAATCTACATAGAGTCTTATGTCACCATTCTTTTTCATGACTGGTACTAGATTTGATACCCAGGTTGAGTGCTTGATTGGAAAAATTATTTTAGAATCTAAAATTCTCTACAACTCATCCACCATTAAAGATTCAATCCTTAGATTTACTAGCCTCTGCTTCTGTCTGACTTGCTTAGATTCTTCAGTTAGCTCTATTGTGTGTTGAATGATATCTCTATTATATCCATGAAGGTCTTCATAGCTCCAGGCTATGACTCTGTCATATCTTTTGCATAGGTCAATTAGTCTTTCCCTCTCCTCTTGAGTTGCAAAATTTCCAATTTTTAATTTTCTCCCTTCACTCACCTCTATTTTAGAATAATCTGCTTTATTTACTTGGAACCTTTTCTTCTCTAGGCCTACATCTACTAGATCAAAAAGGTTTTCCAAAGTGGTCAAGCCTTTGGGAAGCTTATTATTCTTTAACTATATAACTTGGTCTCCATATGCTATAGGATGAGATCCTTAAATTTTGGGTTCCAGGAACTACTTCAATATTGAAAGCTTCAAAATATTCTATTAAGTCCCAAATTATATGTCTATAGGATCTCATCCTTACATTTTTGGCTATTGTCTTTTCTCTAATTTGCTTTACCACTAATTCTGAATCTCCTTTTACTATTAAATTCTTTATTCCCTTTTTCTTGGCTAAAATGAGCCCATGTACTAAGGATTCATATTCATCATCATTATTAGTACAAGCAAATTGGAAATGAATATCTCTCAAAATTTTCTCCCCATTTGGAGCAACAAGACAAATTCCTGCTCCAGAACCACTTTTACTTCTAGCCCCATCAAAATTTAAGGCCCAAATTTCTAAATCTTTTTCAAATTCTTGAGTAGTTGGCATTTCTTCCCTTAAAACATTTGGGATAGCATGGTCCTCATCAAAAATGACATAAGTGCCCAGACCAGTAGAGTCATAATTTCCATATGGATCACTATGCATCATAGCTAACAAATGGTTATTTTCCTCTTCTTGGTCATGTTTAGTCCAGTCACCCAACTCTTTAACAAAAACCCTTTATTATTTATTTAACATAGCATGATCTACCTCTAATTTTGGTGTTGGTTCATTGGTGATGTGATCCTTTGATAGTGGTTCAGATCAAATTTTCATCTTTGAACCATATTTGGTTCCTAGGATCAGGTGAGACCAATCAAGGGACATATATCCTCCTATTTTGGCAATAAAGTCTATGGATAAACATAAACCAAAAATAGGAGGTATATCTATGACTACTACATCTTGAATGACAATTATATTGGGACAAGTATATAATTGAAATGGGAGTTGTTTAATTCTCCCTATTATTTGTATTGATTTGCCATCTAGCTGCATAACTCCTTTAGTAAGTGGTTCATACTTTATTTTTAAAGTATCAGCTATTTGCTTAGGCATTACTATAGTACTAGCCCCTAAATCTATCATCCCATTATGTAATAATTTCTTTCCCACTATCAAAGTCAAATAGAATGGCTCTGGTTTGGTTTTACTTACCTTTACTGCATTATTCACAAGGGTTGTCTTCAGAGAAACTATGTCCTTGAGCTTTTCTTTATCAGCAAGTCCTTCTTTGGTGCCATTATGTTTATGCATTGTTTGGCCTTGTAGAGCTTCTTGTAATAGTGTCTTCTATTTAGGAATATATAATATGTCCCATATTTATACTTGTGTTGGAGTCCTCTTCAGCTGTTCCACCAAATTCATTGGTCCTAATGCTTGAGTTCTTAGAAAATAAGGATACCTTGCTTTTTCTTGAACTTGTACAAGAATCACTTGGTTTTACACTGGGTGAGGTACTTCCTATCTGATAGCTATGTTTCATTGACCTTGAAATGAAGGATTATCCATAACTTGATTATTTGTAACTTCAGGCTATTCCATCATTCTTCTCTTTGATCTAGTATAGTAGTCTGATTGCCCCACTAGTTTCTTGGAAGCAAAAGCTTCATTCAAGAATACTGATTCTTCATCTTCAACCCATGAAAAAAAAGCATGTTCAATGGCTATTTCTTCTTGTTGTTGTAAATACATCCCTTTCATCTGAGTCATTAGGACTAAATTTTGCATACCAAGAGACTGGTAAGTTTGTGTATCAAAAGTACTTGCAAATTGTCCATCCATCCTTCTTTGCTCTGCTACCTTTTGTTGTAGATTACCCATGGGACAATCTCTAGGCATATGAGCATTATTAAAAGGGAAACACCAAGCATTGGTGCCATCTGCATAATTATTCTACCCTTGAACAATCTCCCTATTTGGATTTGGGGGAACAGTCTGTGAGGGTGTAGGGACTGCAACTAATTGGTTTGTTGTCTAAGGGTTATTTTGCCTTTGAGGACCTTGATATTGGTTTCACTATGATATAAATATATTTCCTTGATAGCCTTGATACTGGGGTCTGGGGTAGGGATTCTATTGTCTCTTTATGTTAATTAACTCAATAGAAAATGTCCTTAAGATATTATTGATATCATCCATCTCAGATGACTAGGTAGGGACAAGTTATTTAGTAGGTGGTTGAGGATATTTATACATAGACACAGGTGGGGCTATGGAATTAGGGGATTTTTGAGGCAATGGTAAGGTAATCTCTAGAAACATGGGCATGGGAGGCCTTAGGTGTAACTTTCCAACATCTATTAAATTATTTTTAGCTCTGACTACATATTCATAAGCTTTTGGTAGAGTCTAACCTCCAAGTGACTGAATCATGACTGATATATCTAAATTTAAAGCCTTAAGATAAAACACTATAGCCATACCTAGTAATGGTCTTACTATAGCAGGGATTCTTTCTCAAGTCCTTTGAAATCTTGAATTGAAGTCAGTCATTACTTCTTATGGTTCCCTTTTTATAGTAATCAATTGTTGCTACAGAGAAGATTTATCACCTTTTTCCTCAAATCTTTCAAAGAAAAGATCTCCAATTTGATCCCATGTAGATATTGTATTTGGGGTCAAAGATCTGTACCATTCTAGAGCCTTTCCTTTAAAATAAGCTGCTAACAATCTTATGGCAACATTTTTCTATGTGACCACATGAATTACACAAACATTAGAAACATCTTTTAGATGTTCTTCAGGTGTTTTGAAATCTTGTCCACTGAATTTGGGTAGAGCTTTCAGGGCATTTACTAGAATAGGGTCCCAAGTGGCTAGTGGTATTGGGAGAATCAAAGGACTGCTAGTGTTTCAACTTGCATAATTTCTTGGGGGAATAAGATCTCCCATATTTACTCTTGGTATTGGTATAAACTAATTGACTCTTCATGTTGGACTAGTTATCAAAGGTGGAAAAAGAATACCTAGATTTACAGCAGATTGAGATCTTGTTACTGGTCCATAACTTTGACTCCTTATAGCTCTTTGGTTCATACAGTCTTGAAAGAAATTTAAGATGGTGTCCCACTGGGCATGCCAAAAACTATTGATGATTAAAATTTCATTGTTTCTAACACCAACAATGGGAAGTTTCAAGAATGTGGGACTTACAACCTAAAACAAACTCCAGATTTTAAAGAAGCTGGCTCTTCTTTCTATCAAGTGTATAATGGGAAAAGGGATAGGAATTAAATAGAAACACAAGTGAAATGAAAGAAAATCTAACTATGGTGATGTGCCTAAATTTAATTCAACCCTTAATTCTAATAATAGTGAAGCTATATGTAAGATTCAATTACATTAAAGAGCGAACAGGGCATGATCAATGTAAAAGATGAAAAATAATAGAAATAGAGGCTCACAACTTAGACTAATTTTGTAGTGACATAGAAAAATATCAACAAAGGCATAGAACTTAGTCTTCTTATTAATCCTCGAGTCACATAAAAGGCACAGAAACATGCACAATTACATAAACTTTCTAACTCAAGAAAATAGAACAAAGGCAAATGATATTCCTGATCACAGCTAAAAAAATCTAAAAACTCTTGATAATAATCTCTCACAAAAAAATTCTCTATCTTCTCCCCCCTTTGGTGACCTCTGCACCCCTATTTATAGCATTTTATTAGCTCTAGATTATCTACACATTCCTAATCCAATGGCCTAACTGAACTGGAAGTGTCTAACACAAGATATTTCTTAGATCCAAAATTTTTTGTCTTCCTGCAAGTTCATTGGCTGAAATAGATACTCAAGATGCTTCCCACTTTCAAATGGGAGAGGACACTTGGTTGATTCCCTTACTCTACTTGAAAACCTTCTTATTATTCAAGAGGCACTATAAAATGACACTTGGCATGTTTCACAACATTTACTAAAGACACATGGCACTTTTTATGTAACCTATACTCTTTACTGTGTCTTTGCTCAAGTGTGTTCCATCCTTGACATCTATCATAGTCTGCTTCTTCAAAACTTTAACAACTTATAGAAAATTGGACCCACCACACTTCTCACCCAAGCAAATTCAAAAAGGGAACAGGAACAGGTGGTGCTTTCTATGCATCTTTAACAAGGGATATGTGGTGGTCTCTACTACTTTTAGCTATCTTTTGAGAATCATATAGAAGGTGACACTTGTTGGTCTCTGCATCACTCTATCTATACTATAAAAACATTTGGGCCTCATTTCATATTTACATAGATGGTGACACTTGGTAGCTTTTGCTTGCCTCAAAAACAAAACTTGGGACCCACCACAGTCTTTACTTATCAATGAAAAAAATGAAGATAATTCGGATGTTGACATGTGGCAGCTTCCACTTTCTTCAACTAGGAATATGTGGTATCTTCCATTGATTTTAGAAAATCATATTGAAACCTTCTGTAGTTGCCACTTGGTGCCTTCCACTTGATCCTGATAAAAACTTATTGGAAAGAAGCTTTCAAAATGTATAAGAAACATGAGACGCAGATGCCGACACTTGTTGCACTCTGCTGAGTTACTATGGGACATGTGGCACGTTTTGACCAACTCATAGAAATTATGAAATGTGTCTCAGTTGATGACACTTGGTAGCTTCTGCTTGATTTAGACACTTAGACAAAATTTAGGCAAAAGTAAATTTGAGCCCACGCTCTGAGTCAAAAAATTTCACTGTCTCGAAACCAAAAAAGTGCAGGGACAAAACTTGGAGTGCATAACTGAACTCAGAAAATGTAGAGAATTTTAGTGTACAACTACCTTTAGGCAAATCATTACCTTAACCATATGCCTATTTTTCAAGAGCCTCCTATTGATAATATAGTCTTTAAGGAGTTATCTCTTGACCTTTTTCCCATCCTAGAGGAGTCTCACTTTGACAAACCAGTCTTTATGGAGCCCATCATACCATTATAGGTTGTTACTTATCCAATACCAAGTATTCAGTAATACATCATTATAATAGAATACCCATTAGATGAAGAATCAAAATTAGAGTCAATTTTTATTCTTGAACTGACTCATATTTAGCATTAGAATCAAAATCAAAATTAATTCTTGACCTTAGATTTAGAGTCCCTTGAGTTAGAATCAGATTTAGAAGAAGAATATATTCATGGTTGTTACAACATTGGTTATGCATGCCTCGTAGATCAATTTGAATATATTTGTGATCCTTTTATAGTTTTTGAGGATAAGTACTTTAGCTTCAACATGATTTATCCTAGTATCTTCTACAAGGATTTTGATGCCAACACCCATTCCATTACCGTTCTACATGCCATAACCATCAACCAAGATAGCCATATTATTGACATTCCATCTCCCATAAGTGTTGATTAGGATCAATAGAATCACACTTTGTTGAATTTTATCCATGGTGACATAGTAGTTGAAGAAGAGCAAGGAGGCCAAGACCACATTCATATAGTAGAAGAAAACTCTCCTAGTGAAACCTTTTTAGAGGCACTAGGGGATAATCAAAGTTCTAACTTAGCATCTTTTAGTGAAACTTTTTCAAAAGTTCTAGAAGACAATCAAAATTAAAAGCCAATGTTCACTAGTGAAACCTTCTCAAAGGTGCTACAAGACAATC
Organism: Torreya grandis; assembly: GCA_037957365.1. Taxonomy (NCBI): domain Eukaryota; kingdom Viridiplantae; phylum Streptophyta; class Pinopsida; order Cupressales; family Taxaceae; genus Torreya; species Torreya grandis. The sequence goes on from JARHVA010003896.1 coordinate 403,171, forward strand.
ATGACAGCTTCATTGGTGAAAACCTCATTGAGGCACCCATAGCTGAGCATAAAATTTCTTCACTATTGGATGAAGACAAAATCAAAGATAAAATCAAAATAGCTTCCTATCTATAGCCCAATCAGATGGTAGCTACTCTCAAGCTAAAAAAATAGAAAAATTTGATGGTCCTATTAAGAGAACAAGTATTTGGCCCCACCACAACCAAAGTTATGTTGAATCTAGCATCAAAAACATTACATGTGACTTAAAAAATCCTAATCTTCATTTATTTCCCCACCATTATATACTCCATTGTCATCTACCATTCCATTTCCCAATCAAATCTACCATCCATTATTTATCCTTGTTTACCATCCATGGCTACACTTTCCTTTGTAGAAGCTACAAATATACCTTGTCTTGACATTCAACGGAATCAAAATCAATGACTAATGAAGATCATAAAATCATTCTTGACAACTAGATCTGCATCAAGTTCTTGAAAAAATAGTTATTCAGATGAGGTGTGGGATGGAAATTAACATGATTGAGTATTCTATGTGTATCATTTTTTGATTAAGATGTGCATCTCCCCATCAATAAGAACAATAGAATAAAAAACCATACCTAGGCCAACCACATGTGCCATACCATTTCACATTGCCATGCCATTACCATTATTACATATCCATTTACTCATTGATGAATATTCTTGCTATTCACCCAATCACTTGGGGGCAATCCTCTTACCATTTTATCCAATCTATCAAAAACCCATCTTTATCCTTATCAAGACCATGTCATCCTATCATTCCATTCCTATCTAGACTAAAGCATATTTTTAGTCATCCTATCCAATCTTGTTTTGTTCTTGGTTCATTTAGTTCTTCATGTACTTTTGTGAGAGGATTCCAATCAAGTTATAATAATCAATCCAACTCATGTATAAAATGATAGTCTATGAAAGTAGTGTGACAGTTGATCTGGCAAGATATCTTTCATTTTCCATCCTATATCAAGCTTGTTTATGTGAGTCTGATTATAACTGCCTATGGGCAAATCAATGTTTCACCAGTCTTGCTACTAATTATAACTACCTATGGGAAAATTAGTAGCATTAGACTATTTTACTGTATCTTAGTTATAACCACCTATGGGAAAACTAAGGTCAACACTTGTTTATCATGCATTATTGCATCACCTTACAATTATTGTTTTCATTTGACTGGCCATTTGTCAAATTTGAGAACTTGTTGGGACCTAGTTGGATTTTTCTTAGCTTTTTTGTGGATAGAATTACTATGACTTGAGGTCATTTCAAGACTATGTGGGTCATGCTCAATTCATGTTGAGGTCACCTCAGTCCCCCTTTCCATACGCTCTCACCATTTTATGAGTAACCTAAGCTAAATTCTCTCATTGTTTTATGAGTAGGTATCCTATCATTCTCTAATGAGTTAAGATACCTCAAAATTCCAAAAACATTAAAATATTTTAAAAATCCCAAAAGTATTTGTCCTATCTAAGCCTAGTCAATTATCCTTTATCCACCTTACTAGGGCATTGTCACTCATTAGGATGCTTTCTTTTGTTTTTATTTTCAAGATTTATATTTGTTTGTTTATTTAAAGTTGTTTATTTGTTTGTTTATTTAATCACTTACCTATTTGTTTGCTTTCAGCATTGTTACCTTGACTTGGTCTATATGCATTTTTTGGGTGATTCCTTGAGCACATTATTCTTGAGTCTATTCATATTCATACGTCAATATTATCATCATGGTTTTTATCATTGGTATATTATTTTTGAATGTTTATTGGATCAAGAGTCAGTCCTTATGCATATTTTTGCCAAGTCTTCATGGTGTTCTATCATGAAGCCTACCATCACATGCTATAGAAAAACTTAGCTTCAAGAATGTCTACAATAAATGGAGCCATAGAAGTTTCTCCTTGGTACCTTGGCAAATCCTCCCATCCCACCCTTGATCAATATAACTCATTTGACCATTTTAGTTGAATAATTGTAAGTCAAGATGAGCATCTCCTCATTGACAGGTATAAATAAATCATTCTATCGATCAATCTCATTCCTCTATCTATCTCTTTCATCACTTTGCACCCACTCATCTTTAATCTATATTCTAGGTTATATCCTTGAGTTATGCTTACTAATCAGCCCTAACTGTGGCACAATCATCTTTAGCCAATCTAGGTACTCATAATGATTATAACTGCCTATAAGAAAATCATTATTTTGAATTTTAATCATGATTATAACTTCCTTTGAGAAAATTATTATCCTTTTTACATCAATGAATGCAAGCATTTTCTCATTTGGATTAATCTCAACCATGGATTAATTCTACCTTTCTTCTTGTTTATTTTCAAGGGACCATCCATCAACAAATGTGATGACCATTCCCTTGAAGGGGAATCATCATAGGCTTCCTAAAACCATTTAGAGATTTGTTCTTTAGCCACCATCTTCTTTTTTGCATATAGGCTTTTTCTCATTATTTGAGAATACATTGCTTTACCTTTGGTTTTCAACATCTTCTCAAACAAAAGAAAACTATAGACACCTAAATCTAGCCACCGATAAGCTCCAATCAGGGTTTTGACCAATTTCCACCCAAAATACACAATTTGGCCTAAAAACACTAAAACATGTTAAATGATGTGAAACTGACATATTCAAGTGCTGATTTTGGATAAAGTATCATTAAATGGGGCAATGTAATTTATGGGCTAGCTAACTTTGATTAGATCATTTTGAGTCAAAATGCCAATTTTGCACTTGGGTGCTCTAGATTGCTCTTTCATATCAAATCTTCTTCATAAGACACGTGCCCTTATTATTTTCTATTGGTAACATCCTAAATGGCAATATGGTTTGAACGCATCTAACATCACCTTCTAATTCTAATATAGTCAAGTTTTGGACTAATAACAAGGCATTCTGATCAATTTGAGTAATTTGTGAACAAAGTGCTTAATCATGCTTAAGAGATAATTAATCTAAATTAGAGGCCTAATTTAGAATTTTAAGGAAACTTTTTGAACACTTATTTTTATAAATTAATTTTGAATATCTACATCATCAGGTGACCTCACTTCTTTGGAAGATGTCCCTAGGACATAAATGCCACAAATATCAGGATTCATACCTCTCATGCCTCATCAATGCCTTCAATGATGCCCTCCATGCCTCTTAATTTCCCCTTCTTGCAATTTCATGATGAGATAATTATAAAATTGATTCCAAAAATTGAATTAATCCTCAACCACACATCTCAATCTCAAGATGGATGGTTCAAGTTGATTCTAGACATTCTCAAAAATTTATAAATAAGAGGCCTCACCACATGAATTTTAAGACATGATTATGCAAATTCATAATGCATAATTGATTCCAAAATCCATTGTAACTAGTGTTACCATGCCAAATTGATTCCAATCTAAGCCAAGCTACAAGTCGAAGTTGCCAAGGAGACATGGAGGTAGCCAAGCTTCCATTTCCAAGGACTTCATGAGTACAAGATGAGTAAGCCACTAAAACAAGCATTTTGGAGCATCCAAGGAAGTTAAAAGAGTGTTTCTTTTGAATTTTATTTGTGTGTTTTATTCATGTTTATTAACTTAGCTCTCCCTAGTTTCTAGGCCTAGAGATGTTATGTTAGTTAGTGTGTTTCTTTCATTTTGTTTTCATTTTGGAACTAACACCATAATAACCATCCTCTCTTGAGTAAAATTCATAGATTAACAAATTAAACTATATGGGTGACTTCATTTCCCAATGAGAGGTCAAGGCAACTGATCCTTAGCATAATAGGCATGTTAACCCTAGAAATTACCAAAATGTTAACCAAATTTTACCCTAGATCAAATTAAGTCAACCCCCTAAATATTCAAAATTTTCATAAGTTCCCCTAGGTTTGAAAATGGCCACCATGGTCTTAAATTAGAGTAAGTCATACTTTGAGGGTCACTTAATATATGTTAACCTTTGTCATAATTATCCTTTTGTCTTAATATCATTTTATGCCACCTTTTGGGTTATTGTAAGGAATTGTATAGTTTTCCACAAAAAGACTAATCTCAAAGAGAAGCCTAATGCACGACATGTTAGGGAAGTGTTAGAGATAGTATTGAAACTAAAATGTTGTAGGTTCAATGTAAAATAAAGAATATCATCTACAAAATGGAAATTTTAGATGTCATACAGACTAAGGTTACTCATGTATCAAGTGTGAAAGCTTTAGAAATGTGTCTTAAGATCTCCAAATGTCATTTATAGGCTCATGTGACTTCAAAAAATCCAAAATTATCAAAAATGGGTTTCTCTTTCCTATCACTCCCTTGTACAGGTCAAGAAGGGTCAACAGTTTTCATTTCATAGGACAGGAGAAGAAGAGTTGAAGTAATTGAAATTGGGGGATGATATTAGTCCTTATGACCTTCCATTTCATGGTCATGGTTTCAATATTGATGGTTTATATCATATAAACAATCATTAATATTTTTAGTACTTCCAAATTGCCTATGCAACCCTAACATCTCAATTTTTCTCATTTGATGACACTTTAGTGATTGATCTACATGAAATAATTAGTGTATGTATAATTACATAGCATGTTCACCAATTTCATGTTAACTTCAATGAGTTTGGCATGTGTGGTCATGAAGGGATAGGCAAAATCATTCTCTTATATTATGATTGAACACCAATGGTCTCTAGAATAATGTTTTGGTATTTATAGAGTTCATTCTCCTATGATTAGCTTCAGATCAAAGGTAATACACTAATTTTCAATATATTAGATCATGTTTATGGTCTAAGTAAAATTCAATGGATAAATGGAAATGAAATCTCAAAGCATTTGAAACCAAGTAAAGTTGAAGATTGAACTCACATGCCTAGCAGACAGTCACCTATAGGTATGTACAAATAATTGTAGGACCATCTAAAACCTAAGAGATAGGTTATGTATGTTTTCATGACTTGAATGGAGTTGTCAAGTCATTTAGTGTTCATCAACTCATCAAGAAAAAATAAGGAGACTAAACAAGGGGGCACACAGTTATAAGTAGACACGCAGTCTTCATACCATTTTTTTTACCTATGGAAAGAGATGCAATAAATGGGATTTTTGAGCTTAAATACAAGATAGATCTCACATTTACTTATTGAGATGGTAAGACATCCTAAAACTTCAGCCTAAGATTAAATACCTTGAGATTAATGTTCATATACTAGAATAGAGATGAAACTATAAAAATTGAATAAAGTTGCTTAATGGGAGGATTTACCTTAATTTCTTCAAAAATATATCCTACCTCATGCATAGTCATCTCATGGTGGAAGTTTATGAGGTCTAAGAAAGCCTAATGGATTCATTTTTATAACCTAGGCCTAGAGGTAATGTATTAACACAATAAGAAGTTTCTAAGTTAAGAGAGATTTATGGTTGAATTTTTTTCAACTCAATAAAAATCTTGATGGAAACACTCATAAAACTATAGTGCCATTGAGCCCAAATGAACCTAGAACTTGCAGACTTGTAGTACATTAATGATAAAGGGATGAGAGCATGGTTTCAAGGTATAAATGGATACATTAAATTTTTATATGGACCTATTTACCTTAGAAGAAACCAAAAGTGTTAATTATAATTCTCAAACACATCTCACCACCTACAAGAATCTCTCATGTTCCCTATGAACACCTACAGTTTGAAGTGAGGACACAGACCAAAGGTGAAAGTTTAGTTGGTAGATATAAGTATAAGATGGAATCTCCATGTTGAAACCACTATCATATTGATAATATCACATTTATATATTATTACTAGAGGCAAGGATGAATATAGATAGTCATAGCTAAGGGTTATTAGGCTCAACCAAATTCATGCACACAGTCACAAACCTAGAAGCTAGTCATGAGATAATTTGATGTTTGAGACCTATTAAAGAATTTTAAATTATTTAGACTTGATAAATAAGGTAATAATAAATTATTAATACCCCTATAGTATCTTTATATTCAAACTAATATTGGAAGATATCTTTTTTTATATTAGAATAGAGCCACTCCATGATCAATAAGTTATGCCTACTAGGATTAAGAATTAGGCATGACCATTAGGCTTAAAAAATTAAATAATAATATCATGATATATTTAAAATCCATGTGATATCATTAATGGTATATTTTAGGGTTTATTTAACTTATTGGTTTATAGATAATAACTCAAATTGGCCATTTTATGCCTCAATTTGCCTCAGAGGTGTCTAGAATGCATAGTAAGAACTTGAGGCCCAAATTATTTCACTAAAATATATACATAAAATATGCATTGGGTCATAAAAACTTAGGTATAGTTGATAAGGGTCATTTAATTAAAATAAATGGCATTGGTTTGAGGGTTAAGGGCTTAAACTTTATGAATCATTACTAAGAACTTAAACGACCTAAAACCCTCATAAAATCCTCATAACAACCCAATGAGAAATATATGAAGAGATATCCATAAAAAATTGGTAAATTATCCTTGAAAGTTATTTCAACTTACTTGGCACTCTCCCAGGCTCCTTACCACTTAATATTTTTGTACCATGACTTGTACAGACATGTCAAATTCTATATTTTTTTACATTTTTTGAGGTGATTTAAAGGTACAAAAGGGAATAAATGAGTTAAAAACATGTTATAAGGTATTTTTATATGTGTTATAATTATTTATACCTAATTCTCATCTCATACATTCATGGAAACACCTCTACTGAGTTGGTTATTTAAGATTGTCTTGGACAAGAACAATCAAAAACAAGATGAGTGTCAAGTTGATTGTGAAAAGTGTGATTTTGAGTTTTCATTGAAGTATATATGATATAAAAAAGGAAAAATAAGTCTTGGTGAGGTGTCTCACACTTATAAAATGAATCTCCTTGAGTGTATATAAGTCATCACAGTGACAAATGTGAGAATTGAGGGTTAGAAGGCTAATGAGTGATTGCAAGAAAGTGAATGACATTTGGTAAAGATAATGTCATAAATTGAGGGGTGTATAATGAATTTGACAAATCATATTTCCACCCTCTAAATTTAATTCATATGTGTTAATGAATTCTAAATCAAGTTTAGATAGATAGTGAACTCCTCATAATGAAAGTCATTTCAAGAAGGACAATGAAGTATCCTTATGCCAACCTCAAGAAGATGTCATGTTTTAGATGGAAACTTATATAAGATATCTTCATGATATATTATATAAATCCTCTTTTATTTTAATTGGTCTTTAATATTTGACATTTGGCATTGTGACTCTCCAATGCCACCCTTTCTCTCTCCTCTCCCATGCTCTATATATGGAAGTCAATTCAGCATTGTAAACTATCCACAATTGGTATGGCAAAGCATTGATGGTTTGACATCTTGTTTTTCCTTTAAATAAAGTTTTCTCAAGCTATTTTAATCTTTTAAATTATTTATTAAGTATGTCAATTAGTCTATTTGGATGATAAGTGATGATTGTTTCTCCTTACTTCCATTATGCTCTTATATTCATTATGTGAGTAATATTTATTATAATAAGTCTCATTAATTCTATATATTTATTAAGTTTATTTTAAAGTGTAAAGGAGATTAGAAAAATATAATATCATACCTCATATTTACCCACCTTTGGAAATGCATGGCAATCTACCTCCATGAAGAAACACTTGTACTAGAAGAACCTTTGAGTTGAGATCAGTTTTAATAATTTACCTTCTTAGTAAAAATGCAAGCATGTTTATGGAAATATCTTTGGTGTATCACATACATTATTATAGGTTAATTTTATGATTCCTTCTTCCCTTTTTAGGCCCAATAGTGATTATACTAGTGTATTTGAGAGCTTGAATAGTTAGATCAATGGAGCTAGCTCATAATCTAGAGATCTATCTCTGGTAACAACTTGGCTATATGAAGAGATAGTTATATGTTATCCAAAATTTTAGAAGCTCTGATTAACTTCTCTAGGGTGAAAATTTGGGCTATAATAGGGCTTCAAACTTATGTATTTATCCCATACATTCTTGTTTATTTTTTAATCATGTAATGTGTAATAATCAAGTATGATAGTGACCTATATTATAAATTAGACCTATAGATGTGATGTCCCTATGACTAATATGTAAATAGGATAAAATAAGGAAGCTTTTCTCACTTGAGTGCTTGATAAAATTCTTTTGGTAACTTGCCTTTAGTCTCTATAGGTATTTTCTATGTTAGGAATGAATGAGGGTTGATCTTATATTTATACCAATCCTTTTGGATAATATTTCACATTAAGTAACTTAATTTGACCATAGGATATGTTTCATTTGAAAAAAGGATGACTTTAGGTCACTAGAAACTTTTGTTTGGATAGGCATTGGACACTTGTGCCTGAATAGGACATAAGTGTCTAGGCAATTAGAAAATAGGTGTAGATCTTTAACTTGTGGAGATGGAAGATAAGTAGGTTTATAACATTTTGGGCTAGATATCAGGTTAGACTCATGATAATAACATAGGTTAGATCAATATTTAATTAATTATCCATAAAGAGATAGTGTGTGCAATCCTTTTGGAAGTGGGAAAGGTCTAAAAGCTGAAGGCACACCCATGATATCTATTTGTCAAGTGTACAAGACTTAGGTGTTATATAATTTAAAAATGGTGTCTACACCATATAATTAGCATGTCAATGACATGATAAATTACCAAATTATACTCATATATATACACATAAAGGGGTCACTTGAAAGGGGACTTGACACTCATATATTACACATCTATACTCTACTTCCCATTAAGCAAATGTTCCCTATGCTTCCCAAATCATAAATATATCACTAGGAGTAGTCACAATCCAAGTCTGAAGCATATCAAATTCAATTTAGATCAAATATTTTTAAGTATCAAATCCAAATCATTATCTTCATTCATATAGTGAAAGAGCTAATTGCATAATAATACTAGGTGGGAGAACTCTATGTGCCTTGATTTCCCTATTTGAGTATAGGATACATAGGCAATGGTCAATCATTAAATGGGGTGATTTGGGTTAGCTTATTCCATTACACATTTTGGGTTTTTACAATTTTTTAGTCAACATAATCACTTCTATGGTTTCATGGCAAAGGAAGCTTATTTTAGGAATTATGTGCATCATTAGGGTTTAAAATTGCACATAAAAATCTTTCAAATAAAGGCAAAGGTTACTATAGATCATAGGTATTATTTTATACATAAGTCACTATCAACCACTATATGTTAGTATCGATAGTCGATACTAATTGAATAATTATGAAGCCAACCTTGTGCAAATAGAAACACAATTATGGTTATGGACAAATTACATGCCTAATTTAGTTTATTTTCCACTGTCAAAGTAGTCATAATGAGATAATTAGTAAAAAAATATAATTAATTATCCCTTTTTTGTATTTACTATATTTAGCATATTCCCCCTGTCAAATCATTTTAATACATTTCAATATTTTACATTTAGATTCATGCTTAGATACCATATTTAGTAATATGAATTCAATTGTTAGTTTTTATCCTATTAGGGTTTCTAAAACCAAAATAGGGTAAAACACATTAATATTAGGTAGAGGAAGTCATCCTTGGAATAATCCTTTTTCAAGTCTCTAAATTCATTATAAATGTGAATGTTCCCAACATGTTTCACAATCAGGATGATATTAGACATCGAAGGTGAATAATCCATGGGTTGAATATACCTGACATTTGACAACTATAGGATTTCATATTTGACTTAAAAAATAAATTTGATTATGTATATTTTGAATATTTTTATTTATTGGTTTAGTGTATGGATTAAATACTAAATTATTAATTGTTATGGATGGATCAAGGTAAGGCATGTCAAAATAAGTACAAGCAAATAGCTTCATATAATCTATTGAAATTTCTCCATATTAATTATCTTATTTTTGTTTTAATGTTAAAATAATTAATACAAATTTATGGTCTTATTTAATACCATAGTTAAATTCACTTCATTCAGTAATGCAATAGATCCTCAATGTAAGGTGCAGTAGGCAAGGAACTAAAATTTTCTAATGTGATATCCTCTTCCATATCACAAAATCAAGCATGATTACTAACCTTATGAGGGAATAATGGTTTATGATGAAAACTGGTAAATTAGTATAATATAACATGCATTCTTTAATATATTCCTCATTGGAAAATTTATCAAGTGTATGTAACTTATGTGAAGCATTTTTGTCAATAAAATTTAGATATTTTAGCTCTAAATATGAAACATGATAGACTTCATTTTGGAGTGTCATATTACCCTTATAAAATTTATCATGTAAAGGTTTGTATATTGAATCATTATATTTTTTTTGAGTATCAAACTTACCCTTATATTGTTGGAATGTTTCTCCTTAGCGCCAACACTTTATCGAAGACCTGGTTTGAACTCATGAGAATAGGGGATTAGTGGATTGATAATTCCTTATTCATTTTTTACTAACCCATAACCTTTATATCTTGTGATTTTTTCACAAATGTAACCTTTTTCCATATTTATCTAAATTACTAGGTGATATACCACTAGGTTTCTTAGGTTGATTGGAATTAATTAAAGTGTTAATCATAGGTTACTTACCCTTATCCATGAGAGGTGGAAAATCATTAAGCATGAAATAGGTAAAGGTTGTCTATAATTTTTAGTAGTAAAATATAATTAGTTAATACCAAATGTATAAATGTTATCACTATACTTTTTGGTTGTAAATTCAAACTAGATAATGATAATATATGTTATCAGGTTTGTAATCATCGTCTTCACTAGCATTTTGAATATCTAATACATTTAATAGGCTCAACCATATTATGCACATGTGTTCAATTTCTAGGAATATAATGTTGGGGTGTTATTATCTTAGGTTGAGGCATTTTATAAAATGAGGGATAATGACTTCCATAGGTTTAACATGTTTGTAATATTAGAAAGAAATATCATCTTTAATGCAATTATAAATTTACCCTTCATTTATGAATTTTAAGAATTGATGTAATGTAAAGAGAAGATCATTCATAACATGAATTCAAGGTATACCAAAAAATAGGTTGTGGCTAAATTCATTAGATATTACTTGAGATTCCATAGCTAGAGTCTTAGTGATGTGATCACAAGAGAGGGAATCAACTTAAGGACTACCTTTACCTTTGTGATACATGGATATAACACTCAAAATCTCCCATGGACACACTTATAAGCACATTTTATTATACTTGACACAAAATACATTTCTTCATCAAAATCAACTTCATGTTACAAAGAAATGATGCACACTCTCACATACTTATATATAGGCTAATTTAGACATAAACAACAACAAGAAGATGCATACATAATATTTCATGGATTGATTACCTTCACACTCTCCCTTGTCTCTTTGCATTCACCTCTATTTCTCTCTCTTAAAAATTAAATCATCTTCCCTAATTTGAATCTTTTATGACCCTCATTTTCCTTCTACCATTTCTCTTCACCTTCCTTATCCCATTCAAAATACCTTCATTCATTCACATTCTAGGCCATTACTTTTATTTTAACTTCATTCAAGATGAAATTTCCTGTTTTTATAGGTCAAAACTACCACTAGTTATATAATCACCTCTAATGGTTTCATAGCCACCTCTGACTATTTCAAAACCACAACACATATGTAGACCAGTGGTTTAATCACTATGAAAAACTATAAACTTATGAAGGCCATAACTTGAGCATATAAACTCAGATTGGGATTGATTTTTTTTTAATTTCACTACTCTTCAAGAGGAATACAAATTTAAATAATATTTGGGTGTAATTAATATATTGATTGCCTTTTATCCTTTTCCCCACAACTTATCTAATTTAACCCTTTAATTCATGTAGTAACATCCTAAGTAATACCAATGATTAAAAGACTCAACAAATTTCTTGTAACCATATATCTATCTAAAACCAATCCTTCTATGGTGTGTTTGATGATATTGAAGTTTAGAATTATTGATATTCCTTTTGATCATATTCATCATGAAAAGAATGAAAAACACACAAATAAAACTACATGAACATATGCCACTCTATTTTGGGTTAATTCAATATTAAATGAATGCTTGAGTGCTCCTGCATCAGCACCTAAGGTTTTTAAAATGTGAGATACTACTCATATGGATGGAATAAGTGGTAAAACTAATATTTTTCCCATGAAGTATAATTACCATGGAATTCCCTTCAAACACACCAAGTACTTCACATAATTGTCACTCTTTCTCTTCCACTTCCAAATCCTTCCAAGCTTCAAATCCTTTCTTATTTTCTTACCTCTGCTCTTATTTTTAACCCTTTGTGGGATTGGACCCACCATATCCCAATTGCCTCCACCAAATTCATATATTCTCTCTTCATCTATTTTTGATCTAAAACCCATAATCATTTGACCACCTCCACTAAGTGCCTTCATCATCATTATTTTTCCAACCTTCATTATTTTTGAACCAATCAATCCATCAAGGCTCAACTCTTATTGCATGTCCAATATTACTTTAGTATAATCAACATACAATTGGGAATATAAATGGTCACCTATAGCCTATAATACTACCTCTAGGATAGTATTCACCTCCTCATCTTTTACATTCCTCATTGATATGTCAAGAAACTCCACCTCTGCTTTGACATCATCTTCTTATCCATGTGATTGGGTTGATAACAAACTTAGTTTCTCCATCTCATCACTCAATTATTTCATTATTATCATATTTGCATAAGCTCTAGGATGATTTGTATCTCTTCCCTTTACCACAAACATGTCATGTGTAAAGAAACTTTCACTCTCCTTATCCATATTATAATAATGCATACCTTGAATCATAAGATCCTCTTCACCAATAATTAATTATAAGGGTTAATCCCACGTGTGCCACACCACCTTCATTCTTCATTTATTTTTTTAGAAATAAGTCCATTGTCTCGGGATATTTGCTTGACACTATTCCTAATGAGTGACTTTCTTCATCTCTCTTTGTCCAAATGATTTTTGGACCAACCTCTATTTCTAAGTTTTGAACTTTAGCTTCCACCATTCTACCCTCTATCCAACTCTAAATATATAATTGTGATACATATCCTTCTCTATCCACTGATGTCCTATTGATAATGTTGTATTCTTATTTCCATTCTCTTCCAATTGATTTTTTGAGAGTATTCTCTCTCATGTATAGCTATTTTTAATGAACTTCATCTTGAATGTCCTCTTGAGAACATTTTTATACCATCACTTTCCTACTCTCTCTTGTCTCTATGATGACTTAAACACAATCTTATACTAGTGGTATATCCTTACCAACCAATTATTTAATTTTTTATGCCATATCATCCTCTTAATTCACATCCTCACTTTGGTTCTCATAAAAATTATCATGTTGGACCGAACCACACTTTTCATTTTATTTTCTATCTTATCCATAGTTGGTCGTGCACATTGAAAAACACATTGAGGGAACCAATATTTCTAAACAACATCTTCATCATGCCTCATAAACATTTTTTCAAACTCTTATCCATTTCTTGTATGTTTCTCATGGCTTTTATTCACATTATGGATTCCTAAAGGTCCATTCTCAATAACCTCTATGGTTATCCTCTCCTCTTTTTTTTCTTATTTCCTTCTTCAATTTGATGGTCTTCAACCATACTTTCATTATGTGCATTATCTTGAACTTCATCTATCTCCATTTTATCTTTCATGGAAACTTGCAACTCCTTGTGGCTACTCTCTTCTTTGACCTTTATTATTTCCTTTAAGGTATCATATAGTTTCCCTTGGTTGTCCTCAATCCTTTTACCTTCAAAGTGAAAAATGATAAATGCATTTCCGTCATTCATCAAGGAAAATTCCAAACCTTCTCAGATATGAGTTGTAACTAAATACGTCTCATCATCAATAAATGGGCCTCCTTGTTCTAGTTCAATAACTATCACATATATATCCTCCTTCATGAGGACTCCTTCCCTTATGGGATACTCAAAAACTTTATCCTCCTTGATATTTTTAAAATAATATTTGGGATTCTCACATTTAAACCTCACTCTCTCATTATCTTTCAAGACAAACTTATTCTCTTCACTCAAATCCTTCCCCTTATTACTCCTTAAACTAGATTTGAGATACTCACATATCAAATTCACTCTTGTATTTCTTTTCTTGTAAATATTCTTCCTTTTTTCTCTCTCAAGTCTCAAGACATGAAACTTTTACATCTACTCTAAAGTATTGGGTTCACAACATTACCCATAATCTTATAAACCATGTGTTCCCAAGTCCTTGCCTTATTATTTCCATTTCATTATCTCCTTTCTTGGATAATCTCCAATACTCAACTATAACTCCAAATAGTCTATTATTATCAACCTTCACCCTCATGCGGTCTTCAATATTCTCCTCTTAAAAAAATATCTCTAACTCAACAATCCAATTAATGAACTCATTTGGGATCTCTTTACCAAAAAATAAAATAATATTACTAGTGTGTTTACCTCTTTCCTTCATCTTGACCTCAGTTGGACCCTTTTATCTTCTAACTGGTCCTCTCTCAAAGACTTAAGACTTTACTTTAATGGATAAAAACATTTCCACTTACAACTACAACATCTTCACTTTGTGCATATTCGATCATGTCAAATATTCCTTGCACTCCCTTTGAATGCAATAAATTAAGATAGATATACAAATTATCCTACTTATTAAATCTAAACTTAGAGAAGGTAATCAAGTAAAATCTATTATCATACTTTGTATATTGGGGGAATGACCAAATTGGATCTACTAAACCTAACCAAGGGATATCTTATCACAAAACACTAAAGGAGAGGGTTCCAAATCCTCTAGTCAAATAACACTATGCAATAACCCTATCTAGGTCTTCTAATACATAAAATAAAACTAATATAGTGCTCACCAAATCTTATGGCACAAAGGGGGATGGTTTAACACAAATAAACAATCAAGGGATCATGGTAGGAAAATGGGGGCCTAGATCACTTAAGGTGGAAGATGGAAATAAAATAAAACCCTATATCTATACTAAGTTTAAGTACATATGTAATCTAAGCAAGGAGTTATACATTCAAAACCTATTACTTTGTGTAATATTTATCTATCAAATGAAATAATGAAAGTTAGAGATACTTATATTTGGACAAACCCATTGAGTCTCAATATCTCCCTTGGATAATGGTTATTTTAAATAGGTTATTGTGGATTTGTAAGGATCATAATATAAAAATAAGCTTTAGGATAAAATCCTCCTAATTTTCATCTAAAACTTCCCACTATATAAGTTATCTTCTCTCCAAGGAAAACCCTAAGAAATGGCTCTTTAAAATGTAGATGTAGTAAAATTATGAGTTTTAATAATGTAAAAATGAATGTTCCTCATATTAAATTAAAATGGAAATGGCATTTATAACAATGGATAGGTCCTAACCCTTACATAGTTTCAGCTAACAAGGTCAGCCAACATGACTTAATTTTAAGAAAAAGTTATCATTAGACCTTAAATTAGGTCAGCCAAGATAACTAAATTCTATAACATGTGCTTTAGCATTCATAACAAGGTTGACCATGTTGAGTTAGTATGAAAAATAGTGTTTCCTTAGTTATGGACTATTTTAAAGGATAATTGCTTAGGAAAATAAATAAATGGGGTTTATTTGCTTATGGAGTTTGATAAACAAGATTTGTATTAGTTTTAGGTAATGATAGTGGGTTTAGGTACGATAAAATTAACCAAAAATGTTGAAAAACACCAATGGTCTTCCTACCCCTTTCCTAATGTACCCTTTAAGGTGTGCACTCAGAGAGATTGAAACTCGATAGGTTCATACAAGAGAAAAAGAATTAGTCAAAGATAAAGTTTAAAGACATTGTATGTATATAATATGCATCAAGGGGAATATTGAGAATGATATTATGGAAAAAATGAGTGAAAATTGTTACATAAGCATGGTATTAATCCTTAATATAAATGAGACATGATAAGCAAATGTGAAAGCACTAAGATTTTGTTTGGACAATAAAGATGTAATAGTATCTTACTAGTAGACAAAAAGTTGGTGTTTAAGTATTTTTCATTCACACCTACATAAAATAAGATACTAAAAACATAAAATGAGATACAAGGTTTTAAGGCTTACCTATGACTGGAAATATTACACACCATTGATCCAATGATGTGGGAGTTCCTTTTTAGCTATGAAGAACTACCTACACACAAGATAAAACCTAAAAAAGATTTATTAATAAGATATGTAAATGGGCTTCCTAGTACTAGACCAATCCTAGGAAGTAGTATATTTCTTAATAAGGATGTCAACCCACTATATAATCACTAAAATGGATAAAGATAGTAAATGAAATTATATTAATGTATATAGTGATATAGATATGAAATTGAGATAAATTAAATTAATCAACATCCATTGCATGGAGATTAGCAAAATGAGCATTCTAATAAGATTTAACTAAGTCTTCTTCTACTTGTATTACTTATAATTGATCGGCAATGGCCTCTATGGTGGGGGTGAATATAATTACACAAATTCCTAATTTAAAGGAAATGTCACTTTGGGTGAATAAATAAGAATGTCAAACTATAGGCAAGTCATGAATGGTGATTACATCATGTATAACTCTAGGAAATGTCATCTACAAGTGAAACATCATAATTTAATAAATAGTTGATAAAGATTAAATCAGGGTGCTGATTTAAATAGGTTTGAATTGCAAATAAAAATGGATTTCAGTAGAGATTGATGTCAATTTGTAAGATTGATGTTGATTCTAGGAATCATAGTATAGATAAAATTCTGAGGATAGGGGCCTAAAGATTGGTTTTGATGGGATCTAGGATAGCTTAGGATGGCTTAGGATACTATGTTAATACTAAAGGTGATGAATAAGACTGTAAAATAGAATGAAAAATAGATATAAATGCTTAAAATAAGTAATGTACTTACTTTTATAGAGCCTCGAATTTATAGTAATTACAAGGCTAATGAGTGGATTTATAACCTTTAGATGAGTTATGATGGGCTGACACAAGAGTATGTATTCTATTAGGTGATAAATTGAATAACAAACATTCTATAGAAATTATTTTAGCATTCCAATGCAAATTATGGGTGAAAAAAACTTAAGGGAAACCTGTGGTTAAATTATTGTTGATTCAATAAAATCAACATCAATCAAAAGGATCAATATCAAGTCTTGTCTAAATTTACCAAAATCTATTGAAATGGTTTCAATCTTGAGTTTAAACTAGGCCTTAAGTTATTAAATGGATTTGGGATAGTAATGGAGTTGTTAGGGGGTTAAAATAATTTGCTTTTATTATGCTTTGGGAGATTTAGCTAGATTTTAACCATAGGTAATTAGTTAAAATGAATTACTTAAGTGAAAAAGTAATTAATAAAAATAATTATGTGAGTTAAGGATAAAATATTAATTGGGTAATTATATGGGGTGAAAAAGGAATGGAATAATAAATTAGAAATAAGACCTAGACCAGTACAAATATTATTATGTAAAATCATAGTGCCTACATTTACCCCTTTTTGTTAAGTAGTTTGTAATAACCTACTGCAAGATAAAAAAATATGAGATTTATAATGCCCTAAGTTTATATGAAGAGTTATCCCCCCTCAAACTAGGATTCGGTGAGGGATGGTGAGGTGGTGATGAGTTTAAAAATGAGGTGGTAATGGATAGGATAGATAACAAATGAGCATCGAAGCTGCAAGGGTAGCATGAAAGTATAATTTTGCATGAACAAGATTTAGGATATCCAATCATAAATTACCCAAGGAAATTAATCATTTAACTTCTATAACTATTAATTAGTGGGCTTAATTAAGGTAATCAAGAGAAAAAAGGCTAGGATGGGTTGACCAAAGCATCTAGTGTGTTTGGGTTAAGTACGTTACCTAGAGATAGTTGTTCTCAAGATGATTTACACTCTCAAGATACACTCTCAAGATGATCCTAAATGAGTGTAGGCCTACTAAATAATATGGTACCAATAGGTGGTTTACATCCAATATCTAGTAATGCTAGGTAATAAGTAACATGATAGTTATAATAAAAGATAACTTAGGTGGCCTTTGGGAAAGACTGGAAGGATGTAAAAAAATTATAAGTAGTGCAAAGAATAAGCCAAATGGATCCAATTGATATGAATTTATATGGATCATCATTGATTTAATATAATCAATTCCAATCATAATATAATTTACATTGATCTCTAGGGGCTATAAATAGTATGCCTAACATGTTAGGCACTCATTTTCAATCAAGACCATGTGTACAAGAGTAAAAAACTTAACATGCATTTACACATTTGGGATAAGTAAAAATCATGGAGGATAGTAGAAGTAGATAGAGGAGGTGGTGGTGATCTCATGATGAGGAAGGCTTGAATTTTTTCTAATTTTTTTGAATTTTTTGTATTTTTAGCATTTGTAGGATTTTTTTTGAATTTTTTAAAAAAATTTAGAATTGTTTAGATTTTTTTTCAACTTTTTAGAATTTGTTTAAATGATTTATACTAGTAAAAATTTATGAAGGAATCGACATTTATCATTAACATATTGAAATTGATCTCATTTTATTTGTCATTGATCAAATCACAATCAACATTGATCTTGAAGGATCGATATCGATTCTTGAGGATCAATGCTGATTTAAGCTAAGATAAGATAATTTTAAGAGAGATTAAGAGTATAAGACATAAAAATATGAATGTTGACCTATGATTATGGGCACAAACATGATTTATGATGTAGGACCAAGTTTCACCACTATTATAGTAGTTACAGGATTAGATGAGTGATGATTATTAAGAGCACATGGAGGCTATTAGTTTTAGAGGCTTGAACCATTATCACCATTTTCACAAAAATGTGGGGTTACTGGTAACTTTTTTAGAGTGTTTGTATGTAACTATGGGGACATTATGATTTCCTACAAGGGAGATCACCATGATGGTAGATGACATCTCCCATATACTTTGACTACCAGTATAGGATGTAATGATTATACTAGTGGATGAGAGGGGGTGTGTAGTATCATTGGAATGAATGTATGGAAAGGATGCACTAAACATCACATTCACTATTATAGTTTTATTATTGAATATCTATATGAGGAGGATGTAGAAGGGAGACTAGTCATGATAATAATGATGATAGCCATCTCCTACTATGCATTGCCAGATCTAGGGGAGGTTGATTTCCCTAGAGTTTGATCAGTGTGGTGGTGGACATGTGGGATCATCATGTAATATTTTCATGGGATCTAACTCTATTCACATATGTGTATAATGATTTATGGGGGTGGAGAACATAGTGGAGTTTTAAGTTGGATGTGACCTTTATTTTATAGTGTTGGGCTTATGAGCACATTAGATTGGTCTACCCACTTGGAATTTCATGGGCATGATGACACCAGATAGCATCTAGCATGGGCTTCCTTTAGTGGAAGTAAGACCTTGTGAGACATTTTACTAATGGAGTTTTACATGACCTAGTGTATTATCATTGGGTGCTAGAGGAATTACAGGAGGGGGATGTGATTTAGAGACCATATGTGGGGTTTTTAGCATGGCCTAGGGTGGAGATAGATAAGATATATTTAGATAGGTGGCTATAGGGGAGGAGAGTAGAGTGCCTAGGGTATTTTTATTTTGAGAGGGTAAAGAGATAATTTGAGTTAGTATAAAGTATCCCAAATGCATTATAGTTTTATAATAAGGATAATACAGAGATTGGGTTGTTAGAGGCCCACTATATAAATCAACATGTAGGACCAAATTAGGATCTAGTGGACATAGATGTGGATGATCCAAGATCTACTTTAGAATATTCATTATGATGGGGTGATCAGATGGGAGAGAGGTAGGAGAGATTAGTATAGGCTCAGTAGGATGCAGGAGATGTGGATATGGAGGAGGAATCAAAGGTAGATATATACGTGATTTTTGTAGAGTGTAATGCATTGAGGTAAGAGTGTGATGTATTACAAGGATAGGTGACCACACTATAGGGGACCATTTCATAAATATAGGGGAGTTATGATTATTTATAGGTATAACTGGAGGTATGTTAGGTCAGTCACAATTATGCAATGTGAGATCATGATAGCTATAGGGTAAAAAGGGATAGACTGAGGGGAGGTGTTATGGTTATAGGTAATCTAGGTATAGGGGGAGCAAGATCTAGCATAAGATAGGGTGTAATGACCCTAGATAGATACCAATATGTTTTTATAGAGTTCTAATATTATGATTAATTCATACTAGAGTGTAAATTGGAGGTACCTTGATATGCTATAAATGTATTGACATAGGTGAGATCCTCAAGATGGATGCAAGGTGACTCATCTATCTTGGGGAGTGTAGTACAATGGAGAGGTGGTAGGGATGGAGGTAGGGATGGAGATGTAGGTGGAGGTAGGGATGGAGATAGAATCCATTTTATTGATTACTTATATTTTGTACATTATACTAGCTAAAGAGCCATTTTGTATATTGCTATACTTTCAGACTTCTAATGATGTACATTTATGAGTTATATATGTGTGTGTATAGATTTTAGACTTTATTATGAGTTAACATTATATGTTTTTAGATTATGTTGATGTGATTTGATTTATTGATTTAGATTATGTGATGCATTTTAATTATTGCCATGATTATGGATTTATTATGTGATTTATATAATGATAAAAAATGATGTATTTTAAATTTTGATTTATGTTTTTATGGATGAAAATGATGGGATAAGTTATAGTGATTAATTATTTTATAATTAAATTTTTATGAGATTTTTCGGATAGATAATAAATTTAAACAATGGATAGTTTGATTAGATTTGTTTAAATTTTTAATGATTATGATAAAGAGTAAAGGAGGTTTTTATGACTTTTTATTGGGTTGGACCTTAATAAAAAAGAGACAACTTGATATATCTACATGTGCATCCATTGTTTGTTGTTAATAATTAATTTTAACAACCCTATGTCAATTAATTTTAGGGATCCTTATAAAGTAATTAATATAGATTTGATTTTCACATGATGAAGTTCAAAGCTTAATTTATGAGTAATATAAGTCTCATATCTTATTTCAGAGATGTAAGGCTAACCTTAGGACCTTCCACATATATTTATCAATGTGAGAAGTCTATAAATTTAAATAAAGTTAATAAATGTATGAATCCTTCTTGGGGTACTTTAGATTTTTCTTTAAGGCTTTTGCTTTTAGAGGCATGCTTTAGAAAACTAATCAATACAAGAAGTTTTCTACCATATTTGTTACTTTAGATAGCCATCCTTTGAGGGAGTGGTCTATAATTGAGGATATATGTTTATGTAACTATCCTTCAAGGGATCAGTCTATGATTTCATGCCTTTATATGGATAGTATTCCTTCAAGTGAATGAAATAATAATTAGGAGATACACATGACCACAATGATCAATCTAGGAGAAAGAACCCATAGCAAGACCCTGCAAAACAATTCTAAGGAATAAATAAAATAGATTTATTCCACATAAAAATAATAGTTGATATCCTTAATTTATTCTAGGGCTATAATTTTCTAAATATTATCCCTATGTAATCTCTTAGATTGTAAAATATATATAACTCAAATATTTTTTTATGTGATAACAAACTATTTATCATGAATACACGAATAGAGAAAATTGAAGATATTCTATTTTCAAATATTATGTGAAAAATATTATTTAGAGAATATCAACGGTAAAACAAATAAACTAACCTAGGTAAATATAATTAATCCTAGGTAAAAATTAACTTACCTTAGGTAAAACAAACTATCCCTAGGTAAGCTTAGACATACATTATTATAACACCCTCTCATATGCAAAATTTAGGGATTATAAAATAGATATGGGTCCCATCTACTAGGCCTGATAAGGTACCCATGTACAAACTAGTCAAAAAACATAATAAAATAAAGGAAGGTATGAATTAATTTAAATCTCCCCAAGTAAAAATTCATTGACCCCAATCATCTCTTTCAACTAAAGATAATGAGGAGAAGCTAAAGGCTTAGTGAAGATGTCAACAAGCTTATTAATTGTAGCCACAAACTCCAAAGAAAAAACTTCATCATGAATAAGTTGGTGAATGAAGTGCATGTGAATATAAATGTGTTTGGTGTATTTATTCTCAATATTATTATGTGAAATATTAATAATACTTTGGTTATCATGCCAAATAAGAGTAGGACCCAACTAGGTGAAGCCAAATTCTCCAAGCAACTATCAAAGCCAAAGGATCTCTTGATTGGCTTTGACAACACCTCAATATTCTACCTCAGTGGAGGATAATGAAATATCTATCTATTTTTTTCATGACCAATAAATTGGACTAGAACCAAGTGTGAATGTAAATCCACAAGTGTATTTGTGAGTGTCAACATCACCAGCCCAATCCAAGTTAGTATATCTAACAATATGTGAACTCTATGGTGTGAATTGTATACCAAAGTGTGTGGTGCCTCAAATGTAGCATAAAATATTCTTGTATTATTTCTAATGACTCTCATGAGGCTCACATGAAAACCAAGAGATAAGGTTCACATTAAATTTAATGTTAGGATGTGTATGATTTAGTTATAAAATACTACCAATAAGTTATAGATATAATGTCGAATCAACAAGGAGTCATGTAGGTTGTAGATAACACAACACCTAACTAAAATAGAATGGGGGAAAGCTCACAATCATGCATTCCAAACCTATGAATAATATATTTCCCATACTTTCATATTCTAATAGAGATACCCTCATAATACTGATGAACTTGAAGGCCAAGAAAAAATGCAAGCCCCAGATCTATCATGTCCAACCTATCTACCAACTTGTCCTTGATGTCCTAAATCAAGGAGTATAAACTACTAATGAGGTTAAGGTAAACAACATACATAACCAATATCACAATATCCTCACCTTTCTTTAGGATATACACATTATGATTTGACTCATAATGATTAAAACTAGAACTCAAAAGAAAAGAGTCCATCTTCTCATACCAAGCTCAAGGAGCTTGTTTGAGACAATAAAGAGAATCATGAAGTCTACAAACTAATGATGAGTCATATACAAATCCTATAGGTTGATCTATATATATCTCCTCTTGGAGATAACCATCTAAAAATGCACTCATCACATCCATCTAAAAAATTGACCAATGATGTGAATCAAAAAGAGAAAGTACAAGAAAAATATAATACATCTTAGTTATAAGGGTAAAGGTTTTAGAGTAATAAAATATTTCAACCTATAAAAAACCCTTATCTACTAATCTATATTTTTACTTATCAATTGATCCATCTATAGCATATTTGTTCTTAAAGACCCATTTACATCTTACAAGTTTTCTTCCCTTAAGAAGAGGAACAATATCCCATATATGGTTTCATCAATGAAGAATACTCATTGTATATGACAACATCCCACTCATGCTTACTAATGGCCTTAAAAATTAACATTGGATCATCAGTAATGGATTTTACCATTAGAAAAACACTAGATGATATAATTGGTTATGATGAGAATCATATGGATCAGTAACAAAGGAACCAATTGCCTGTAGAGTGCCTTCTGCCCACTTATGCATATATGATGAAGTATATGGTTATGATGGTTGAATAGTTACAACATCAAAATCATCCTCATCGTGATTAATAAAAATCAAATCCACACTATCATCTATATAATAAGGAGAAGGAGAATAAGTACTAGATGTAGACTCTTGTGGAGTGATTATCTCTTCAACACATACATCCCATCGAAACAACACATCATGTGAGACATGATCAAAAAGGTGTTAAGATTTTACATCTTCACAATAGCCAAAAAAATAAGTGGTTATATTTTCTTCTCTAATGATTTATGTTTGTCATTAGGGATAAATTCCCATGCCTAACTCTCTAAGACATAAAAAAATGAAATGTCAGGATTGATCCTAGACCAAACTTATTCAGGTGTCATATTTTACATAGATTTGTGAGGCATATAGTTTTGAATATATTTTGGACAATTTACTACTTCATCCCAATATTTTGGACCCAATTTTGAGAATGAATCATATAATTTACCATCTCTTTCAATGTTTGATTCTTCCTCTCTACTATACCATTTTGTTAGGGAGTGTATGGTATAGTGAATTGATGTTAAATGTCATGCTCATTGCAAAAATCTAAAAAAACATTACTATCATATTCCCCCATTTTATATGTGTATCTTCTTAAGAGGAAGATATGATTGTTTTTCAAAAAAGGCTTTAAAATCCTTGAAGGTCTCAAATACTTCACTTTTCAACTTGAGAAATTATACCCAAGTTTTACAAGTGAAATAAATAATTAATGCGAGTGAATATTTGGCCCATGAAAAATAATGAGTTGGAAAAGACATCAAATCACTATGAACCAACTCTAAGGGTACATGTGTACATTTAACCTTACCAATTAGAAATATATCCTAGTGTTATTTACCAACTAGACATCCACAACACACTCCATCAATACATGAGACCTTTGGATGGCCATTAATAATATTTTTTTCACTCATTTGATTCATATAACCATAATTTAAAGCCCTAGCCTTTCATTCCATAAATTACTAAGACTATCACCATGTCCTACATGTGAAGAACCAGAAGTCCTAGAAGAAGACTCAAACTTATCAAAAACATAGAGTCTTGTAGAATGATATTCTATACATGTAGCAATTATCTCACTAGGATCATTACATTCTCTTATTACAACATCATGTAGAGTAAAATCCATAGTTTTATCAGTATAAAAATGACATATTTGATACATAAAGAGAATATTAGAAGATATTTGGGGTACAAGTAATACATAATTAAAATAACCATCTTATTTTTTTTATAGTACCTAATCCCAAAAATTCAATATTTGAATAGTTCCCCATGATAATATGTGATGTAATAAAATATGTAATAGAAGATAAGAGATACTAAGAATGTGTGAGATGATGAGAGGCACCTGAGTCAAAAATCCATTGATCATGAGATGAAGATATAGCTCTACCTGAAAGTTCTTTCACTTTCCCTATAAAAGGAGTAGAATTTGGAAAAGGAACAAAAATATTGTGTTGTTTCAATGCTACCTCTAATGTTTCCATCTTATTAAACATCTACTTTCATCATTATTAAGACCACCACAAAAGTTACAAGGACAAAAAAAATCTTCTTTTGCTTAAAAGACTTTTTGTTTTTAGAAGATTGAGGAGGTTATGTAGTGGTGTTTGTAGGTTTATTGAAATATGGTGGCCTCTTCTTAGATTTAGGTGAAGGTTTTTATTTTTAGGTATTAACCATTAAGGCAAGACTAGAACTAGGTAGAGCATCTAAGTCCATTAGTTTTATTTGCTCTCTTCTTAGTCTTTCACAAAAAAAATCAAAAGAAGGCCATTTAAATTCATCACCTAATGTATACATCATGGTATAGAAGGTAGATGAAAATACATTATATGGTCCTTTCAATCTAGATAAAATCATGAATATTCACTCTTTATCATTTTTATCCTTATCACTAGATTTCAACTATGACCTAATAGATTTTAATATTGCCAATAATTATTCTATAGAAGAGAAATTTGATGGAGAAAAAGTATTTAATTCTACATCTAATTAGAAAAAATGAATTCATTTATTTTTCCAGATAGTTTTGTAAACTTATCCCATACCTATTTTGTAATTTTTGCATCTTCAATGTCAAATTGAACACTATCTAAAATGTTGAGTCCAATCAATCCAAGATCCTCATCTTCCTTGCATCCATATGCATATTTGTCCTTTTCATAGGTGAATGTCATAGGTGTGTTGTCATCAAAAATCCTCCATAGACCCTTTGATTGGAGTATTTGTTGCATTTTCAACTTCCAAGCATGGTAATTTATGGATTTTAGGGGTTTAAATAATCTAGATTCCATTCTCAAAGAAGAAGATGTTGATATAAATAACTGAGACATTCTTTATACAACTTATTTTATAAAAAAATAAACTATTCTCATTAAAATTTAACATCTCTCGATGAGATTTTTACCCCTAAAATCCTTTAAAAGGTACTATTTTGATTTTTGGACCCAAAAAAATGACTTTGTGTAAAAAAATGAGTAATGAGATTTGAACCCAAGACCTCTTACAAAATCAAACCCTTAATAAAATCTTTAATTGCCACTTTAACAAAGTTAATTTTGAGAACATAAAACTAAACACTTGCTTTTAAACCACTTAAATGAGAAATTAATGAGATAAAGCCAAAAATATAACTCACATGTGTGAGAGGGAGGCTAAGAATGTCGGATTCATTAAAAAATAATTCCTTTCTCCAGCAATATGTGGTGATCAAGAAAAAATTCTATTGGATATTTCAATTAAAAATTTCCAAGTAAAACCCTTCAAACACCTTTAACATTAACTCTACAAAATCCTTCCTAAAACCTATACAACCTAATGCACATCTATAATTTTTAGCTGAAAATGAAATATTGGAATGTATTATACCTCATCCAAGTGTTAGAATTCACTTTTTCATAGTGTATGGCCTTCAATTGGAAGAAAATCATATGATTATGTAGTAGGAAAAAATATACTACAATTTTTGCAATAAAATAGATCAAAGAGTTATACGGCCTAACTTTTTTATGTACATCCTAAAATGGGATGAAATCTAAAGTAGTCAAATTTTAGGAATAGGTCTCAAAATTATAAAATCATATACTTATAGACCTATGCATCCAAAAATTATATAGGTGCTTGAAGCTACCATAAAAAAAAAAATTAATATTTTTGAATGAAATGACTGTATGACTAGGTCAAAATTAGAAATTTCAAACTATACAGGACTCCTAACTTAATTTCCTTCACTCTTAAACATTCAAATCTTGATTTTGGAAACTGTACGATCTATAATAATTAGAAAAGTACATAAATTTCCATAAAAATTTTGCAAACAAGAACCAAATTATGAGAGAATAAAAAATATTTAGAACATGGTAGTAAAATAATGTTTTGGTCTATATTAATAATTTAAATATGTTGAAAAATTCATGGAAGAGGATCTTCAATTGGAAATCCTAGCTCTAAAACCATGAAAAATTAAGTAGGAAATATACAAGACCATAATGATCAATTCAAGAGAAAGAACCCATAACAAGAACCTGCAAAACAATTTCAAGGAATAAATAAAATAGATTTATTCACTCACACACCACAATAATAGTTGATAGCCTTAATTTTCTCAATATTATCCATATGTAATCTATTATATTGCAAAATATATATAACATAAATAGTTTTTTATGTGACAACAAACTATTTTTCATGAATACACAAAATAGAGAAAACTAAAAATATTCAATTTTAAAATATTACATGCAAAATATTTTTGAGAGAAACTCAACAGTAAAACAAACTAACTAACCTAGGTAAATATAATTAACCCTAGGTAACAAATAACTTACCCTGGGTAAAACAATTTATCCCTGGGTAAGCTTAGACATATATTATTCCAAAAAGGAATAGTATATAATTTTGCCCTTTTACTTTGATATATTTTATCCTATATTATTGATTTGGATTGAGGTAACCTAGACTGACGTAAATTTGTTTACACGGGATGATATTTCTATCCTTAAAATAATTTTTTTTAGGTGAAATATTTTAGGAAATAATGATTTGGGTCTCCTTCATGTTACAGGTATAGCTTGTCCATTTATAACATGCTATGAATAGAATAGGGGTGTTCATATTTAAAGTAAGGATAGGCATGCTTATCATTATTGGGTATTTTTTAAGTGATAAGAGATGTGGTTTTTGGTTATTTTGAAACCAAAAGAGAACTTATGTTGAACATTGTTTGTTTTAAGTTTATTAACAATAGAAAGGACATAGATGCAAAGCATTAAGAGGTCCACATTCTAATTTTCCTTCAAGAGAGGCCAAATGGTATTCCCCATATCCATATTTATGAGTGATAATATATGGTCCAAGCCAATTTTAAGCAAATTTTCCTCTCTTAATTTTTTCCATATTTGTGACATGTTGGTTTTATTTCAGGACAAGGTTTCCAATATTAAATTATTATTCTTTTATATATTTATTATATGCACATTTTATTCTTTCTTGATATACATTGAGATGATCTAGGGACATAAATCAACACTTATCTAAGAGTTCAAGTTATAATAAATGTTCTTGATGATAGTCCTTTTCGAAAAAATGTCTCTAAGATAAATTCAAAGAGAAGGAATTTGTATTTCTTGAGGGAGGATAACTTCTATGTCATAAACCAAATAAAAAGGGTTAGCACCCATAGAGGTTTAATAGCTAGTATGATAATCCCATAAGGTGAAGGGAATATGAAGATGTCAATTATTTATAGCCTCATTGACTACCTTGGTTAGCATTTTGATAAGGGTTTTATTAGATTCTTCAACCTATCTGTTGGCTTGCAAATAATAAGGCAAAGAAAAGCATAAATTAATGTCAAAAGATTCATAGAGTCTCTAGACTCACTTATTTTTAAAATATTTTCCATTATCTATAATTATATTATGAGGGATGTTGAAGTGAAAAATAATATGATGAGATTTATTGTATTTCCACAATCCATAAATTACAATGGTTTTTGGGTATAAAACTATGTACCAAAACATTGATTAAAAAACTCTTACACAGATTTATAACTAGAAACCATTATAATTTAATATAATATGATGATTAATAAAATCAAAAATCTTGTCTACTTTGGTAAAAATAAGAGGAATAACCTCCACCCACTTAGTGAAATATTTAGTGGTGGTAATGATAAAACTATCACTAGGAAGACTTGGGATTTATTTGTCTTATAAGGACTAGCTCCCACTGATAAAATGGCCAAAAGTCTTTAGCCACTTGTAATACATTATTAGGGACATGTGATAGATTATTGCATTATTGAAATTTTACATATTTTTTGACATATTTGTAATAGTATTGATTCAAAGTGAGCTAATAATAATGTATTTGAAGAATTTTATTGGTAACAAATAGATCATTTAAATGTCCCGCATATAACCCATCATGTGTTTATTGTATTGTGAGGTTAGCCTCAAATTTTTAGAGTCATCAAAGGAGTAGAACATTAAATCCTCTCTTATATATAACACCCCCTAGTATTACATAATGGGTGGTTCATTATTTTAAAACATGCTTACCATTTTTAGATAGATTGAGAGGGATAATACATTTAGATAAATAATAGAACATATATGCATACCACATATCTAAGTGATTTTTTTCCACATTATGGATATAAGGGAGATAATTTATGGTATAAGAGGGCTAGTTGCTTTTGTGCATTAACACAAAAATCTTGGATTTTTTAGGGGAAGATGGAATAAAAGAATCTAGGGAGGCCATGATATCCATAAAAAATTTATTTGATCAAGAAGTGGCTTGGATGGCATAGAAATCAAAAGTGGCTAATAGTTGATCTACTAATGTTTTGTATTTATGTAAGATGTCATTTTTACATTGATACATGTTATTGATTTGATTAACAACTAACTATGAATCTCCATATATACAAAGTGACTTGAAACCTAGGATTAAAGTAGTTTGACAACTGATTAAAACTTCATACTCTACCATGTTATTAGTGCAGTTGAAATCAAGATTGAAGGATAAAGGTATAAGATCACCCTCAAGAGGTATCAAAATGATTCTATCACCCCCTCCATGCTCAAATTTATATTCATAAAATAATAAATTGATTTGATAATTAGGATCCACCTGGGATGTGGAAGCAATAGATTTGTCAAGGAATTCAAAATTAGAGGGTTGACCACCTATAAAAGTTTCCTCAATTAACTAAGCAATGATGATATGGAATATAAATAAATATTTATGGAGAAACTCCAAATCAAATTTAACTAATATCATGGGCCACCTGGCCATATGTTGATTCTAGTAAGGATTCAAATGCATAAATTTAAGGGAATTAGTATTCGTAATTACATAGGTTTTATGATTAAGTAGATAGTGGTGAAGCTTAGAAGCCACAAAAAACAAATCTAAGTATAGTTTTTATGTATGTGTATAACATGTCTCATATTTAATTAGAGTATATATTATGTAATACACTCCTATTCTTTATATTGTTCATCACAATGGGCAAACATAGCCCCCAGAGCATGATATGTGGCTAAAATATATAAGAAGAAAGATTGCCCTTCCTTAGGAGAAATAAGAATCAGTAGGGAGAGGAGATAATTCTTGGGATATTCAAATGCCTCTTTAAAATTAGATTCCT
Organism: Torreya grandis; assembly: GCA_037957365.1. NCBI lineage: Eukaryota > Viridiplantae > Streptophyta > Pinopsida > Cupressales > Taxaceae > Torreya > Torreya grandis. Next base: position 433,624 of record JARHVA010003896.1, read on the forward strand.
ATATGAATCAATTATTTTTATTCAAGTGGTGATGGAATGGTTGGCATCATTTAGATAATTGAGAGATAAAACATCAAATGAACTATAATTTTCCTTGTAGGCTACGAAGTTATTTAAGATTGGATGGGGGTGGCATATCTATGATATCCCAATTTTAATAGGATTGACCTCTATACCATGGATGGAAATGATAAAACCTAAGATATTACTGGTCAAGACTCCAAAAATACATATTTTGGAGTTGAGGTGGACACAAATTGGATTAGGCAGCCAAATAGTATTTTAAAAATAGAAAGATGTTATTTTTAGAGATTTGACTTGTCAAAAAGGTCATCTACATAATATTTGATAATTTTTTAGATTATATCATAAAAAATATAAGTCATATCTCTTTGATAAGTGGCTCCCACATTTTTTATGCTGAAAGGCATAACCTTATATCAAAAAATCCCTCAGGGAGTAATAAAGGAAGTCTTATATTGGTCTTCTGGGGTGATAAGGATTTGATTATATCCATAAAATCCATCCATAAATGAAAATAATTTATGGCTAGCTATCAGGTTCACCAGTTGGTTGATGTTAGAAAAAGGAAATTCATCTTTAAGACAAGCAAGTTTTAGGTCTCAAAAATTGGTATAAAGATGAAGGCCCCTTGTGGGCTTTGTGATAGGCACAAAATTAAACACCCATTGAGGGTAATTAATTAGATTAATGAAGTTAATGGATAAAATGTATTACATTTCTTCTTTGAATAAAAGCATAATGTGAGGATGCATATTTTGTAGTTTTTAATTCACTGACTTAGCTTTAGGGATAGTGATAATATTATGAATGATGATAGTAGGGTTGATACTTGGCATGCGACTATAAGACAAGAAAAATCCTTAGTATGGTCTAATAATAATGTGGTAAATCTTGATGCTCCTAATGGTCTAGATATTTACTAACCTTAATATTATGTGGGGAATCTTGAGACCCTATGTTAATGTCTATGGTAGCTTCATTCAGTAGACTAGACATTTCAACTGGTAGAGAATTATGTAAGTGTGAGTTTTTTGTGCCTAAATAAGTCTAGATAGAATCATCATATTGACACTGAAGAATAAGGATGGTAGGTGAATATTATTCTAACATATTAGGGAAGGTAAGGGGAATGTATTTTATTTCTCCATTGTCACAATAGGTGATAGGTCTTAAGTCAATAGTATTGACTAAAAAAGGTTTTGGGGGATGGAAATGACATTATCTATTTTAGTGGAAACATTAGATAGTGATACTATAACATTCTATTCAAGATTGTATAAAGGGGTGACTTAAGTAATGGCTTTAGGTTTTTTGTTGAACCCAAAACCATGTTTTTCATGGGGTTTCCTAAAATATCCTAATACGACATTATGTGGTCCTTTCTCATAACATCCCATACCAAATCCATTTTAGGTGTATCATTTTAATTACATTTGATTAAAATGTTATTTATCTAGGAATGATAAATTTGAGGAGAATGGTTTGGTGTGGAATTAGACATCCAGACATGAAGAGGATCAATCAATTGTTCTATATAATAAATGAGTCTGGAGGAAAGGAGGACTGAAGGGAACAACATCTCCTATGTTAGGATGATAGTTACATTGTTTAACTTGGTAGTCATAATCTTGAGGGGTAGTAAATGTGTTAAGTATCAATAACTATATTCTCCTATCAAGATTTTTTGCTATATAGATTTAAGGGAATCATTATCAGGGATTTGGAATGAAAATATTGCCAAACTAATTGATACTTCATTAGATGATGGAAATGGGGTTGAATTTTTAGAGGGAGTAAGACATTGTTAAGTCTAAAGGTTAGGTTGTAGGTTTTGAATGGATGAGGATCAATTGGGATAATATGGACTTGGCCCTCATGTTTATATTTTATACATAATTGTAATTTGGATGAAACATAATGCATAACATAGATCCATGGATTCTTGAAGAGGATATTATATTAGATTTGCCTTCTATAACATAAAATAATTCATGAAGTACATGATAACCTACTTAGATAGGGAGAATAATAGTTCTTAGAGTTAGAGCCACTATATCATCAAAATCTCATAAGAAAATTATGGATTAGACCAAAACCATTTATAAAATTTGGAGTTTCTTAAATGTGTGTAAGGAAATAATGTTAATATTAGCCCCATTGTCAATCATAACTATTTTAATCTAAGTTTGATTAATTTGAGTAGTGATTGGTTTTTAGATAGTAATGGGACTATTTTAGAATCATTAAAACTAATAGATGAATCCATTTTCAAAGCTCTAATTAATGTTGTCATAGGTTTGGGTTCATCATGTTACACTTGTATGGCTTGAAGTGCTTTTATCATTACTTGATGATGTTGTGGGGAATTCTCAGTGAGTTTATGCAAGGACATATTGATTGGGGTTTGGTGGATTTACTTTAGAACTAATACTTTTTATGAGTTCAAATGAATTATTCTTCTATGTTTTCCCTAAAATGGAGATTTTAGGTTTTACAATGGAAGGTCTAGAGGTTTTTACGATAGGGATAGGGGCCTTTGCCATTGAAACTTTGGATATATTTGTGTTTTGGGTTTTAGAGGATTGTATTTAAGACCATGTGGCTATGTTTATTATATCAATTTAAAATAGTGGGGAACATGTCAAAGATCTTGAGTTATCTATATTTGAAGGTCTCGAGGAGAAGTTGGAAAGAGGTTGATCAGAGATGGAATTGAGACTATCAATCATGTTTATTGATGCTTATTTTGACTTTCCTTGTAAAGGATTTAGGATATTTACTATATTCATCTCAAGAAAGGTTATGGTTGTAGTGTTTGGGTTGAAGAGGGGTCCAGGGTAAGATTATTCAATAGGAGATCATCTTCATCCAAAATATTTTGGATTATGAATTTGAGAACATTGTAGTTTTCAATGTCATGTCCAAGTATTCTATGGGAAGCACATACGTTTTTCTCCCTATATCATGCTAGTTGTTGGATATAGAGATTAACTAGTTTGATAGGAGGTAGTGTGATAAGGGAAGTTTGTAGAAGTTGATCAAGGATGGTATAATAAGATCCTCACAAAGGGTCTTGGTTTGGTTTTGTCATTTTTTTGGTACCAACTTTTAGGTGATGTTTACTTCAACATTTCCCCTTTTTGTGTTGGTGGTATGAGTGGTTTTAATGGGTGGTAAGGGTGTTTTAGATAAGTTATGGGGATAATAAAAGTCAAAAGGGTTAATATGAGGTATAAGTATCATTAATATAGGTGGAGTTTTATTGTATAACTTAGATCCCTTGAGATAATATTTTTTAATTGAGATCTTAAGTTTAGAGAAAGGATATATCCCTAGTATATCTGACTTAGTTTGAATTTGGGGTATATCCATTTGCCCCTTTTGAGCATGGTTGATGGTAGTGGGTGTACTTTTATGAGGATCCTAATTTTTGGATGTTTAGGGGAGTTCAATCCTTATAGGTGGATGTTATAAATATGTACCCTTTGACACACCAATGAACTTATCACACATGGTTGGAACAAATTTTTTATCTTCCATTTTATGTGGATGATCTTTATTTTAGAGGATCCCATGTAATGAGATTTAAGGCTCAAGTGGATGGTAGAAATAGGTTTAGTTGGTTTAGATGGTTCAAAATTATATCTTTTAAGGAGATCTAGTATTTTTTTTGTTGTGTAGGATGATTCAAGTGTATTATCAACTTATCTAGGTAAAATTTTATCATAGATAGTATTTATTACATGGATGTCCTATTTTGGGGTGCCTCCCAAATTTATTTGTATGGAATTAGAAGAGGATAGATGGTTTAAGATTGGATACCTTAAGATGTCAAAGGATTAATTTTGACGATCATTTGGATTATTTAACTACAACTCCCCTCAATTAATGAGGTTCTAGACTAAGCTTTTGAAAGAGAAACACCTATTTATCTCATCACTGAGTACATGATTGTAAGTGAAAAAATCACTTTATTTATATCAACTTGATTTTAGTCAAGAGTCATTAACAAATATAATTGGAGTAAGTTTAATGACCATTACATTTAATATTTTATCTAAAATAACAACATAAGACTCCCCAAGGGCATGTATTTATTGTTAAGCTTTTCTATGGTTGTGTCTAGGAAGAACTTGGTTGGTTTATCATGGATGGATAAGCTAAATTTAGGAGAATAGTGTTAGTTTTGCCTTTTGGATTAATATTATTGGTTTATTTTGAAGGTTCCAATTTAAAAAAATTGTTTTGCAACTTAACCTTTCCTTCTTCTAAAGCTCATATTTCTAATTTATGATCCCTGGTAAAGGCTTCATCAAAGGGTTTGAACAATTGAAATTATAACATATATGACATATGTTTGGCACATGATATCAAAAATAATTCAAATAATTCAAGTTGAGGAAGGGAGAATGTTAATTGATTTATAAGTCCTTGCCACCTGGCAATGAAGTCTATAATGGACACATCTTCAAATTTCTTAAAGGCATAGAGGTCAGTGATGGTTAATTTTATTATGATATTAATTGAAAAAGTGTTTTAATAAAATTTGAGATAATTACTTTAAGGAGAATAAAGTGTGTTGTGGGATAGAACTATACTAATATAGAGTTGGCCATGTGAGTGACATAGGGAAGGTTCTCAAAAAGAGGGTGTCATCATAGGATATAAGGTAACATGCATTCTTCAATACCCTAATATGTTGTTGGGAACCTTCCTTATTTTAAAACTTTATGAATTTATAAAGTTCCCACTATGCAAGATATGGTCTGACTGGGATGACAAGGTTAATGGGTTTATTATAGATTTGTTCTTATGCAAGCATGTTCTTTTACCTAAAGGCAATGTCTTATAAGTTTTCCATCCTATCCATGATGATGTGCATGAGGTTCAGTTGGGAATTGTATTGAGGTATACCTCCCAAAACATTTTTTACAAATGTTGATAGGGAAGAAGTAAAGTTGGGAGAGGTTGTGAAAGGGGATAGATGATGGAATTAGTAATGGTTAGTTGAGATGCAGCTACATATTATGGGAATAGTGAGGGTATGTTTTATTATTGGTATGTGTTAAGATAAGTACTTGTAAGGGGTTACAATGGAATTTTGTATTAGGTAGTTAAAGGGATTTGTTGTTGGGGTGTTTGACTTGGGGGTATTTATTGTGTGAATGATGGAGGTTAGGTGTTATGTTGGGGATTTGAGGTTACATAATTTTTGATTGGAGGGAGAGTCACCAAGATGGAGACTAAAAAATTATGAATTTTGGGAGAGGGTAGTTGATTGGTTCTAGGTTTTGGTGTAGTAATGTTTTGAATTAGAATAATATTTATAATGGGGCTACTAGATATTAATGGTGATTGGGTATCTATAGGTTGTGTCATTCTAGTATTTAAACCTATGGGTGGTATTGGGTTGATGTATGAGGACACCATGTCCATGGTATACCCTTAAAATGGTTTTGGTGGCATGCCATATAAATATTGGGAGGTTTGACCATGAGGGTAAATAGGTATTCATATGGATCATGTGGTAAGGTAATAGTTTAGGGTGATCGGATTATTATCTAGTATATTTTCAAAATCAGGATCACCCTAAGGGTAAAACTAAGGAAGATTATCCCTAATGGAATTAGGAGAGGTAGGATGTGTTGGAGATTTTTCCATTGATGAGGATGAATGCATTGATTCTATTTGTTTTACTGATTATTGTCGTATTATAACCATGTAATAAGAAAATAATAAAAACAAAGAATAAATGTAAAACACACAACTCTTTTTTAGTATCTCATTTTAGTGAGAAAATTACACATTCTATATTAACTTACTTAAATATTATTACTTTTATTAATAAATAAACTTTATAAAGTGATGGGGTGATGGGTTAACAAAGATCCTAAGAAGTGGAAAGCTAATTTTATTTTCAAGTTTGTTTAAAGCTAGGAACCTTGATATATGCAAAGGTACAGTGAGGCTTGATTCTATGTTGATGGTAGTATGTGTCTTAGATAGTGCCTACCCCCTCACTTCATATCCCTATGACAATAAGGTTTTTGGATGATTATCTTATATACTTCTAACCAATTATTTGTACTTATCCAAAACATTGAGTCAACTTTCCCCTTGGTGATGAAATCCAAGTGGGTCTAGCTAGGTGGGATTTGTTTTGATTTCTAGTTATATGATTATCATGATTTGGTAGTGTGTGGAAAATAATGTGACTAAAACTATAAATTAATCCACTTACTTACAATAGATGTTCTTATAAAATTAATCCACTTATTTCTATACTTTTTTCTTTTTTATTTTTTTATTCTTATTATTTTTAATGAAAAAAGAAAGAAAGTTTTACTAAATGAAATAAAATAAACAAAAAAATAAAGAATCAAGAATAATGAGGCCCAAAAAAGGGGTCCCACTAGGTGTGCCAGAATGTTTAATTATTTTTCATTCATTATTATATAAAATAAAATACTAAAAAGGTAAATTGAGATACAGGGTTTTAAGGCTTACCTATGTTTGGAAAGATTATACACCATTGATCCAGTGATGTGGGAGCTCCTTTTTGGCTAATAAGGACTACCTGCACATAAGAGAAAACTCAAAAATATTAATTAATAGGATATGTAAGTGGTTTTATTATTACTAGACCAATCCCAAGAAGTGGTACACTTCTTAATAAGGATGTCATCCCACTATATAAGCACTCAAGTAGATAAATATAGTAAATGAAATTACAATAATGCATATATAGATACAAATATGAAATTGAAATAAATTAAATTAATCTACATTCATTACATGTAGATTATCAAAATGAGCATTCCAATAAGCTTCAATTGAGTCTTCTTCTGATTATATTGCTTCTAACTAATTATCGATGGCCTTTATGGTGGCGATGAATATAATTGCATAAATTTTTAATTCAAAGGAAATGCCACTCTGGTCAAATAATAAAGGATTTTGTACTATAGGCAAGTCATAAATGGTGATTATGTTATACACAACTTTGGGTAATGTTGTTTATAAGTGAAAAATCATGGTTTAATAAATATTTTATAAAGATTAGTTTAGGTTGTTAATTGAAATAGGTTCAAATTGCAAATAGAAAAGGATTTTAGTAGAGATTGATGGCAATTTATAGGATCGATACCAATTTTTTGAATTGATGTTAATTCTAATAGTATGGATAAAGTTCTAAGGATAGGGGCCTAAATATGGGTTTTGATGGGATTTAAGATAGCTTAAGATGGCTTAGGATATTCTATTAATACTAAAGGTGATGATTAAGACTATAAAATAGATAGAAATGCTTAAAATAAGTAAGGTAATTACTTTCACAGTGATTCTAATTTGTAATAATTGTAAGGTTGATAAGTGGATTTCTAAACTTCAGACAAATGTTGATGGGCTGATATAGGAGTATGGATTCCAATAGGAAATTAATTTACTAATAGATATTCTAGAGAAATTCCTTCAGCATTCTATGAAAATTATGGGTTGAAAATTATAGTCCCCTACCTAAGGGATACCTATGGTTAAATTGATGTTTATTTAATAGAATCAACATCAATCACAAGGATCAATACCGATTCTTAGCTAAATTTACCAAAGGATATTGAAATGGTTTCAACTATGAGTTTAAACTAGGCCTTAAGTTGTTGAATAGATTTGGGATAGTGAGGGAGTTGTTAGAGGATTAAAATAATTTACTTTTATTATGCTTTGGGATATTTAGCTAGATTTTAACTATAGGTAATTAGTTAAAATGAATTACTTAAGTGAAACATTAATTAATAAAACTAATTATGTGAGGTAAGGGTACAATATTAATTGGGTAATTACATGGGTGAAAAAGGAATGGAATAAAAAAGGGGACCTAAGACCTAGACTAACACAAATATTATTGTGTGAAATCTTAGTGCCTATAGTTGGCTAATGATTAAAGTTATTGGATAATGTCATGAAGGTTATATATACATAAAAATAAAAATGGGCCTACCTTCCCATGATGTGTTCCCCATTCCTCATGACCCCTTATAGAGTCGTTAGTCTACTACGAAGATTCGGTACTTATGTGAGAAAGTATGTGGCACTAGATATAATAATGTGACCTCATATCCTATTCTACTAGCATACTACACCCAATGGACATCAACTCTATCATGAGGCCAACTATGGAGTTTGAGATTTAACTAGAATATGATATGTGCCAAAGAAGAATCACATATTTTGGTGTGATTTTAACTTTTGAATATTTATTTTTTTTCTTTTTAATCAAGGCATTTTATTTTTATGATTTAGATTTTACTATGACTTCTTCATACGGATTCAAGAGAACCAAACATGAGTGATATAGGGGAACATAAATAATATTATTCTTTGGTTACTATTGTTATTTAAAATGTGCACCCATGGATAGTCTATGGTGCAGGAAGTTTTTCTATAGGGCACATAATGTGAATGCCTTGCATAGTGTGCAAAAGTGTTTAGTGCTAAGTGTGGAAGTGTTATCACTCACCCACACATGTATAGCATTGGATGTCTTTTCATAATAATGGGAACATCCCCAAGGAGTGGGACCCTTACACTCCTTTAGATGAACCTCTGGAGTATGTCATCTTCTTTATATTCTAAGTGTACCTTGTTTAAGACCAAAGCAGAGACCTAAAGAGTAGAAAGGTAAATCTACCACTAATCTAAACCTAATATTTTGAGGAAAATGGGAGGGAGAAGGTAATAATTTATTGTAAAGTGAAAGGTGATGCACCAAGAATAGAGTGAGCACTCTTATTACCTTGGACACACTATAAATCTTAGAGAACAAGACAATTACACATAAATTACACCATAAACACTCTAAATGCTTAATTATTATACACAGAGGCATGGGAATGCAACACAACATTGAGAGGGATCAAGACTATCCACAAATAAGGCTTACACAAACCTAAATGCACACAAAATATGACCTATAAGTGAGTTACAAATTTTGCACATAGATACTGGGGATGGACAGCAATGAGAGGTTTGAATATTACCCACAAAAAATATCAAAAAACAAAAAATACACATAGAGTGAAATAATAATGGAAGGATATGAACTTAAATCTCAATAAGGTTTAAGGTCCAACCAATAGAAGTGCTTTTGGAGGGCAGATTTTGGTAGCATGATGTTGCCTAAAAATTGTCAACCCTTTTTATAAAAGAATAAGGATTTTATAAGGGAACAAGCCTTTTTAAAATTCATGTACCCCTTCAGGTAGAATATATAGTATTTTAATTATATTTTGATACTTCATCCATGCTTCTTAAATTTTACCTGGTGATCTAGATCTAAGAATTGGTGGTAGGATTCTTTTGGATCCACATGCATGTCTAAGAATGAAATATTCATAAGAGTGGCATGCGATCATATTTTGATGTTTAATAACCACTTATACATTTAATCATCTTAAAAAGGCCTCAAAAATCACTCAAATAATTTTTAAATACCACTTTATACTTTGTTTCCACTTATCAATCACTGCATGGGCCTTCTTTAGCTATCACATCATTATTGCACATCTGATGGGAAACATTGCCTTACACCTTTTGGGTATATCTATGCACTATAAATTATGTATTGAATTTATAGTTGGTGAAGGATGTATAAGTATAAGTCCTTTGTGGGGGTTATATTAATTTTAATTATTTTGTGTTAAATCCCCCTTGCTAGTTCTCTCAAGTCTATGCTTCATACTCAGGGTTCATATCAGTCTATGAATTAACATTTGTGTAGCATATATTTTAGCCTATAATTCATGATAGAATATAAGTGAGACTCTATGATTAGGTGTAGGACTTCATTATGGAGGAATAAGGATACTTTTCAAGAAGATTGAATAGCTTGGGTGCACTCTTCATGATTTGGAACTACTCCTTATGCACTTCTTGTGTTATTTGAAGACTAGGATTTTTATGCATTTGAACCTACATGACATTTATGTAGTGGAGGATCTCTATATGAGGTGTGAATTGGTAAATTCATGAGTACAAATTGACACTTAGTCAATTTACAGATCATAATTGATTACTTTAGGTGTGGATGGGAAGCATTTGTGTGTAGATTTGTTTTAGGGAATTCAACACTTCACATGAATACAAACCTTCTATAAGACCCTATGAATTATGCACAATCAAGGGGTGAATTATAAATTCAAAAAAATTAGAAACCTATATGGTCCACTTACCTGCTAAGTGGGAATCTAGTATCCATTTAAGAAATCCATTGAGCTTGGAGTCATCAAAACTACAAAAAACTTGGCCTATGTTTGAATAAACTGAATTGAGACCTACCTTTGATAAATAAAAGGGGGAAAACAAGAAAAATATGTGCAAGATGAACTTAGAGAAAACAAAACTACATTAAGACTATACAACATGCACGCAGGCACTTAGGAAAAGCTAAGAACATCTAATTTACTTATTTACAAACTATACATGAATAAATGGAGATAATTTTTAAGATGGATCCCATTAACTAGGATGGGTAGTTCTTCTCCATTCAGTTTAGCGAGTTGGAAAGCATTGGCTTACTTGAAGTTGATTAAGGTATATGGACCACTCTATATTGTATGAAATTTAGTATGCCTTCCATCTTTCACTCTATCCATTTCCCATTTTAGAAAAATATCCCTCTTGGAAACTTATATCATCAACCCTTTTATAAAAAAAATCTTCATTTGGGCCTATTAAAGTTCCATAGTATACACAACTTACACTCTAGTCTCTTCAAGCTCTATTAGTTATGTTAACCTTACTATGAAGGGATCGCCCTCTAGTAGTTCTAATTAATAGGTGAGTTATAATGAAGTTAACTCAAGGGATGTGGGAAATCTATCTTCCCTTCCATAAATTAACATGAAGGGTGAATTTACCAACACTCTTTTGGACATGACTCAATTGGCCCAAAGGGTAGTCCTAAGCTTTGTATGCCAAACTCACTTTTTGTCCTCTATGGACCTCTTTATAATGCAAATCATATCCTTATTCATAGAATCAGCTAGACCATTACCTTGAGGGTAATATTTTTATTAGGTGATTAGGTGGATGTTATGTTTGATGGCCCATTTCTTGATCTTATTTATAAGGAATGCCAATGAATTATCATAGATAATGGTGGATGGAACACCAAACTTGTTCAATGCCTTAGTGGATTTCCAATATGGATGTCTCATTATCCTCTTTGAGTGATACTAATCATTTTGAAATAGTCCATGGTCATGAGGATCCATTTATGCCCATTATTTGATGTCCATGGCCTATGAAGTTTAAACCCCACTATGTAAAGGGTTGATCAGCTTATATTTGGCACAATGGTAAGTTTACCATTTTCTATTTGCCCATTAATAAGGCACACTTATTTTAACTTCACACATATGTGTGTGCATATTTGAACAAACTTGAATAATAAAATTTGGCTCATATAATCTTTATGGTAGTAGTTTTGGGTGAATAATAGCCTCCTAATGGCCCACTGTGTAATTCTTGGAGAATCATATTTACTTGATCATGCTTTATGGACCTCAATAGGAGTATATTGATTTATCTTTTGAAAAACACACCACTAATGAGAACATAAAGAATGTATTATAAACTAAAGTGCTTGGGCTTATCCTTATTTAAGGCAAGAAAATATGATATATTTTAAAGGAAAAATATCATGTTCTATGTCTAATCCATGGTAGCTTCTTAATATTTTGATTCTTCTTCATGCAACATAAGGACTTATCTATCTTCAAACCTTACATCCTCATCCAATTTTTCATAGATCCCTTTTCCTCACATAATATTGGTGACTTAGATTTCCACATCATATTCCATCACCTTTGTGATCCAGTCAAACCTTTTCTTATTGATGTCCTTGCTGAGTAGGAACTCTTTGATGCCTATATGTGGGACCATTAGTTGAATCTTATTATTGGAAATCATGTATCATGAATTCTTAAGTCCCCTTACAACTATGGGTCATTATTATCTACAAATATGTAGTGCAACTCATAATATTTTAGCACCTATCTAAAGAAAGTAGTTGGTTTCTCCAATTGATCATTGTTCTACTGCATAAGAATGGTTGAGATGCCTTTGACTCCACCAAATGTGTAAAGGATAAAGTCCTTATTATAATTTGGGTTGATCAAGGTAGTATCTTGTGTAATGGTGTACTTTATGGCTTCAAAACTATTCTTTCCTTCATGAGTCCATCTAAATGTAGCATTATTCTTGAGCATTGGAGTGAGGGGTTTGGTTAGGTTAGCAAAATTAGACACAAATCTCCTCATGAAGTTGATCCTTCCCAATAAGCTATAGTGGCTCTTCTTGTGATTTGAGAGAGGGAGGGATGAAATATATTTGACTCACCCTAGATCAATTGCAATCCCTTTTTTTGAAATAATGTGCCTCAGTAGATTACCTTCATGAATTGTGAAGATACACTTACTAGGGTTCATAGATATACCAAACTCTCAGCACTTTTCAAAGACTTGATTTAGATAGCCTAAGTGATCTTATACATTCTTAGATATAATAGTTATGTCATCAAGGTAAACCAAGATTATCTTGTTGATGAATTCCTTAAATTTCATATCCATGAATATTTTTAAGGTTATTCCTATGTTTATTAAACTAAAGGATATTTATTGGTATGTGAAGGTTCCACACTTAGTGGTTAATATTGTTTTATAGCAATAACACTCTTGCATAAGAATATATTTGTAGTCTGAGTAGCCATTTAGAAATGAGAATCTCTCTATGCCTATAAATATTTATAAGATCTAATACATTGGTAGAAGAGGATAGTGATCCTTAAGGGATGTTTTGTTCAAGTCTTTGAATTCCACACATAGATAGATTTTCCAACTCTTCTTCCATGCCAAGACTAAGTTGGCAACCCATAAAGAGTGTTTTATTGGAATTATTATGGTAGCTTCAATGAAATTTAAGAGTTCATTTCTCATCAAAGGCTTGAGATTTGGGTTAATAGGCCTTTAATTTTGGTGAACTGGCCATGATCTAGGGTTGATCTTAATGGTGTGTTATGTTAAACCTAAGTCAAAGCCTCTAAGGTAATTATATCTCCATGTAAAGATATCATCATATCTCCTATTGAGCTCATTAAATTTATTAATCTTGAGTGGCGGGCATACCTTTCTAGCTTTAAGGATCTTTATTTCAAAGATGGTTACTTGTACTGAGACCTCCTTTGTTATCAGACTTCACCTCTCTCCTTTGAGCTAGTCATCAAAACTAAAGATGCTTTCTAAGGTAACTAACAATTTTGGTTGCTTGTTCCCCTTTAATTAGATGACTTGATATTTATATTGGGATTGTATCTACGCTTGGTTATTATCATAAAACTTAGCCTTAACCTATAGGAAGATAATTATTTATTCATTGCTTTTGAACACTTACTAATTATCTACATTAGTGAAGACTGTTGGTCTAATTATGAGCTTAACGAGCTATTCTAACCCATTCATTATATTACATGGGATATCATATTTCACACATATGGTTTTGAGTCTATTTACATTGGTATTATATGATCTTGGTATGGAACTAATATTTAATACATCGAAGCCTTCAATCATATCCCACACTTTATTTTTGTATGCCTTTAACAATCTATTTTTGGTCATGATCTATGCTCTAACCTGGTTAATGACTAATTCACTATCACCAAATCCTTGTAGTAACTTGATCCCTTTCTTATGTGCATGATGAATATCTTGTAATAATGCTTCATGCTCTATATCATTGTTTTTTAAACTAAACTGCAACCTAAATTTATGGAAATATTTCTCCTTTTGAGGGGAAACTAGCCTAGCACTAGTTTCAATGCCAATCTCCAAGAACCATTAAAGTATAATTTCTATGTGCCTTCAGGGCTCTCCTATGTCTTTATGAGCTTAGGTATCATGGAATCCTCCTCTAGGATGGAATATGTACTTGGCCCCATCTCTTTCATATTATCATATGGGTTGCACTCATAATGTTTGTGTGCCCATTCATCCAACAAATCATTTGGGACCTCTTCAAGTGGCATTATAGATTCATGGAGAATAAAATTATCCTCCTAATTGAACATTGTGTAATTTTATTCAACTAGGCTAGGAGAGTATATCCCAACATGAATTTTAAAGATGGGTTTAGCTTTGATGGTCACCTTAATTCCATATCTAGTTCTGAGTAATATGTGCAACCAATCTAAAGATAAGTATCCACCCATATTTGGAATGAAGTATCAAGAGAGGAAGATGGTGAAGTAGGGAAGTAATTTGATGACTGTGACATCTTACATAATCAAAATATTTAAGAAAGCATGTAACATAAGGTTTAGACCTTTAATGGTTCATATGGTTTTAACTATTGTCCCATCTAACTGGACCACTCCCTTTAAAATAAGGGAATACGCAATGCCAATCATATATTTGATCTTCTTTGGCATCACTGAGCTGATCATGCCTAAGTCAATCATTAAATTATGTACTATGTGATTGTCAATAATTAATTAAATATAGAATGAGGGTGGATTGGTGTTACTATTCACTTGTATTTCCTCCACTTTGGGCTAGCATAAGTTCATAGAGATGAAGGCATAAGTTGTGATGTCTTGCATTCCTAAAATATTTTTAGAGCATCTTGTATAAAATTTATTTGAGAATTAATAGTCTTGTCATCCCACAAGGCTACATTGAGGATCTTTTTATTTATTTGTTTGACTATGTTGAAGGGGATTTTAGATTCCTTTGGTTATGATTTTAGATGATAGCCTCTTCTCATACTTTCACACTATTCTAAGGATACTTCTCTCTTTATGTGGCCTATTTTGTGTACACTAAATTTTGTGTAGTTACCTTAACTAGGATATTTAAGTTGGTAGAACCTCATCTATTATGCTCCTTTTAAATCTTGTATTGAAATAAACTAGGGTGCTTCTTTCACCTGACATACCACATTGATTTACATAGTTGGATTTGTCATCCTATAAATTAATAAGAGTAGACCCATATTATTATTGTACTTAAACTTTAGTTTCTTTCTCATGTGGTATTGTGATATTTTCCTATTCTTAAAGTTGTAACAAGCCTTGCACCATAAGTACTTGGTTCATGACTACATTTTCACATGTAGTTTGATTATATGATTGACTACATGAGAAACACCATTTGGGATACTAAAAAAGATTTTTATACACATGTACGAGGGCTCTAGAGTTGCTTCCATCATTAAAATTTGGTGCATAATGTAGTCTATTATTTGTAAGCTAATTTTTTGCTTATGCACCACCTTGGTAGGAAGGTCTACTCGACTAGTATTTTTAAGTGAAGGAATGATGGGGTTTTGAATACTAAACTTACTACCTTTTGAGGGCCATAAGCTCATTTCCAAAACTTTAAAATAGTGTTTTAACCTTGTGTAATTCATTAAGGGCAGAAGTAGATGAAGTTGGTGGGCTTATTGAAATAGGGATAGGTGTTAGCATACGGTGCATAATTGGTTAGATAGGAGGAGCTTATTCAAATAAAGGCATAGCTAGTCTAGGCATAGTTTTTCCTACCTAAATCAAATAATTATCTATACACATAGCAACTTCAAAGGCATCAATTAGTATTTTTCCTCCCATGGATTGAATCATTATAACTATATCACTATTAAGAGCTGTCAAAAAACTTTAAAATGTAGTCTTGGGAGAAGGTTTATACAAGGGTAAGATCTTGTCCATGACTCTCTAGAACTTGAAGTTGAAATCAACCATCATCTAATGTGGGGCTCTCTTTATAGTTATAAGTTGCTCTATTAGGGATAAGTGGTTACTCTGGCCCTCAAATTCCTTATATAGTCCCTCCCAAATCTCATCCTAGTTACAAATAGAATTCGGTCTCAAGCCTCAATACCACTAAAATGCATTGCCTTTGAAATAAGAGGAAAGAAACCTAATGATGGCATTATCTACAATGACATGGTGAAATAAGCAAATATTCATAATATTTTGAATATGCTCCATAGGGGGAGTTGTATTCTTGCTAGTAAAGTAGGATAAAATTTGAGGGTTATGACTAGAATATCATCATATTAGGTAAGAATTAATATACTACCTTTATTGAAAGGGATAAATAATTGGTTACTCTATGCAACCATGAATGAAATTGGGAATAATGTTCCTCTATCTGTCGATAACCTCCCAAATGGAGGTGTAGAATGATCTCTAGGGATAATTTTCCTAAGCTCCTCTTTCTCCTAATAGGGGATGGAGATATTCTTACCCTTTTTCTTTTAGAGGGCATAGAAATCTCAACAAAAAGGAAATTAATAATATTTAAAGATGATCTTATTTATCTTATAATATAGATGAAATGTTGATCTTTATAAACTAGAATTTATTGGAGTCGCCAGGTGCTCTGACAGAGTGTCTACAACATTATTATCGAAGGGTAGCATTGATTCCTCAACTCTTTATTTAAACTAGTTCCATCGAGCATGCCATAAACTATTGTCAATAAAAATGTGCACATATGGATAGTCTCTAACACATGAGGTTTTGATGTAATATATGGAACATAAATGCCTTATGTAGGTGACAAAAGTGTTTGGCACTAAACATGGAGTGTTATCACTCACCTTCACACATAGAGCATCAGTTGTCTCATTGCAATAATGGGAATGCCCCTAAGGTGTGGGACCCTTGCACTCCTTAGGACAAACTTCTAAAGTAGATCAAATTCTTTCTATTCTAAGTGCACCTAATTTAAGACCAATATATAGACCTTAAAAGTAAAAAGATAAATTTACCACTAATCTAAACTTAATATTTTGATTTTCCAAAAATTGAAAAGTGATGCACCAAAAATAGAGTGAGCACTCCTACTACTTTAGACACACTACAAATCTTAGATAATAAGAAAATAACACATAAAATCCATCATAAACACTCCAAATGCATAAATTCAATATAGCATTAAGAGGGATGAAGGCTATCCACAAACAAGGCCTATGTAGACTTAAATGCACATAGAATATGTATATATATATATATATATATATATATATATATATATATATATATATATATATATATATACCTGCAAGTGAGATCCAAGTTCCACATAGAGGTGATGAGTATGGACAATGATGAGAGGGGCAAACATTACCCATAGAAAAAGATTAACAAACACAAATTACATAGAGTGAATAATAATAGAGCGAGGTAAAATTAACTCTCATTAAAGTGTAAGGTCCAACTGATAGAAGTGTTTTTAGAGGGTATATTTTGGTAGCGTGAGGTTGCCTAAAAAATATCGACCCTTTTTACAATAAATAACAATGATTTTTTAAGGGAGTAAGATAATTTACAATTAATTCACCCATTGAGGTAGAAGTATAGTCTTTTAATTCTATTATGAAATCACGTTTATGCTTCTTAAATTCTACCTAATGATCTAGATCTAAGAGTTGGTGGCAAGATTCTTCTAGATCCATGTGCATGTTTGAGAATGAAAGATATTTGGAATATTCATAGGGGTGGAATGTGATCAGAATATGATGTATGATAGTCTCTTCTACATTTAATCATCTTGAAAAGGCCTTGAATACCTCTCAATCACTTTTCAACTACTGCTTTATACTTTACTGCCACTTGTCAATTACTAAATGGGCCTTTTTTGACTGTCACATCATTATTATGCATATAATGAGAAATATTTCCTTGTACATTTTATGGATATCTATGCTTTCGAGACTACATAGTTAGGTTGTGTATTGAGTTATTAATTGGTGAAGGACATAAATGTATAAGTCCTCTAGTGGGTTTCATGAATTTTAACTCATTTACACCAAATCCCCCTTGTTATTTTTTTCAAGTATTAGATTCATACCTAGGGCTCATATCAGTCTACTAAGTATCATGTGTGTAGCATAGATCGTAGCCTATGATTCATGAGATCATAGAAATGGATCTTTGTGATTTGGTATGAGACTTCATTATTGGGGCATAAGGAGTCTTTTGAATAGGAGTGCATAAAAAGATTGATAATCTTGGTCTCACTCTTCAAGATATGGAATTGTTTCTTATGCACTTCTTCCTATGTTATCTAAAGATTGAGAGTTTTATGCCTTTGAATTTATGCACCATTTATTTGATGGAAGATCTCTATATGATGTGCATATTTGGAAACATCATGAACATGATTTGACACTTAGTTAATTCATAGATCTGAGCTAATTACTTTAGGCATGGGTGATAATCATCTACATATGATCTTATTTTAGGGAACTCAACACTTTTTAGGTGCTCAAACCTTATGTAGGATCCTTGTGAGTTATGTGCAAGTAAGGGGTGACTTAAGAAGTAAATAGTTATAAAAGAGAAGTAATTAAAGATGATCTTAGTTTTAAGATGCTTAGAATTACCCACAAGTAAGCATGTAATCTCAATAATAATTATATGTGTGCTTAAGATGATGGAGATATATGAGAGAAATGGAGATTATGGGATATCCATATAATAAAAGGTACAATGAAAAATATGATTGGTAGATGATCATAATAAAAATAGGATTGTAGTGTGTGGTATAAGAACCAAGTCACATGAATAACTATAATATTCAACAAGTGATCTAACATAAACATCCATGTAAGGAACAATCATCCCAATATAGGTGAAAATAAGTGTTAACGATAAGATGAACTTAGCAAAGAATTATTTTTTGTAAAATTAAATTAATTACAAAGATGTGAAAGAAAAATATCATCAGAATAATAATGAATTATAAATTTATTATTGAAATATCAAGTCTAAATCATATAAAAATGTGAATAATAATGTGATGAAACACAATAATGTGTTCACAAATATTGGTAGATATCATGACATACATCATTGATAACATCAGATACATCATGTTGTAACTATGGTCTGATTTGGATCAAAGTCTTGTCTATCTCTATTGAGATTCATGTGAGGACTTCCTGATGCATTATCTCTATATAAAAATTAGGTATGTTATAATAATAATAATAATGTGTATATGGCATCTCATTGGATGGTAGTCAATGCAATGAATTGGTGCCACAATATGACCAAAAGTATATGATATGTGAAAAAATGCATGCTATAAAGAAGGTTGAGCCTTTATTCATGAATGATTTGAAGTAGTTGTTGAGAATATGATAGTGTAGGCCATGGGAAATCATGAAAATTCTATTTCAACACTCTACATCTATATGTATGATGTCTAGCACATCGATGCCACTAATAATTAACATTTTCATGTTAAAGGATATACTATAGAAGTCTATTAGGTTGAGGTATCATATTATCAATAGATTTTGCCTTCTCTTGACAAAGTGAATTTATTTATTATTTAATTTATCAAAAATGAGTAGAGGAATGCTTTTTCATGCCATGAAAACAAAAAATTCATCTAGGAGTAGATAACTATGGAGGTCAATTATTTATAGTAGGATTAGACCCTAAAGCTTATTATTATGCTAAAAATATCTAGCGTGCTTAGAAATCCTTGGACCAATGACATAAAACCTTATGTAACTCATAATATGGCTCGTATTCCCATCGTGTAGGTATAGGATCAAGTTTAGGAAAATGTAATATGCCATCACCATCAGTAGGACAACTCAAAATAGAGTCTAAACCAAGATTAGTAGTTGTGAGAGAAGATCGCAATGCAAGTCAACATAATATGGTCAACATATCAAGAGAGAACATGGCCAAAGGATCAAAAATCTAGAAAATTTATATGGTCTTGTCATGGTAGGATTAATAAGCATACTCTGAAGAGGCTCAACAGTGACTAAGTGAGAATTAGTGTGTGTGCACTCCATCTCAGACATATGAACATCAAGTAAAGAATAGATAAAGTCATTTATAGTATAAATAGAAGTAAATACACTAATAGAAATAATAATATGAAAAAAAATTGTAAATAAGAAGATATCTAAGTATTTTTATAGTTTTACTTGAGCAAAGCCAACTAAAAAAAGGTCATCTAATGGATATCCATGATTGTAATCAGGAGTATAAATAATAATAGTGAAAGCATCTATGATTTTATCATTCAAAGATGAGTGAGAAATGGAGATTTTAGTTTTTTTAGAATAAAAAAATTCTCATTAATTTATTTTTGTTGATAATGAGGTCATAAAGGAGGTAGTTGAGTGATTATGTGAGGAGAGATATTTGAAGTCTTAATTTTCAAACTGATATCATCATGTTCATCATCATCATCATCATCATCATCATAATTTAAGAGATTTGGTAGTATATTGCCCACAAGTATTTTTTGGCCATTATAACCTATAATAGAGTGGAAGGAATATTCAAATCATTTGAGATTAATGAAAGGGAATGCTAGGTAAAGGTCCAAGGGTGGGTATTTTAAAAACACCACATTCCTAGAATTTATCAAAATTCTAAGGGTTTGTGTCTCCTTAAAATTTATAAATAGCACCATTATAAGTAAATTTTATACATTAGCATGATGATGAGGCTAAATATCTCATATATTGTATCTAAGGTTAACCAAGTAAAATTTTATATGATAATGGGAAATTAAAGATCATAGCATTAACATGAAGTGTGATAAGAGGAACTGTGATAAGAAGCCAAACACAACCTATAGGAGGAATTTGTCTTCAATCATAATCTTGACATGTAAATGGTTATATTTAATATTTCATTCAAAGTACCCAAGTGTTTAAATAAAGTCAAGGGTGGCAACACAAGTGTTAGAACCTTCATCAATGATAACACACTTGACTTGGATATCACCAATTTGTACATCGATGAATAATGGAGGGTCATCCACACAGTGATGTTTCATTAAGAATAATTGAATCAATAGTAAATTTGAGTGAGAGATAAGTATCTATAGTTTCATCAATATGTATGGACATTTCTTCACATTATTGAAGAATACTAGGTTCAAAACTAGACAAAATGGCTTCTTGTCCCATAGGTGGATGTTAAGGGATATTTATTTTGAATAAGAGTTGCATTATATGATTATAATGATGAGTAAAAATACTCATGAGTTATAGAAAAGGAATTTGATAAGAGAGATGAGAATTTTTTATTGTAGGATCTAATTCATTATATCCGATTAGAATTGTATCAAATAGAGGTACATGATGGTGAAGTAAATCTATTAAATGAGGATCATGAGTGCATATAAATTGATTTTGATAAATATTAATTGATTTAGGATCAGTCTAAGTGGTTTTTGTAAGTGTGTCTGATTGGGTTGAATTATGTAATGTTTTATGTGTCATGGTTGGGTTGATGTTTGGTTCTTTTGAATATTTTTTAGGTGGTGAATAAATCCAAGAAGTAGTTTGATTTGGAGTTTTAGGTAATTTATATTAAGGAAAAGTTGATTATAAGTGAGGATTAGAAGTTGTATCAATGGAAAGTGAATGAGTATCCAAATTTTTAGTTTGATTACAAACATGTGGGATAGTCAATGGAATAGGTTTTGTTGTTATATTTCTTGGAATCATTATTGTGTGCCCAAATTATGTAAAATGAGATGGGTAGTAAACTCTAACATTATAGTTAAAATGTGGATATAGATAGATATAAGAAATTGCTCTCGTCATGTTTTTCTTATTGACAACATTCTCATTGTTAAAAGATAATTATTATGGATAGAACTTTTGATAGTGTTGTTAGTGGGAGGTTGAGTAGTACTTGAGTGATTATTAAGAAGAAGAGCCTTGTAAATAGTGAGATGTTCATTAAATTGATTAAGGTCATTATGTTTATATTTGGTTTCATTAACCTTGGTTTCCACTTCATAAGCTTGTTGATTCTCATGAATTAGGGTTTCATGATAAAAATTAGGACCAAGAATATATTCAAGAGCAAAGTTTATTAAATGGTGACAAGTCTCATGAGAATTACCCTAACTTACATGTTTCCAACAAAAAAAACTGAATCTTACCAATGTTTGGTAGGGTGAGTAGGGTTAATATCTCATGGTGAAGGCCTACGAAGATGCTTTTGAATTTTTAAAATGGAAAGAGATTTAAGAGAACCTCCATTATTCACTTTGGAAAATGTAGAACTATGATATGGTAAAGTATTATTTGAAAGTGGTTGTGAAATAGTCACATCACTGGAACCAGATGGAATAATAACATGAATAGTTTGTATGGAATCATAGGTATTTATCACACCATCTTTGGTAGCATGTCATTTTATATTTTATAAGCATTCGAGTTCTAGTAGGGGAATGGGAAGGCTCAAATTGTCTTATGAGAAAATATTGACATTTGGTTTGGTTGAGGGTTCCTTCTAAAGATTTTGAAGAGAGAGTCATAACATGATATTACAATTTAGGATGAAGATAATTAGTGAATAGATGGAAGATATTATCTTTTCACATTTTATGTTCAACTTTATTAGATAAGTCTTTCCATCATTTAATGAACACCTAGGTAGTTTCAGATTCTAATTATTTATAGTTGATAAAGTGAGTTAAGTTTTGTTAGGAAGATTGTTAGTCTAGAATGCTTGTACTAATGCATTAATTAAATCTTATAAAATGGATATAGTATGAGATTTGAGTTGATTATACTAATCCAAAGTGTCACCTACGAATGTCTTAGCTAAGATGTTAGTGGTGGAAAAGGTATTGAGCTTAATCCAATCTTCATACAATTTTTTGAAAGTTTACAAATGTAATGTAAGATCAGTGGATATAAATGATATTAAAAGCAATACCATTTATTTTTATGTTTACAATTTGAATAACTAAGGGTTCATTTTGTAAGTGTTTTATAGCCTTGTTAAGAAGTGGGCATTGAGGTATAAGGTCACCTTGTGCATATCTAAGTTGGATTTTGGGCCATTATAATTTTCCACTCCCTATTAAATGGGTTGAGGATGATTTTTTAATTAAAAATTTTAGTTTTTCATTTGTATCATTTTATTTTTACTAGTAGTTTGAAAAGTACCCATTTGATTCATGGATTGTAATATAATTTGATTAATGTTAATAGTAGATTGAATAGTATAAGTGGTTTCAAATTCACTATAGGTAGCATTTAATTGAGTATGAACATGGGAACTTTGAGTCTGCCCATTGGCAGAAAGACCAACCGTAGTAGTTGAGATACTGGGCAAGGTAAAAGAATAATTAATAGAGAAATTTGAAGTCATGGAAGAAAATAAAGTCATGGAAGAAGTCATAGGGTGACTTTCCCTAACACATAAAATATTTATGTGTTGGTGAAGGTGGACAATCAAGGTAAGGTCCCATCATGATAATATAGATTATTGTGGAATCATTTCCTTGATGTTGAGGGTTTTAGTTGATGAAAAGGATCATTTCAATAGTATATTCAAAGTCACTCTCATTATTGAGAATAAAGAGTTTTAAAGTATAATTAAGTGGATCCAATGTTTTGGAAGGAAGTGACCCATAGTTTTTCGTTCTAGTGGTCTCATGAACATTTCTTACTTTTATATTTTATATGTAAGTATAAGGAAGGTGAGAATGAGTATTTTCAGGTGGGTTAGTTAAATTCATTAGATCATTCTGATTATGCAACATAGTTTCATATAAAATATAGTACATGATGAAATATAAAGATAAAATTAGCATGATAGAAATCTATTAAGTTAAGTTGGTTGCCATAGTTGTGTAAACATGGAAAATTAACAGTCTAAAAACCTACTAGGTCAAGTTGGTTGACCAAGTTAGACATATAGGGAAAATTAATTATCTGTAAACATACTAGGTTGATCTAATTGACCTATTTGGGTAGAAAAGAGAAAACAATAATTTTAAACCTATTAGGTCAAGTTGGTTGACCTACATGGGTATATAGGGTAAATAATAGTTTGGAAACCTACTAGATGAAGATGGTCAACCTAGTTGGGTAGACAAGGAAAGATAGATATTTGACAACCTACTAGGTCAAGTTGATCAACTTAATTATACATGCAAGAAAATATAGAGTTTTGAAAGATTAATAAGTTGAGTTAGTTGACTTAATTGTATGGCTAGGAAAAGATAGAGTTTTGAAATCCTACTAAGTCAATTTAGTTGACTTAGTTATATAAATAAGAAAAGATAGATTTTTAAAATCCTACTAAATTGAGTTAGATGACTTATTTTTACAAGAAATAAAATATAGAGGGAGACTAGGTCGGTTTGGTCAACTTAATTAAATATGGAACAAAATTAATAGAAAATTGGATGATTTAATTTGGAAATATAATTAAATAAGATAGAATATATAAGACTGAGTTGAGATTAGTCGACTTAATCTATTCACATAGTCAATTAGTTTAGCATTGACAGATCTAATTGAAGCACATAGTACATAATTATATAAACATTGGTTGATATAGTCTATAATACAATAGAGAATAGCAAGAAATAAGAAATAAATGTAATTTCCAAACTAATAATGCTAACTAAGTATAAGAAAAGAAGATCACGAAGCTATACCTTAAGGTTTTGTTTGATAGTGTAAGCTCCCAAAGATGCTTGTCCATTGGATAGTAATGGCCCAATTTTTTGACTATGGAGGAATTAATATTCTCATATCTCACTAAATCCAATTTCAAGGGTAAGTTGGAAGTAACTTGTTACTACTAACTAATAGCTGATGCACCATAAGATCAAATAGATGGTTCGAATCTTAACCTTCAATACAAAGTGAAATCTTAGGTATTTATGAAATACCATGAGGTACATGGAAACTAAAGAATATATTTAATTCTGTACTATGGCTATGAGTATTGGGGCAAGCCCCTCATTTCATTATATCTAAAAATGGTAACAAGGACTGTAAACAAATTATCATGTAGACATTCATGATAATAGCTAGGTAGTTTTAAAAGTATTGATACACTATATCTAAAGAAATCAAGATAAAGTGAAAAATTAAAAATCAAGTGTCGAAAACCAATTTACAATTTCAAAAATTAAATAAATAGGTAGCCAACTCTTTTCAAAGTTAAATTAAGATTAATTACCACAAGAATAAAATAAATCACCTTACTTATGTTTAAAGTAAAACACACAAAATAAGGTCAGCCAAGTTGATATAGTTGAATAAATTATAATAGGACAAGTTTGATATTGGTTTACATAGTCTATTGTAAAAACATTAAAAAAATTAAGTTTAATCATGTCAACTTAGTATGTTAGAAGGAAAAACATACATATAACTAAAAAGGCTAGTTTGACTTAGTTTACTATCTGAAGAAGTTTTATAGAACTTAAAATTGGTAAAAAGAGTATAAATTTGAAATATCAATTAATTTTAATAAAAATTAGACATAATAAATTGAGATAATTGATAAAATTGAAGTGCAAAGTTGGTTAGAATGAACCTGATCAATATAACTAGGTCAACTAGGTTGACTTGGTTGATTAAGAAAGTTGAAGATCTGACTATTGATTAGGTTGTCTAGGCTTGATTTAGTCTTACAAAGGAAAAAATATGAAAAACACAAGCATCAAGTAGGGTTGACT
This sequence comes from Torreya grandis, assembly GCA_037957365.1. NCBI lineage: Eukaryota > Viridiplantae > Streptophyta > Pinopsida > Cupressales > Taxaceae > Torreya > Torreya grandis. Next base: position 459,189 of record JARHVA010003896.1, read on the forward strand.
AGGTCAAATTAGTATACAAAAAGCTAAAAAACTAAAAATAGTAAAATAAGACTAGGTCAATCAGCATAACCTAGTTGGTTAAAAATTGAAAAATAAAGATTGCATAAATGAACTAGGTCAACCAACCCAATGTAGTTTATTGTAAATTAGAACTTAAAAAATAATAAAAATAACTAGGTCAGCAAGTGTAACCTAGTTAACTGGAGATGAAACCCTACAAGCAAAGGATAAAACTAGATCAACCCAATGTGACCAAATTGAATATATATCTTGTATTTGAAAACTTATAAAATAATTTGGTCAATTAGTCTGACCTAATTAACTATGAATGGAAACCTTGTAAACATAGGATAAAATTGGGTTGACTAACACTACGTATTTGACTTTAGATCTATAAATAGAGAAAATAATTGGGTTAACCAATGTGACCTTGTTAACTATGTATGAGAACCCTAAAAATAGATGATAAAACTTGGTCAACTAGTGTGACCTAGTTTATTTTAGATCCTATATTTTTAAATATAGGTTAAAACTAAGTTGACTAGCATGACCTAATTGACTATAAATGAAAAATAAAAAAATGCAAGGGGTAGATTCATGTTGGGTTCACTAAAATGTATGAAACAAATTAATATATATCTAAAATTTATCCTAATTAGTAAATCTAAGCTCAAAAAAAGTAATAAGCTAGCATCTATTTTCATACTTTGTATATTAGGGGTATGACCAAACTAGATCCTCTAAACCTAACCAAGGAATCTCTTATCACATAACACTAAAGGAGAGGGTTCAAAATATTCTAGTCAAGTAACAATATGAAATAACCCTAGCTCTATCTTTTAATACATAAAATAACACTAATCTAGTGCTCACCAAAGCTTTTGGCACAAAGGGGGTTGGTTTAACACAAACAAATATGTTGGATCCTGGTAAGTAAATGGGGGCCTAGATCACCTAAGGTGGAAATTATAGCTATACTAATTTTAAGTATAGAGGTAATCTAATCAAGGAATTATACATTTAAAACCTATTACTTTATGCAATATATATCCATCAAATGAATTATTGAAATTTAGAGATACTTACCTTTGGATGAACCTATCGAGTCTGAATCTCTCCCTTTTCCAATAGTGCTTTGTAAGAGTTTTTGTGGCTTTATAAAGATCACATTATATAAATTAGCTCTAGGATAAAATACTCCTACTTTGTATCTAATAATTTTCATAATATAAGTTATCTTACCTCTAAGGCAAACCCTAAGCAATGGTTCCTTCAAATGTAGATGTAGAAGAATTATAATCTATAATAATATAAAAATAAATGTTCCTTCCATTGGATTAAAATGGAAATAGTATTTATAGTAATGGATTGGTCTTAACCCTTCTAGTTCATTTTACAAGGTCAACCAACATGACCTAATTTTAATTAAAAAGTTGTCATTAAGCCTCAAACTAGGTCAACCATGTCAACTTAGTTTTATAACACATGCTTTAACTTTCATATCAAGGTCGATCATGTTGACCTAGTAGGAAAAATGGTGTTTTCTTAGTTAGGGGCTAATTTAAAATAAAAAATACTTGGGTGAATGAATAAATAGGGTTATTTATGTGGTGAGTTAGATGGGTGGGATTTATAATGGGTTTAGGTAATGATAATGGGTTTAATTATGATAAAATTAAATAACAATATTACAAAACACCAATAGTATACCCACCTATTTCTCATAGTACCTTTTAAGGTGTGCAATTAGAGAGACTGAAACTCAACAAGTTATTAGATGATATAAAGTGTTAGTAAATGATAAAATAAAAAATATTATGTGTATACACCTTTCAACATCTCGACCAATTCTTTTACCTTTAGTGATATTCTTCCTTTGTGTGTCATATCCTCTTCAAAAATAAATTTTCCCTTTCACAACCTATAATAGAATCAAACAAGATCCTCTCATAGTTATTCTCAACTTATAGGACTTCTATCACACCTACCAAAAACTTATACTCTCAAGTCTATAATCTTATTTTCACAACTTGTAAGTATCTTAGTCATAATTATCTTACATAAGTTACAATTGCTCATTCAAGAGATTTAAAAACTCAACCCTATAAATAAATACCTTAATTTGATACCAAATGATGTAAACACAAGAGATGTGGTCCACTTAAGGAATGTCATTACGTCTGTGATGCATGGATAAAACATTCAAACTCTCCCATGGACACATTTATAACCACATTTTCTTATACTAGCACACAACATGTTTCTTCAATGAAATATATAACATGTTATAAATAATTAATTCTCACTCTCTCCCACCCTCACAAACATGCCTATATAGGCTTATTTAGACATAAAAATAATAAGATGCATACACAATCTCCCATGTATTGGTTACCCTCACACTATCCCTTGTCTTTTCTTGGCATTCACCTTCTTTATTTCTCTATTCAAAACTGATACTTATTCCCCTATTAAAATATTTTATGACCTTTATTTTCCTTATACCATGTCTCTTCACCTTATTCATCCCCTTGTAAATTCTCTAAATTTATTCATTCATCTTTTTGGGACGTTACTTTTGTTTTAACTTCATTTAGGATGAAACCACCCTTATTTAGAGGTCAAAACCACATTTATTAAAAAAATACTCTTGATAGTTTCATAAATGTTATTAATGGTTTAAAAATAGATGCAATATGTAAACCAATATTTTTGTCACTGTGAAAAAATGCCAACTTTTATAAGCCATAACTGAGTATACATACTCAGATTTAGATGATTTTTTAATTACACTACTCTCCAAGAGGAATCCAAATATGCAATAATAATTAGGTTTAAAGAAAATCTTGATTCCCTTTTATCATTTTTCCCATAACATATCTATTTATCCCTTCAATACACTAGTGACATCGTAGATTGTACCGATGATTGAAAGACAATCAATTTGATTGTAACCATGTAGCTATCTGAAACCAATCCTTATATGATGTACTTGATGCTATCAAAGTTTAGGATTACTAAAATTCCATTTGATCATATTCATCATGTTAAGAATGAAAAACACACAAATATTACTACATGAACACACATCACTCTATATTTAGTTGATGCAAGATTACATAAACCCTTGGATGTTCTTGTATCACTTAGGTCCAACAACTATGTTTAGTATTATTACTATTATTCCAAAGGGGATTTGTGGTTGATTATTAAATCCCTTAATGATCATAGCTGACAGTTAAGGAAACTTATGATAAATTTTTAGTACATTAACAAAGGCCTCACTACATATGTTCAATCATAAACCATTATCCATGGAGACTCTTTTGATTTCTAAGTGATTGATTTTAACTTGAATGTACAAGTGAAGGTTTTGATCAATATTTTCTCTATGTGTAATATCATGTAAATCAAATGAGATAATTTCTCATTATGTTGTAATGTTTTAACAAGAAAATAAAAGTAAGAAAACTTAATTTTTCTTATTAAAGTAGAAACACATAAAGTATCTATAATATATCTTTAAAAATAGTTGATTTAGCTATCAATTCTAGAATAAATATATTGGCTTGTGTATTTTACAATTGGTATATAATATCACATAGATTATTAATTTGAATTCTTAAAGGAAGAGGGGGGATATTTGAGTTATTTTGGTTTACCTTAATTTTAAAATTAAAAAGATAAATAGTAATATTTCATGCCCCACTCCTTTGGGTTGTTAAGACATTTATTTCATAGTGAACCATCATACATTAATTAATAAGAGAAGCACAAACAAGGATATCAATGGATAGGGTATCATCATATGAAGCATGTCAAGAAACTCTATAATGTTTCAATATACAAGCTAATATTCTTTGATAGATACTAGTAAATGAACATGTAATTATAGACACTTAAAATCAAAAACTTAATGTTGATTTTAACCTTTTTTTCTCTAAATCCCTAATCATATCTAGTTCTCCCTATTCTTAATTCATCATCACTATTTATCATTACTATTCATTATACACTATTCACAATTTACTATTTATTATCCCTAAATTAATTCAAAGTTAATTAACTAATCTTTCTCTAATTAAAAATTCTATGAATTTTTGAAATTCATAATTTTTGTTGTATACACCTAAATTCGCTCACTTCATTTAACATCACTAATATTACTATTAATCAACACTAATTCCACTTATCTAATTTACCTCATCTAATCCCATCCTAAAATTACCCCTTTCAATCATCTATCTTATATCCCCTATCAATATTTCTTCATTCACTAACTATAGTCTTATCCCACTTCACTAATTCCCCTAATCATATCTTATCTTATCCTAATCCCCACTTATCTATTATTTTTGGAATTTTAAATTCCCATGGCCCACCTACTAGCCTATTCTCAGGCTTTCCTACACCCCTAGTCCCTAATCACCCACCTAATCCCTATCGAATCCCCTACCTAATCCTAATTAACCCCTATAGAATTCTATAATCCTCCAATTCTAGAATCCTCTCTATTCTCACCCTTCCTCTCTAAAAGCCTCTAAATTTAAAGGCTTCCAAGGAATTTTAAGTTCCTTTTAATTCTCCACTCTAGATCTCCATAAGCTAACTTTGAATTCTAACCCATGATTTATCCATCCTTCTTATATTTAAACACATCCACCCCTCCATGGGAGATCATCTAAAAATCCATGTCCAACTCATGAAGCAGTCAAGAATCTCCATTTCAAAATAATCCTTGAATCCATCATCCAACATCCATGATCATGTCATCATAATGTCAAAATTCTTAGTCTAAGGTAATATAGATCCCATTCTCTTATTTTTCATTTATTTAATCATGGTTTAGAGAAATAAGCTTTAGGATTAGAGTGTTGGGTTGAATTGCATGTTCATTTATTCACATTTTGATTCTAATGGCTCTAGATCTTACCTGGGTAGTTGGGCATTTTTTGTTTTTGATGTAATTATGCAATCAAATCCTTTATGCTCAAATTTCCATCTACATTTTGGTGACCATAGTGGGAGATCCCTCCCAGTTTAAAAATGTTGCTTGTTTGAAGTGTTATTTGCATCTTGTAAGATAAAATTCTAGAATAAAAGGGGTGGATTTTTGGATTTTTTCACTTACAAGTGAAATCTATGATATTGTACTGGTATTCATGACCTTTTAATCATAGTTTTATCATGAGAATTGTAGTTTTTCACTAACCACCAATTTTAACTACTAATAATTTTAATTTTTTATAGATTGATGTTGTTTTACAATATCGCTACTTTGAAAGTAATGACATTACACTACTAATAGCATTTTTTTCATTTCTAGTCATGATTTGTCTAACCACTAACAGTCTCTTTTTTGTAGGTTGTTACTCAACTGTAATGCCATGACTTCATGAATTGTATTATTACAATGGTACTTGAAATTTTGTATGTCAATATATGGTTTTGCCTTACCCTTAATAACTAATAGTAACTATCATAGGTTATTGACCATCTACAAATCTGTGACTTTGAGACTCATGGTATTGACTTACAAGTCATAGTATTGAAACTACAATCATGACATTATAAATCTGTGTCAAAACTACTAAAATTCTCCTTTAATTTCTAACCTATAGGGTCAATCTGGTGATTTTCTATTTTTTTAGAAAATCAGGGATCATATAGGGCCCTTTTATAATATTATCTAACTATTTTAAACCTAGGAATATTTATTTTAATCACATTTTGTAATTTTGGGTCTTAAAGCATATATCTTTGCTAACCAAGTTTTTTAAAAAGGGATTATATTATGCAAACTTATTGTGTGATAGGTTCAATAAGAGAATCATCAAAGGTAGGGTCATCTATAAGATAAACATCATAATCTTAACCTTTTTCATGTCTTCAACAAAACCACTAATCCCTCAGTCATAGTATTAACCTGATAATCATGATATTGCATTGACAATTATGGTATTATGGTTTGGTAAATTTAAGATTAGTTCAGCTATTGTCTACTATTTTCAAGCTGATGAACATAAGGTTAGGACAAATTTGATTGGAAATATCTATTTTATTCTATAATTATTTATAATTTTTTCCATTATAATTGTTTATAATTTTTGATACATCATTATGAGTTTTTAAATTTTCCATGATCATTTGTATATAGGTAATTTTTAGCATCTACATTAACTTATCATAATTACATAAGCATTTATATAATAAAAAAATAAAAAATTTAAAGTTTTTACACTTTATTGCAAAATCACTAATCTCATAATCATGATATCACCATGTGAGTCATGATATTGCACTAACAGTAATGGTTTTGTAGACTGACTATCACGATTAATTACATGTGGAAAAATTGCAACTTATGACTTGTGATATCGCATTGGTAGTTATGATATTACAATTTGAAGTTTTAATTTTTCACTAATTTTTTGATTCAAAATTGTCCTCTTTTAGTGATTTTTTAGAGTTATTCTTAGTGAATTTTGAGTCATTTCAAGCCTCCCACAAATCCCAAATTACCTTTGGCATGAGGGGTTTCACCCCTCAACCTCATCCTACACTATGATAGGTAGCATGCCATGGGTGCTACCCCAAGACCCCATAAGGGGTGATGCCCATTGACCCCATTTGGGGTTATCACCCCTAGACCCTCACATCATGGCCCACTCACTTGAAAGAAGTTATAGAGACAAATTATGATTTTCTTAGGGTGTTTTATTAAGGCATATTAGACTAAAATCTTATTTCTTATAGGGTTAAACCTAGAGTCTATTTTAACTTGTTAACATCTTCTTTTATAGGTCATAAATTGATTTAACATCATTTATCTTGTAGGTTTCTCCTCAAGATTATCAATCAAATTATTAATGATTATCTTACACATTACCTCTTTTTTTGAGTGCTATATTTAAACTACTAATCATGTGCTTATAGGGTGCCTATGAAAGACTCCTTTTTGGGTAATTAAAATTAATTTTTAAATCATTTCAATCATATTGATCATTTTATCTTGCATATATTATTTTTGTTATTTTTTTATGTATATATCTCTCTCATATTCTTGATTCTTATAAATATCTCACACCTAATATTAATTAGTTAATTAATCTCCTTTTTTCTACCTATGTATCTCGAGGGCTATGGTGGTCTATGTTATCCTCCTTATGTCCTTGTGGTGATTCCTATCAAATCAAAAACCACATATAAACCCTCCCTATTTTAATTTTAAATGGTTTAGTCATGGGGATTTCATCACCATAAACTAGACCAAAATTTTATGTTTTAGTGGAGTATATATATTAGGAGAGCTATTGTTAGGTGCTAAAGTGGAATTCTCAATAAAGGGTTTCATGGAGTCAAGGGAATTTAAGCTCCAATACACAAAGTAGTAATACAACATCCTATATGGATTTGGTCCCCATAATACCTTCATGTATATCAGGTATTCCCCTAAAAACCTTGTACAAACCTCACATATGACCTTTCGATCATAATAGGTGATCTATTGCTAGAGTTAGTATCAACTCCCAAGTGGTTGTCATGTACAAATGGGGTTGAGAGGGTTTAGGAAATTTTTTAATGGGTCATTAGCCTATAACCTCACCCATAAATCCATTAGATGGTGTGGTCATTGGGTTACCCACCCTTGAGTTTACTAATCATAGGTTTTTGGCTTGCTTGATTTGGTGAGTGTCATGTTAGACTAGTATTATTTATGAGCCAAGTCAGCCTTTTACCAAAACTTATACCCACCTATCTAGGTCATTTTACACATATCATATTGTATATCCTTGTCTCATTATTCTATCATCTTGTACATCCTTGACATCATACATATTGTCTCTTGTAAATCCTTTTATATACTATATCCCATCACCACCATGTCTTGACCCCCTCCTAGTCTCATTATATCCACCCATCATTAGTCATACCCCTCGCCATCTACATATCAAAATAATATCTTATCATCCACATATTATCCTAATTTCACTTTATTCATAATCAATCATTTATCTTGACCTTGTCTTCACATAGTCACCTCATCCCCCATCTAGTCTAACCTTGTCCTATCTTATCCTAGTTGGCTCTTTAGGTCACATACATATCCAAACCATCTCTATCTCATTTACATTACCCCTTATCATTTCATCATCACCTATATATACTTGTCCTTATTTTAATCCCATCATCTCCATCACATAATCTTTCCCTATTCTATCTTGAGTAAATTTGATCCAAGGCTTGAGCTAGTCCTTTTGTCTTTCATCTCATCCTATCATTCTAGTCTATTATTGCACATCATTTGGTCATATCTCATACCTAGTTGGTATCCTACCTATATCTTATCACTTTTTTCATTTTAAAACTATAAAACCTATCATTATGAATATATTCATCTTTTATCGAGTCATCTTGCCTATTCATAACTACCACCCATAAACTCATCATCTTGCTAGTTTGAATCTATACACCCATCAAATCCCCAAATATTTTGCTAGATTGAAAAGTAGGCATTATTGATACATCCCTAGCACTTACTGTACTATCAATCTAAAATTTTATCCTAGTCTTACATGATATCAATCAATTTCATCAACCTCATCCTCATCTTTACCAGTCATATTATCTCAATCATTCAGACCTACCTTATTCAAGAGACCATATCTAATATTTAGTCTACCTCCATGTCATCCCTATTCATCATCCATATTTTATCATCCATCTCCATGAAGTTAGACCCTACTCACATATACCAATACATATTTACCACCAAGGATGAGATCTTATGATTCCTTAAGATGGGTGTTCCACTCCCTAAATGCATTGATCCCCTTCAACTCATCTCACCTTAAAAATAAACCCTTTCATGTTAGTCCAATTCTAATCCTCATTTTTCTAAGAATATCCCTTCTACCCCTTCCTATAATATCAAAAGGAATCCAATCTTGTCCACCTCATCTACTACCAATCTATCCACCTAGTCATGTCAACAACCATCTAATTTCAAGTCTAATGCCTCCACATCTAAGTTATAAATTGAATAGAGTCCTTATACTCCCCTTCCTATGTCCTTTAAATCCCTTTTCAAACAACTTATCATCATTAACATGATGGTCTATCCACCCATACAATATCTTAATCCCACTAAGCCCAAGTCATATGCATATAAAGCTAATCAATATTATGTATATCACCAGACCTAGCGGCATATCATTAATCAATTTCATAATTCCCAATACTATGTCTAAGACCTCATCGACCATGGTGATATATTAATTGAGGATGAACTAGATGGATCTACATCCTAGGGTGAACAAGAAGAGGAATGCCAAGATTCCATTCTTGATCATGATCAAGCCCTTCCCTTTCCAAGCCATGGTCAAGACACCCATATATCCTCCATGATCCCCCCATATTAAATAAGTCCTCTCTCAAGAATGATTATATTTCCCATACATCAAATATTCCCATATCCCATGAAACCTTCCATGGACCTATCTTTATCAAATCCATTATTCATCTATCATCTTCCCCTTAACCATCATATCAAAAACCTCCTAAAAAAAGGTCAATCATAGATAAATAATCTTATATTATCATCATTCCATCATGTACATTTAAGTTAGCATTAGAGCCAACACCAATCTTATATGCATCAAGGTCATGTTCAACACTAGTATCTAAATCAGATTCCTCATCAAAAACACCATCCCTCATAGATATTACAATACATGTTGATAATGCCTATCTTTTTTAGGATATCTCTAATCCAAATACCTCTTATACATCACTAGGCACAACTTTAGATCTCAATTAGGATGATATAGTCATAATGGATTTCTTAAAAGATTTATCTATTGAAGATTATTAAAGTAAATCTGATCCTACTTGGGATATGTATACTACAACTAGTCCTAGTGATCCTTTTACTAATCCTGAGGATATTTTATCTGATGTTGACACTAGGTATCCTAAGAACCCCTATCAAGACCATGTTACCCTACCACCACTCATTGACCTCATCACATCATCTTCCCCATGTGCATCCCTCATAAACCCCTTTCTTCATATAAATGATCATTTAATCACCTCCCTTCATAAGGATGAATAGGATCGTACATCATTGGACCCTTCCTTAAGAAATATAATGTGTGCCACAAATATAGAGGTCTAATACCATATTCCATAATTCAATCATAATAATCAGGTCATCTTTGATCCCATCAATCCAAATCAAGAGAAGTCAAATCTTTGGCCTAATCAAAAAGTACTAACTTCCCCTAGTTAAGCCAAAAATTATGAAATAGGGTAATGTCAAAATCAAAATAATAATCATCTATAAATTCAAAAATCAATATCCTTTGATGAAGCCCAAGATCAGGCACTAGGAGGTTGTCAAAATTTAATCCAATCAAAATAGTAAAATAGTATCAAAATCACTATTAGCATGGATAATAATCCATTAAATGATTAGATCAAAGAAAATCCATAAAATCCAAGTGTCTTATATCTCTTTTAGTCCTTTATCAATTAGCACCAATCAAATGAATAACATCCAACATCTCCAATGATGTATACATCTTATATTCCTAATCCCCAATCACCCATCACACCATCTTATCACAAACCCATAAACCAATCAAGCCATATCACCCATTCAAGTCTTATACATCCCCATCAAGTTATAATTCAATCCATTCTTCACATCACCTCTCTAGATAGAATCATCTCTTATAGGGGTGATGAAGATACCTGGTCTAGATATTTGGAGTGGTCTCAATCAAGTATCAATATAGGTCACAAAGACTTAAATACATCTGATAGTGACAAAATGGTCCTAACATCACATATCTATAGGATATAATTTGGTTAAAAATTTAGTAGTTTCATTACTCTTACATCTTGTACACATATCTAATAAATTGAGATTCCCAAAAGTCAAAAAAATGTTCATCCAATGGTGAAAACTATTCTTTGAGCACATTGGGCAAGTATCATGGTGAAAATTTGTTTTTATCATCATGGTAGAATAATTTATTGCCTATATTTTACCTCAACACTTGGGTTAAAAACCCATCCATACTTTCTCATCCCTTATCAACCTTTCCATCCATCCATATCACTCATCTTATTGTGTCGATCATTCCTTCCCATCTTGACCTTTGTAAAGAAGTGGAAGGTGTCTTGAGAAATATTCTAGAAGCATCTTAGCATATCCTCCAATGGACATTCAAGAAACTAAACATTTGGTTCCTTCATAATGTGGTCATTGACAATCCCTATTCCTTCCTTCCTTGGTCCCCATCCCATTTTCTACATCACCCCCATCCCTTTGTCATCACATCCACCATCCCATTTGTATTTATCATAGTTGTTATTCTTGGTGTTCCATTTTATAGTAACCCCATTTTTATAGTGTACATACCTATTCCAAAGAACCTTAAAAATTGAAATATTCCAAAAATCATAAAAATCATAAAATTTAAAAAATCTAAAACTAGTCCCATAATATCTTGTCTTCTGCCTAAGCCCCTAGTTGCCTCTATCTCCATCACATCATAACATTCACCTTACCATATTAAACCACATCTATTATCCATCCTATATATCCCATTATCCATCTCCCTATCTCAATAAAATATATAATATCCATTTCCTATTTTATCATTCATCATCCTTATGTACTATATTTCATTTTGGAACCAAATCCTAGTAGTCACCCATCCCTCCACATCATCATCATCCCTTATGACTAAGTATTATAAACATACATAACATTGTCAAATAGTTTATTATAGCACCCATCACTTCTCTATCATTGACTTTTCATACCTAACACCCATCTAATCACTATTTTGATAGTATGAAAGGTATTTGATTTCATCATCTCCTAATATTCTTACTAGATTTAACTTTTTGTCAGGTTTTGTCTTTTGGTAACCCTTTGTCATCTTAATCTTCACATCCTCATTTGACCACTTTTATATTTTATTTCTAAGTTAATCTAATATCCCAAACCACATCCCCAATCATTATAACTCATCATTTTCCACATCTAAATCCTTACTTAAGTCTTAATCCTAATCATGATCATCCTATCCAAATCTAAATCTATCCCAAACCTTACTCTTAATCATGATCATCCTCTCCAAATCTACATATATCCTTAGTCCACAATCACATCATTATCTAATCCCTCATCCCATCATTATATAGAATGTTGTGACACTACATGTAGATATTTGTGTATGTTACTTGCATGATATGTGTTGATTGACTTACTTGCATCATGTATATATCTTGTTTGTCTTAATTTTTATTTATTTATTTTTATTCTTTAATCATGTCTCTTTTTTTCTGTTAGTAAATTAATGAGGATCTTATGAGGTCCCCAAAGTTATCATAATGCTTTTAGGTATCCTCAAGGATACAAAGTTTACTACTTGCTCATTTTATGCACTTTGGCACCATGTCCTCTTGGTCATGCATATATCATGGGGAATCTTGTCAAATTCTATATTTTATTAGATTTCATAGACTATTATGAGCCTTATGACAATTTTTATGGCTTGATCATTTAAATCCAGACATCATTCATCAAATCATCCTTATTCCCATTACTAATCTACTCTTCTCACCTCATATTACTAACATCCAATCTTATATCCTTGTATCATCATCTGAATAATCATCCCCTAATCACTAATTATCATCATCTTCATCCTCTAATCAATTATGGTCATTTATCACCAATCAAAACTACATCATCCTGAGGTCTCCTAAGACTATTTAGGCAACCCTTAGCCACATTTGAGTGCCCAAAGATAGCTTAGCCACTATCTATCTTTCTCCATCAACTATCTCATCTAATAAAATATTACATCAATTAAATATTAGATATATAATCATTCATCAATTAGTCTATTGATCAATCATCATCCTTACAATCATCTCCCTAATCTTTTCATCAATCAGCTGCACCTATCGATTGGGCTCAACAAGTCACAACATTCATATTTTCTCCATCCTTCATGAATCATCCATGATTTAACAATTTATCCTTTATTTCTCCTTTACATGTGTCATTAATAGGGGCATTATTAATATTAATCACATTATGGCTTAGTGATTTGATGTCATATAGTATAATTCTTATCATTTGTCTTTTGGTTACTCAATCATAATGTTTCATTCTCTCTCATCACCTTCATCATATCAATCAACTTTAGCTTTGAGTTACACCTATCATTAATCTTATCCATTCCTTGTTTATCTTATCCTATATATCTCACTTACATGTATATTTTCTTGGGATACATCTAAATCTTATAGCAATTTATCATCATGTTACGGTTGATTCACCTTTGGGATGTGTTTAAAATCATGACATGGTCATATACACTCTCTGTGCATGTGTCTTTGTCAAGGGCATAATTAATTTCTAACTCATTGCTTGAGTCAAATCCCTCTAATTCTTCATCATATATCTCAACATCTAGCATCTCATCCCCTTGTCTATCCACCTCATCCCACCCATCATTTATTCTTTTGGGTGGCAATCTATAGTCATATAACATGTGAAAATTGGTAACTTGAGTGTGGTTTATGACATCCAACACATATGTCCCTCTTGATTTCTCTCATGACCCTCATAGGCACCTTTTCATGAATCCTCAATCATCATAGCCTTCTAGAGAGTGATTCCACTTCTTCTAGGTAGCTTTTCCCATGACAAATCCATCTCCCCATGTTTTTTACCCATAGGATAATAGCGTCTAACTTGGATTATAGTGTTGGACCCTAGGGTGTCCATTTTTTGTGCTCCTATCCAAGTGCATTTTTAGCTTCAATGACCATTTATTTATGGTTCATATCCCTTTTATTATTGGCCTAATTTGAATACATTAAACCCATAACCAACAAATTTATATAAAAGCTCATTTAAATTTCATTTAGAAAGGGTTGGAAAATATCACAAAACAAGTGAGAAAATAAGCAAGACTACTCAAGCATATTTTTGTATTCTCTACATACTACCATCCAATACAACCACAAGCTTATTCAAATATTTACATCAGTCCCTAGCCACCTCAAACACACCCAATTTTAGCATTTTTCATAGTTATACACATAATTTCACAAAGCACATCAAGTGGGAGAACTACATATGGCTTGATTCCTCTTTGTAGTATTGGTATGTAGGTAGCATGCCCACACAAGTGGTGTAGATACATGTTCAGTGCATCTTAGACACACTAACCCCCCATATTTCTCAAAAAAATTCAAAGTATCATAGATTCTAGGGTTTGAAGACTAAATCATCTCTACAAGGAGTGTTATAGATATCCAACATTCAAATTTTCATAAGAAGGCTCACATAGAGATAGCAAACAAAACCCAAAAATCTCAAGCCTTAGGGATAATAGTGGAAGAAGAGGACTATAGTGTTAGACCCTAGGGATTCTTATTTATTTTATCCTATCCTTTCACAAAATGAAGGCTAAATCTTGATTTATGACACTATCATAGTCCTACACAGCAAATTCCAAGCCCTGTCTTAGTCAACTCAGTCTATTTCCAACTAAGTCTTATTTCTTCACATTTATTATTATTTTTAGAAAGGTTTAAATTAAAATTAAATTATAAAAAATAGTAGCTTAAGTATTTAAATATTATTTACTAGTTTAATTAACTCAGACCCTTAAGTAAATTAGGAATAATACTTCAATATTCATAAAACTATTAAATCATTTAGTGAACCTGACTTACGTTGTTTATGCATAAAAACCCTAGACACCCTAAGGAAAATTCCTCTAATTTTTATATAATTTTTATGATTTTTTTCTTGAATATTTAAATCAAAATTTAAATTTAAATTTTTAAATTTACCTTAGTAATTTTTAAAATAATTTATTTAAAACCCTATTTGAATTTACTAGGTCTTTTTGCACACAAAAACCCTAGAAACCCTAATAATAATTTCTTACTAATTTTAGAAATGTTTTTTGATATTTTTTACTTGCATATTTAAATCAAAAATTTACTTTAATTTTTAAAATTCCATAGTAATTTTTTAAAAAATATTTTTCTTCCAAACCCTAGTTGCACATACTAGGTCCTTTCAAATCAAGAATTTTCCAATAATTTTTTGACTTTTAACTTTCATATTTCAATTATAAATTCACATTAAATTTTAAAATTCCTTAGTAAAGTTAGAATATATCATTTTCAAAACCCTAGTTGCATATAGTAAGTCTCATTGTTGTTGAAGTATCACCTTACATGTTTGAGAGCTTCATATCCTTTTTATGCATTCTCTATTTTTTTATTATTAGGACTTTACATTTCCTATATTCAATACTCTCCTTTCATATCACTTTGCATGTTATAAATTATTAAAAAAAATTAATCAAATTTTAATTTGTTTTCCTACTCTAACAATGGCCCAATACACTAGTTTTGATGAAACTAATAAAAGGGAACTTTAAGAAATATTAAATAAACACCCTAACATGCAAGATGATATGCTTAAAATAATATAAGAAGAGAAAAAAAAAATTGAACAATGGTCACTATTCTCAAACCAAAAAGCAACTAGTTACACATGACACTACAGGGGTAACTATGTCTCAACAACCCCCTATAGCAACCCAACCTACCTCTATGCCACCACTAACTACAGCTAGTACATCTTTATCTCCTAATGTAGTAACCCTTGTGCAAGAGATAAAATCTCTTCAATCCAAGGTACTACATCTTGAGCAAGGTGCTTCTAAACCTACATAGGCCTTGGATTATTTTTCTCTACTTCATACACCATTGGCATGTCATATTGATTTTATACCCTTACCATAAGGTTTTGTTCAACCCAAGCTCACTCTATATGATGTCAAGGGTGATCCAAAGACACACTTGAGAGCTTTTCATGTAGCATGCTTGGACTATGTGCCAAATGAATAGCTACTAACTAAGATATTTCTATGAAGTCTAAAGGATTATGCTTTACAATGGTCTATAATCTACCAAATTAGTTTTTCAATGCATTCAATCCTTTAGCTAACATGTTTTTATCTCATTTCAGCATTAACATTGGTGATAAGGTTTCCTATGCCCAAGTTATACAATAGAAACAAAGGTCAAATGAGCATATCGTAGATTATGTTCTTCGATATAAGACTATCTTGGCTAAGATGACTATCCCCATGGTCGATTAAGAGTTAAAAGATCTCTTCAAACAAAGTCTTTTACTATCCTTGCATGAATCAATAATGTTTATAAGATTCTCTTTTTTCACTAAGTTATGTCATACATTAAAGGAAAGGGAAGTCAAATTAATTTCAATAGGCAAACTCAAGTACATGAGCATATCAGAAATAACAACAAGAGTAACAGAAAATTCCCATACAAAGTAAAGTTCAATGATAGCAAGAGTCAAAATCAACCTACAATTAATTCAACTTTAAAGCCCCCTTAGTGAGTGGTTTTATTAGCACCTCTTCATCAAAAAAATTATAATCTACCAGTATCTCTAGCCAAAGTTTTACAGTAGATTTTAGAATGTAATATAATATCTCTCCCTCCTATTTGGGAAGTTGATCCAACAAAGAATCTTCCATGGGGATAAGATCAGGATGCATTTTGTGATTTTCATAGGGCACCAGGCCACACAACAAATAGATGCATCAATTTGAAACACAAGATATAGGACTTGATAGATGGAAATGTTATTGATCTTGGAACTTTAGTTAAGCCTCCTCAAGCAAAGAAAACATAAGATAAAGCTTTAAAAATATTCTCATATCCTTTCCCACAACATTCTAAACAAGACATAAGGGATATATCAAGTGTTCACCATGCATATCATGCACATCCTCCATAACTACATATCATGCACTTTTAGTTGAGTCACATCCTTAGAGTAACATGATTGGTATGTACAATTATAGATTTTAAGCTAGACCTTCCATCTCCTTATTAAAGTAGTAGATCATTGAGGATGATTAGGATTATCATGCACTCTTTATCAAAGCTTACATTCATAATCATCCTATTCATAGTGTTCTCATAGATGATAGATCTAATGTGAACATGTGCACCATGACATTACTACAACATTTGGGATATTCAGAGTAGGATATTACCTTGATGGACATAGTTATCATTAGATTCAATTGGCACATATAAAGTTCATTGGTTGAGATTGTACTTCTTCTATAGGTTGGTCCAACACATGTGGCCACATCATTTACTATTGTTCTTAGTGCAGGAGTTTTTGATATGTTACTTGGTCAACCATGGATAGAAAATTTGAGAAGTACCTTCTATAGTTAATAGATGCATGAAATTCATTCATGATAATTAGTTTGTTATAATTTGTGGAGTTTTATGTGAGTTACACCTCCCCACTTTAGAGACATCTACAATTTTGTAGTCACCAGCTTTAGTTCCACCACTAATTTTATTTTCTCTACCAATTTTGGTTCTTCCTCTAGTTTAGGTTCAGATACAGTCAAGGCCTCCATCAATACAATAGAGAGTTAATACACTTCCACAGAGGTCTCTTTTAGAGTAATCATAGTTTTAGAATTCTAGATAGCTTCAAACTATAGTCTTCACACCTAGGGTAGTATTATTGAGGTATTATGCCTCTACACATAGAGCACATGTTTAGAGGGCTTATCCTACTACAAAATGGGTCCCAAAGAGCCTTATAGTTGCATCCATTTCTCATAGTTATAGGGGGACCCCATAGTCAATTTTTACTTTAGAGATTTTAGAGCATTTATAGTACATATATCTTTTAGAGCCACAGTCTCAGCCCTTCCATCCTACTTCACAATCATGTATGATTTCTCTCCTTGATATAGAACACCATGATAGGAAGTATCCCATGAGACTCATCAATTAGTATCATCTCTCCTACCCTTACTGGTACATAGTTTCTTTTTTTCTTACTTGTACATAGTTTCTCAATTTTTATTATACGTAGTCTTTTTATGAGTGATTATACATAGCTCAAAATATTAAAAACATTCAAATATATCAAAATACCAAAAATTATAAAAAATTTCAAAATATGAAAACATTCAAATATATCAAAATACCAAAAAAATATAAAATTTAAAAATACAAAAACATTCAAATATTCAAAAAATTCAAAAAACATTTCAATTGTATGCATTATCCATGCTTTACATTTTTACTACCATGATATACTTACATCTATTGTTCTATGACATTTTTTGTCAATATATATACATTACCATGTTTCACTTAATCTTCTTTGAGTGTGTGTAGTGACTTCCAAATCCATGATCGCTTCACTCTACCCATTGAGGGGGCATCCTAATTCATACATTCAAGACACATATCAATATATCTACCCACTAGAGGCATCTTCTACATGACTAAACCATCAAATTTATATCATTCCTACACCACATAATCTAGTTATCATGATGATGTATATTACTTGCTTGCTTACATAGATTACACTATCGACGCTCACTAGTATATAGCACTTATGTATTTATTAGCATATACCTAGTCTTATACTACATGTCTTGCATTCTTTCACTTCTTTCTTTGATTATTTAGATGAGATTATATTTCTAGTATATTAAATGTTTTCCTTTCTTGTTTTGTGTAGCTAGATGTGATTGCATTTCTCAATTCCTACTTTTTTTCTTATATGTGCCTTTGGACATTTGTCATTGTCCTTTGCTTCTATTCTTGTGTGTGCCTTAGGACATTTTCCAATGTCCTTTACTTGTACTCTTTTATGTGCCTATGGTCCTTGTGTCAACCTTGCTTATTTTAATTGTATGTGTATGTGACATTTAAACATGCCTTATACACTTGTTTTCTAGTTTGAGTGACATGTGTCCATGTGCCTTAATTTCTTGGCCCTTGTTCACTCTTGTATATTTATTACTTCTTACCTTGTGTTCTTGTTTCTTGATTTACTTCTTAGTTGTTTACAATGCCATGATGCACATCATGCATTATCTTGATTTTTTAGATGCCCTGATGGACATCATGCTTCATCCCTCTATAAAAACTAACAACTCACTAGACTTCCAATTCTAGTTCATTATATTTCACATGATTTTACATTTTTTATATATATCTAAGCATACCCCTATTGATCTAACAATTTTCATTACAAACCATGATATATATTGAGATATATTATTGATTATCATTGCTACATCATGTATTCTCATAGAATAACACACTTGTAAGGATTTTTTTTTTAAGATAGTCATTATAGGGTCTTCATTCCTACCCTTAGAAGAGGGGGAAATAAATAGGGGTTTTCATAGAGATTAGAGCTCCTATCGATCAAAAAATTAGCATTCAGAACACCTAGAATAGCAACCAAACTTCAAACTAAGTAGAACAAACTAGGTAGATAGTGATGATAATAAAATAGTCATCAAAATCAGCTTACAACAATAGCACTAAGATTGGACTACAAAACTAAACAATAAGGTGTCTAATTTTGGCATTCCTATCCAAATGGAAAAAAAACTAGATTTTTTAGAAACAAGTAGAAAAGTCAGCTCAACTATAGTTTTGTACATATAGACTAGTTCAGATTCAATAATTTTAGTATAGTTTTTATTAGATAATATAGATATAGGGGGCATCATGCATAAAATAATGGCTTTCACTTCCATTTTTTGATTAGGCAATTGGTATAACTTCTAGATCAAAATTTATGTTTCAAACACTAGTGATTAGGGGTAGTGCATGTAGCACATTTGACTTCTTTTCTTTCTAAGTTCAATTTATTACCCAGGCATTCCTAATAGTTTTGTACCTTATTCTATATGTAAGTGGTTTACATCATTTTAGATTGGATTTCATATAATCCTAACCTCCATCATCTATGAGTGGATTCTACATAAGCTTATTGCCTAGTTTTAGAGTGGCCTTCATACAAGCCTAATCTCCACTTTTTTTGAGTTGGCTAAGATTGGCCTAATTTTTAGTACACATTCAGCTATCCACACCACTTTATCAAATTATAGAACATTCACGAGATTGAGGAGCCATCCCATATAACACACATTCATACCAGTATCATTTTATAGCTTAACTTCATGGGGAAATGATGGATCTAAAGGACTAGATAACCTTTGTATTCTTAAGGCACCTATTCAGAGGGATTAGACACATAGTCTAAACATCGATAAGCACATGCATGATCACATAAATTCACTTAGTGGTTGATGATGGAGCCAAATGGATAGCCTTTGCATTCTTCAGCCACTATTGGGGAATTGACCACTCAACTCTATTCATGATATTACTTTTGGTACAAAACATACCCAACATTACTTAACATCATCTAATATTACCCAACACCACAAAAAAAAGTATTAGTTCACATACCTAGTGATGTGTATCCATTCTTTTCTCTTCCTCTCTCTCTAACCTAGCCTTATATATTATTATTTTAGGTATAACATATCTAGTAAAAACTAATATACTCTTTATTTTCTCTTACAGATTCATACTTCACAATGTGCTCTGTATGAAAACCCAGCATCACATAGCTTCATGAGATTCACCCTTGCAAGTAATTTTAGGTACGCTTTCTATTTTTCTTTTATCCTAGTATTTTGATTTGTTACATCACTAGAATAAATGGGGGTAAATATATTCATATAAAATGTGAAAATTGGTAACTTGAGTGTGGCTTATGGCATCTAACACATATTTCCTTCTTGCTTGCTCTCATGACCCTCTTAGTCACCTTTTCACTAATTTCTAGTCATGTGTAGCCTTATGGATAGTCATTCCACTTCCTTAAAGAATATTTTCCCATGACAAATCCATCCCCCTAGGCCTTTTACCCTCAAGATAATAGTGCTTAACTTGGACTATAGTGCCAAACCCTAGGGTGTCCATTTTAGGTGCTCCTATCCAAGTGCAGTTCTATCTACAATAATCATTTCCTTTAGTTCTTATCCTTCTTATTATAAACCTAATGTGAATACATTTGACCCATAACCAATAGGTCTCTATAAAATCCCATTAAAAGTTCATTTAAAAGGGGTTATCAAATATCATAAAGAAGCAAGAATACAAGCAAGACTACTCAGGAATATTTCCTTATTATCTACATACATACATCCAATACAACCATAAGCTTATTCAAATCCTTACATCAGTCCCTAACCACCTCAATCACACCTATTATTAACATTTTTCATATTCATACACATAATTGCACAAAGAAAATTAAGTGGGAGAACTACATATGGATTGATCCCTCTTTAGAGTATTGGTATGTAGTCAGTGTGCCCACACAAGGGGTGTGGATACATGTTTAGTGTATCTTACACATACTAACCCCCCCCCACCTCTTTCTTAAATTTTATCAAATCATCATAAAGTATAGGTTTTGAAGACTAAATAAGTTCTACAGGGAGTTTTATAGACGTCTAACTTTCAAAATTTCATAAGTAGGCTCACATAAAGACAACAAACAAAACCCAAAAAGTTCAAGCCTTAGGGATAATAGTGATAAAGATGAATATAGCATTGAACCCTAGGGTGTCTTATTTTGATGCTCCTATCCTTTCATGAAATGAAGGCCAGTTCTTGATTTGTGACACTATCAGAGTCTTGTACAAAAAATTTTAGACACTATCTTAGCCATCTTAGTCTACTTTTAGCTATCTTATTTCTCCACATTTATTACTATTTTTAGAAAGGTTAGAATTATAATTAAATTATACAAATTAGTAGATTAATTATTATAATATTATTTAGTTATTTAATTAACTCATACCCTTAACTAAATTAGGAATAGGACTCTAATATTCTTAAAACTGTTAAATCACCATCCATCTCATTCTTCCCCACATGTCCCATCGAGGGGGTATCATATCCACTAACATCATAACATTCATCTATGACATGGTTTTCCTTTGAAATACCATTACTCCTTTTACTTCATTCCACTTAAAATTCCCTTTCAAAGAGAGGCAAAATATATGCACCTAAATTCACTCACTTTATTTAACATCACTAATATTACTATTAGTTGACACTAATTTTACTTATCTAATTTACCTCATCTAATCACATCCTAAAATTACCGCTTATAATCATCTATCTTATATCCCCCGTTAATATTTATTCATTCATTAACTATATTCTTATCCCACTTCTTCACTAATTCCCATAATCATCTCTTATCTTATCCTAATCCCCACTTATCTATTATTTGGGGAATTTTAAATTCCCATGGCCCATTTACTAGCCTATTCTTAGGCTTTCCTACACCCCTAGTCACTAATCACCCACATAAGCCCTATATAATCCCCTACATAATCATAATTAACCCATAGATGATTCTATAATCTTCCAATTCTAGAATTCCCTCTATTCTCATCCTTCCTCTCTAGAAGCCTCTAAATCTATAGGATTTCAAGGAATTTTAAATTCCTTTTAATTTTCCACCCTAGATCTCCACAAGCCAACTTTGAATTCTAGCCTTGATTTCTCACTCATTCCTCTATTTAAACAATTCCACCCCTTCATGAGAGATCATATATAAAATCCATGTCCAACTCATGAGGTAGTCAAGAATCCCCATGTCAAAATAATCCTTGAATCCATCATCCAACATCCATGATCATGTTGTCATAATGTAAAAATTATAATTCTAAGGTAATCTCTATCCCATCCTCTTGTTTTACATCCATTTAATCATGGTCTAGAGTAATTATATTTAGGATTATAGTGTTGGGTTGAATTCTGTGTTCATTTATTTGCATTTTGATTCTAATGGTTCTAGATCTTACCTAGGTAGCTAGACATTTTGAGTTTTTGATGTAATTATGTAATCAAATCCTTTATGCTTAAATTTCCATCTACATTTATAAATACAAAAATTAAAATATCCTCACATTCCTTAAGGCTCCACATGTCTCCCACCATTCTAATTTAATAATCATATTATCCTCCATGATCGAATTTAATAGTCTGCCTCTAATCCCATTGTATTCCATTATCTAATTTCCTCCAATTTAATAATATACCTTGCATCTACTTACAGATTTTATATTATATATTCCTCCCAATTGAATTTTTTATTCATTTTTGGGTCCCATATGTTCTCCACTCTAATTTTTAATTCAAAATTAGCATTATGAATTAAAAATTAACTTTTATTCTCAGCACTTGATCTTCATGTCAATATGGACAGTTTACATCCATTTCTAAATTTTATATATTTTAGGTTATTATCCAATTTATACAAGATTCTTCATTGTAGGTTTATTATGTTGAGTTCATAAGGGAGTTTCACAGTTTCCATCTATTGGTGTGAAAATTTGTTAGGGGGACAAATCTTTGAATTATGTTAACAATGTAGGGAATGAAATACATGTCCTATTAGAAGGTGGAGGTAACTTTATTAAAAACCAAAAATTTACTGAAAATAAATTATTTACAAAAAAATTTTGTAAATTATCATGATAGAACTTTTAACTTGAAAGTATGAGGAGTTTTTAAAAAGGAAAGAAATGAATGTTTTTAAATGATATATTTGTTGAGTTAAACAATGAAGCTCAATGAATAAATCAAAGGATAAATTATTATTAAGGAGGAAATATTTCTCATTTAATGGGTATAAAATACATATTCATATTCTTAAAAACATGAAACATACACCATAAAAACTACGTAGCTGAGATAGCAAAGTTGAGTAATTCTTTGTCATTTCTAGTAGAAACAATAAAGATATTTTTCTTATTCCCATCCAGATTCCTTAAGATATCTAAAATATAAATAAAATTATAAATAAAATTTTGAACCTAATTTCTTGGTATTAATATTTTAT
The DNA here is from genome assembly GCA_037957365.1 of Torreya grandis. Taxonomy (NCBI): domain Eukaryota; kingdom Viridiplantae; phylum Streptophyta; class Pinopsida; order Cupressales; family Taxaceae; genus Torreya; species Torreya grandis. Next base: position 483,055 of record JARHVA010003896.1, read on the forward strand.
AAGTAATATAAATATAAATAAATATCAATTATGTTGACATAATCCAAGGAGTTGCTAATTCAAAGTTTAAAAGTACTGCTTAGTATTGATATTCTTCAAGTAGAATGTTTTATCTTACTTTACAAAGATTTTCCAAAATCCTTCTATTTTAAACCTTTATTATGAGAACCTAACTTGTATTTATAGGATAAATTTGGTGGTTGTCATGCACAACCACCTATTTTTCCTTGTTATAGATTTACAAAAACACCAATGAGAAATTACAACTTGAAATGGTGTAAAAATGTTTTGAGCATTTAGTATCACTTGAGACAAACATTTGGAAATTTTACACTTCTTGAAAAAACACATTATCAATTCGCACAACTTGAAAAATCAAGTTGGAAAAATTATAAAGACAATTTTTAAAATGACAACATACATTTACAAGGGGAAATATAGTGAAATAATACAAGTTAGGTGTAAAATAAACATGAGAAGAAAATACTGAATGTCAAAATAATTCTTCAATATTCTTACTTATTCATTTAAAAATCTTTCCCTTTCATAAAATCATCAAATCTTTAGATAAATACCCTTATAAAATCCTCATCTAGTCCATCAATATACATGTAAGTGATATCTACCATGCATTCTAATTCTGTCATTTTTTGAAGCTTGATTTGGAGACTATTTATCTTCATGTTAATATTATCAACATCCACTTGGTATTTGGCTAACTGGTGAACTTCCCCATGACCAAATGTAGATATAGGATAACAATTTCTTGAATTTTCTTTCTAAATTCTTTAATCATAGTTTCAATTGAAACCAGATTCCCATCTTGATCTTTGTCATTGATAAAAGCACAATGCAACATTTTAACCTTAGTGTCAATATCCATCCTCACATCATTTCCAAGTGACTTTACACTATTTAATTTCTTAAGGAATTATCAAAGTGATTGGATCCTAAATTTTTTAGCCTAGATTAATTCAATTTGATAAATGCCTTCTTCCTTATTGATGACTCCTTTTTTAATAAGGTCTATAGAGGGAAATTTTGAGAACTCAACTAATTTGGGATTGAACTCTTCCTATTTTTGTTTTTCTTCTACATGCCCACTTTATTTTATTATTAGTTGTTCACATTATAACCAAATTTTAGAGACCATTGTTGTCGTAGTGAGAATTATTGATGTTCCTTGATTAGTAATATTTTCAATCCAATATTTTACTACATTACCTCTTTGACCTACTTATCTTATTTTTTCTAATGTCTCAGCATGAATAATTGATGAAGCAATTACTTGTTGACTTGTTACTATTATTCTTTGTATCATTGAATTCAACTATTCTACTTTTTACTTTAATTGATCTTTTGTTGCCTTGTCTTTATCCATTTTCTCAAAAATGGTACCAATCACCAATATTACTTCTCCTTTCATCCCTTCTTTGGTATACTTTCCCAAATGAACCCTAGATACCTGATAGTCTTCAATTCTAATATTAGATTTATCCTTTTTGACTATAAGATTTGCCACTTATATGTACTTCTCTCCTTTTTCATTTGTTACCATTCACAAAAATATTCTCCCTTTCTTTGATCTTTTTAAAAAAGGGATTATCAAAGTCCCAAAGTCTATCTCCTCAAGTTCAACAACTTTTCTTATTTTCTTCAACATTATAGACAACCAATCTAAAGTTATCATGCTTAAATAATGAGGTGGGATAGAAGTTGATACTAATGGAAAAAGCATGGCTAGAGTGGAAGAGGGTATTTTCTCAATTGTGGCACCATGGAAAGATGTTTCTACTTGTTTTTATTTTCTAATTATATCAATTGAATTTATTTTAGAGGAGATAATAGGCAATTCCAGATTCAAGGAAGAATATGAATAAACATGAGTGGTCTCTTACAATAGGAAAGTAGATAACATAAAAAACAACATATCATTTGAAGTAATAAATTGTTAGGTCATATTCTCTACAAATTCTCATCATTTCTATCACATAATAATTTATACATTGGGCTTCTTATACTAAGGTGTTGGAATAAGAACTTAGCTCTAATCAAAGATATCTTAATTAATATAATTCATACCATGTATTCATTCCATATTTAAAATATTTATCACAAGTTAATAGGAGCATAAATTAAGAAAAATAATATTAGTACCATTAGTTCCATTAAAAAATTACATGTATTTCAACCAACACAAATATTCCATTTTATTATATCACTGGTTTTCATCTGGTTTTCATACATAAGTTTTGATACATATTATGAGTTCATAGACTCATGATTACATTTACCATTATATAGAAATAACCAACAACATCAACAATAAACTTATAATGTAAAACTAGGGGTATTTATGTATGATTCTACCCTGATCATTCAATTACATCATTAATATAAGAATGATGACTTGTCAATGGCCATTAATCAATAATTAGTTATGGTGCATCATTACATTAAATTTATATAGATATGGTCCTACCTACCCCTAAATACCCACTCTATACTATATATATAATGTTGTGTGCCTATCATCTTGTATTTTGGCACTAGATCCATACTTGAATTCTTCTCCTTCAATGCTCATGAAAAATATTTCCTTAACTACTTCCACTGTATGTGCCCTTGTTCAAGTCGTACACTAATTTATCAAGTCTTGCACCCTTGGTTTTTTCATATTTCTTGCATCCTTATTCTTTGTGACTTGCATATTCTATGCCAAGGTATTTAGTGCCTTAGCTTTATTTCTTGCCCATATCTCCTGTGCCATCTTTCCAAAAGTCACTTAGAATAAAATGAGAAAATTTAGGATCCAACCTCACCCAACACTAATTCAATAGTCCATCCCCGACTATACACCCTCCTCAGGTCACTTAGTTATAAAAAATTTAATCTCGTTTACTTGACTTGGTGCTTTAAAATCTCTCAATAATTTAATACAATTTAAAGCTTGGAGGTAATTTATTCTACTTTGCCTTTGAGTCATTTGGTCTCCTTAGATTTGTTATATTCAACATACCCCACTTTTTTATTTTTTATTTAAAAAGTGGGGACCTCTTTATTTTTAGAGGACTTATATATTATTTGGGTGTGTATGTGTTTGGGTTGGTTCTTATTATCTAAAGAAGTTTGATATTTTAGACATTGAATCACATTATGGTGCACCTATTTTCCATTTTAAAAGACTTATTCAAACTAATCTATTAATGGAATTTTTAAATAATTACTATGTATGATAGGTATTTAGATTCTTTTATTTAGAAGGATTTTGTTTGAAAAGTTTTGGTCTTCAAAAACTATTTGAATTCAAACTTTATTTCAAATTTTGTTTCAGTCGATAACTTTGTCTTCAGTAACTTTTATTTCAATCATTTATTCTAGTTGGCAGCTTTCTGGTTGGCAAATTTTATTCAGATACTTTCTCTTTAGCACTTATTAATAAGCAACTTTTCTTTATAAAATTTAACCTTCATAAGGTTTAGGTTCTTTAGATACTTTCTCTTCAATAGATTTTATTCATAATGTTTTTATTTGGAGCATTTCTCAATGACAACTTCTTCCTGGATGACAATCTCTTTGAATAATACTTAGTCTTCAGGAACTATTCCTTCGGTGGCTTTCAAACATTTTTTTCTAAACAAATCTATCTAAAGAGAATTTTGCTCTTGGGGTCTTTTTCATGGAATATTGGGTTCAGCATATCATACCATTAGACTTGAAGGCAAAGATCAACCCCCCTGACTAAATAATATAATGACAAGTGTCAAAAATAAAAGGTAACATCATAGCACCCCAAATGAGCAAGCATCTTACGAGGCATGTATATGGGGACTAAGTGGTTAAGTTCAAATTGAATGAGGGTGATAAACTCGTAGATGTTGGAAATTAATTGTGTATGAACTAGAATGAATTTAGAAAGCTATAATAATGATTCCTAAATTGTGTTCACCTCATTTTATTTTTAATATCTCAAGTGCACATAACCTTCTATAATCTTAAAAGCCTTAGTTGTGTCTAGAATGACTTGAAACTCATGTAATTTAGTTTTTAAACTACCATTTTTGAAAGATTTAATCACACCAACATCCATAAATAGTAATGGCATCTTCATCTAGGGTATATAATGGAGACTCAGCACCATTTAGGTTTTCCATCAAAGACTCCACTAAATACTTAGACATGGTTTTTGATGCAACTATGTTTAATGGCCTCCATGCCAATTATTCAGACTCTATGGGAGGTCATAGAGAATGTTGATTCATTCATGTTGGATGAGGACATCTCAACTAAGGAGAAATAACTTAAAGCTAACCTATTTCCATTCAAATAATAATCACTTCACTATGTAGCCACCAAATCAAAAGTCATGCCATGTATCATCTTATTGCAAGGCTTGTTCTTCGAAGATAGAATTGTATATGATGGTTATTTTATCTACATTGATAATAATGAAGTTGTGACATACATATTTAGAGATGCATTCATGAGTTATTTAAGTCTCCCTATTCTATATGTTACATTCAATTTATACACTGTACTCACTCAGAAAAAATAACAATGTGGATCGAGTAATATAGAAGTAGATTCTCCCAATCAAGACTTTCACTATCAAAAACCATACCAATAATCCCATCCCTATCACTCAATTTAGGATGGGGATTTGAATAGGCATGGCATTATTTAACACCACTTGAGAAAAACATTTGGAGTTTTTACGCTGCTTGCAAAAACACATTATCAATTTGTACAACTTGAAAAATCAAGTTGGAAAAATTATAAAGACAATTTGCAAAATGACAACATACTTTTACAAAGGGAAATATAGTGAAATAATACAAGTTAGGTGTAAAATAAACATGATAATAAAATAATGAACATCAAGAATAATTCTTCAATATTCTTGTTACTTCATTGATAACTCTTTCCCTTTTAAAAAACATCCAATATTTTAGAGAAATGACCTTATCAAATCCTCATCTAGTCCATCAGTATCCCTGTAAGTGATATTTGTCAAGCAGTCTAATTCTCTCATTTCCTAAAGATTGCTTTTGAGATTGTCTGTCTTCATGTTAAGATTATTAGCATCCACTTGGTATTTGTCTAACTGGTGAACTTCCTCATTATCAAATATAGATATAGGATTGACAATTTCCTAAATTTTATCTATAAATTCTTCAATCATAATTTCAATTGAAACCATATTCCCATCTTGATATTTGTCATTAACAAAAGGACACTTTACCCTTTTGACCTCAGTGTCAATCTCCATCATCACATCACTTCCATTTTACACTGTTGAATTTTTAAAGGCATTATTGAAGTGATGGGATCCTAAATTTTATATCCCAAAGGAATTCAATTTGATAAATGACTTATACTTATTGATGACTCCTTTTTTAATAAGGTCACTAGAGGGAAATTTTGAGAGCTCAACTAACTTGGGAATGAATTCTTCATAGTTCTATTTTTATTTGGTATACCCACTTTATTTTGTTGTTATTTTTTCACATTGTAACCAAATTTTAGACACCATTATTACCACAATGAGAATTGTTGAGGTTACTTGATTAGTAATCTTTTCAATCCAATCTTTCACTACATTGCCCATTTGGCCTCCTTCTCTTACTTTCTCCAATGTCACAGTATGCAGACTTGATGATGAAACAATTGTTGGTTGAATTGGTACCATCAATCTCTGTATCACTAAATTCATCTATTCTAATTTTTATTTTAACTGATCTTTTATTGCCTTGTTTTTATCCATTTTCTCAAAAATGGTACCAATCACCAATGGTATATCTCCTTTATCCCTTCTCTAGTATACTTTCCCAAATCAACCCTACATACCTGATATTATTCAATTCTAATTTATGATTTATCCTTTTATATTGTAGTAATTTCCACTTCTACATACTTTTCTCCTTTTTCATTTGTTACAATACTCAAAACTATTCTTGATTTCTTTGCTCTTTTTGAAAAAAGTATTGTCAAAGTCCCAAAGTCTATCTCCTAAGGTTCAACAACTTTTCTTGTTTTATTTACCACTATGGATAATCAATCTAAAGTTGTCATGATTAAAGAAGGAGGTGGGATTGAAGCTAAGATTGGTGTGATAAGGATAGATAAAGTGAAAGAATGTGTTTTCTCAATTATGGCACCTTGTAAAAATTATTCTAGTTGTTCCTATTTACTAACTATAAATTGGAGTTCTTGGAGAGGAGATAATAGGCAATTTTAGATTCAATGGAGAATAAGAAGAAATATGAGTGATTTATTACAATGTGAAAGTAGATAACATAGGAAAAAACATATCCTTTGGAGCAAGAAATTACTAGGTCATATTTTTTACAAGTTCTTGAGAATGTGGGAAACTATCAATAGGAATCTCTTAAGGAATTAAATGAGACTAGGATAAGAGGAGATATTTTCACCTAACCTCTTTACTTTGAGCTTGGGAATTTTTTGTGGTGTAACATCTTATTGAATATCTTTTGATCCTTTCACTTATTTTATCATTAAGGGTTCCCTACAAGGACTTCATATATTTTTTTTGATCCATCATGTTATTTTTAGAAGTTACCAAATTCATACTCCTCAAGAGGTGTAGGGAAATCAATGTTTCTAATATCCACTCCTTTGCTCCTCAACCACTTAAAATTTTTATCAAGTACTACTCTTATTCTACTTTTGGTAGAATTAGATTCTCTCTTATCCAAATGGACTATAGGTAGTGGCTTTGTCACAATATTTTCTTTTTCAAAGATAGGATCCAATGTGACCTCATCATGCACTAACTACTTTAGCACTTTCATTATACAAAATTTGATTATTTTCTTCATGATAAACTATGAATAATCTCTAATCCTTACATATTTATCATCATCACAATCTATCTAATAATCCTCAAAATATGAGAAATGTTGGTATGAAGGTCTAAGATTATGTTTAATTAAGCCCCAATGTCAAATACAAACCTGATATTAAAAGTCTTGAGATTATTTTGAGACATATATTGTTTAATTTTATTAGTTTTTATCAGTGATGGAAAATTTTCCTTGCCAATTGAGATTTTAAATTTGACTCATGTCTTATGTTGACCTATTAGAAACTTTTGTGTGTTTTAATAATTTGTCTCACTATTTCCATTAATGACCAATTATCACTAACATATCATGAAAACATATAAGGAGCAATCTAAAAGTCACTGATTCTCAAATAATTGAATGTTCTAAACTATATTAACTAAGTTCCCCATTTATCTATCTTTGTGATGGTTGGTATTGATATCCTCATGTTGAAAATATCATTTTCAAACAAATAAATGGTGAAATGATCAAAATAATCATTCACCCTTTTGAAATGATGGGTGTTTTATTTCAATGGAAATTGGGGATAGAAATCATATACCATTGTCTTCCTGAATTAGCTATAGTATGCAATCCATCAAAATATCTTTGGCTTGCCACAGCATAAATGAGACATGAAATCATATAAAATCTTGATGTGACTTTCACTTACATCATCTATTTATGAATTGAATCACTGATCAACTATCCCTAATTGATATATTGCTTATTTCTAAGAATGATCCAAATGAATTTGTACATCTATGTATATTGTTTGGTTTCCCAATATTATGCACAATAGTGTTATCATTTAATTTATTTAATTATTGAAATTAGACCTCATAAGATTTTTTGTGAGTCATGTGGAGGAATGTTTTTTCTTAGTCAACCATCCATTGTTAACTTTCTTAGCACATGTAATACTATTTTCATCCTAAAAGCTTTGAGAGGAGTCAAGAGTCAAATATACAAAATATTCATGATCTAAAAGGTGAAAAACATTATCTTTATGTTTAGGAACAAAACTCTACCAATTTACCTTATGAATCTCTCACTTCCCTCATCTTAGAGTTATAGTTATTTTCCATGACCAAGACTATCTTAGGAGACTATACTAAAATCAAGAACACTACTACTTGCACCAATCCACTATCAAAAATACTTTGACCAAAGTCAATTTTATGCACTATGTTTGTCCTCTCCCAAAAGTCATCTAAGTCAATGTGATCTAGATTAGTATTTTTGATACTTTCAACATTAAACTCCAATGGTGAGAGAGGTATCATGCCCTAAAACTAATATTTCATGGTTTATTTATCTTTACTCAAATTTACCTTTTTTGAAATAGAGGATAAAGGCATTAACTTTTATAAGAAAACTAACAATTGGGAGATGTTTGCACAATAACTCCTTATTTAAAAAAATTGACAAAATTAAATAAATTAAATCCAAAATAAGTTATTTAAATGTATTAGGAGGTTGCACTCACAAGTTTATCCATGCAAATTGCTCATATGTTTTTTTTTAAATGTAACCTAATGAATTCTAATTTCTCGCTTAGATACCATTCTCAGTTTTGACTTCCCCTTTGATCAATTTATCCATAGCTATAGGATGATCCTTCTTAGAAAGTGTAAATGAAACCAAAAATAAATTTTACAAATTTATATTTTTTTATTTTAAAATCTCAACCCTTCTTTCTAACTTAGGGCAAAACACCAAAAATAAGCAATTTGATTTTGCAAAACTCAAACCTTCAAAGCTTAAATTAAATTATATGGATTACTTGTCCTTATTTTCATAGGAAAAATAAATTAAAATTATTTCTTTTGTCATTACACTTATCTCCATTTGTTAAATTTTCATATACCTCTTATAATGTAGTTTTAATCGATTAAAAACCATCTTTTTTTAATTATTTATCTTACACCTCTCCTCTTTGGCTATAGTTATAGGGCATACAACTTATTAACAGATGAAAACAAGCAAAATCATATCTTTCTTTATATATTTTTTATTTGTAAACTTCCTAGAGTGTCATATGGGTCATACAACTATTTTGGTGGGTGGAAAACAAAATAAAAATTTGATCCCTTTTTTTCAATATTTAAAACCCTTTGATGTACATGTAGGTTAGAATAAACAAAAATATTTTTTTTTAACTACCTCTCTTGGGCATACAATTAGGTGTACGATGATTTTACACTTTCACTTTTAATTTAAAATAGCCAAAGAACATATTAATTACTAGACTTTGCCTTTTTAATACAATTTATATGGTACTAATGTGGAGAAGAAACAATAAAAGAAGTAAAAATTTAAAATTTTCACCTTTCTATATGGGTTGTGCAACTAGTTTTAGGCAGATACAAATTTTAAAAAATATATTTTTAAAACCTACACATATTCTCAACAAACTATGGTGATGTACATTTTGAGTTCTCAACCCAGAATAATCAAAAACAAGTTATTACTCCTTACTCTTTCACATGGGTCATACAGTTGAGTTTAGGTGAACAAAAATGAAAATTTGATCTTCTTCCACTTTAGCCTCTCAAAAAAAAATCTTTCTTTATTAGTGCATACTATTCTTGGTTCATGTGTCTAAAAACATGAATGGAAATTCAATATGATCTTCTCCATAATTTTACTTTGCTAAAAACTTCAAGATCTTGAGCATGAAAGTTGAAGAAGATTTTTAAAAGGGAAGACACTTTTGATTTAACATAACTTGAGAAAATAATAGAACTTGCACAATCAGGGGAGTAATTAAAAATGGTTGCATGCAAGTTGAAAAAAGAGTGTTAAATTTTTAAGGGTAATTTACACAAAATGAAAAAGGCAATTGCAACATAGAGGTTTGCACTACATGGCATGGGGAAGTGTAATGTTTGATTTGTACGATCTGAAGAATCAGCAACTTCAATTTGCATGGTTTGGGGAAATAAAAATTGAAATTTCATGGAAAGGTGAAATCTAGAATGAATTTGAGAATTCACACAAAAATGCAAAATAAATTTGCAAATTGTATAGAACAAAAATTTGATTTTACAAATTGCATAATACTAAAAAACAAATTTTTTAATTAAAAGAATTGTAAAATTAAAAATGCAAATTACACTGAGTGGAAAAATAAATCTTCAAATCGGATGACTTTGAAAGATGTCAAGGCATTTATTACAACTTGGGGAAAACCAAAAAGCATTTGCATGGCTTATAAAAGAAGGATTTATTTTTGTAATTTATGGGAAAAATCTAACAACTTTTTCCATGGGATCTCAAAAGCATTATTGCATTATTCAAAAAAATCAAAGGTTTGGTCTAAAATTCAATTTTTTTTATTAATCAATTAATATCAATAATTGATTAATTTTCATATTTTCCACATTTAAAATTTTTTTAACCCTGAACTTTAAAATTAGTGATTTAAAATCTATTTTTTCATAAATATTAAAAATTTAAAAAACTGTGATAACACATCCAAGCTATCCAAATTCCATATATTGAAATTTTGCCTAATTTACCTTTGCTTTGGAGAAGATGGAGAAACCACATTCAATAGAGCAAATCAACTCAAAATCATAATAGAAGGAGCTTGCAAGGTATAATTTTGTATTTTAATTTCTTATATTTATTACTCTAGCTTAGACGAATTTAGATTAGATCTTACTAAGTTTAGTGTTTTGTTATCATAATTTTCATCTAAAAAAATTGCTTAATAATCACAAAAACAAACCTATGTAAAAACAAAGTACTTCCCTGCCTTCCCACAAATAGATATATCATGTGAATCTAATCTACCCATAATGTAACACAAGCACCACAAGCATAAATATGAATGATAAAGAAAAATAAGCCAACATTTTACATAATCATCATGGTTTAAACAAGTGAGAGTCTTGAAATAAGGCACAAGTAATGGAGAGGGTTTTTGTGAAACCCTAGATCAACAATTAATAGATATGGAGAAGCCAAACACTAGGCAACCACTAAAATATATGCTTTCAAAGTGAAAGGTGAAAGAACCACTCTTGAAATGTGGATATAATCCAAAAGTAAAAATTGATGGAAATCCACTAGGGTTTGCTCAAAACTCATAAGATAAAATGTAGATATGTAGATAAAAAATAATCATGAAACCTTACGAGGAAGGTACAAGTGTCTATAGAACATAAGAGATCATTAAAATAATTTATCTTTTAATTTTTTATTAATAAATAGGACAAAACCAATGCATTAAGAATATTTACCATTTAGTAATTTAAAACAATACTCTCATATATGCCCTAGTGGATAAAACCAATAAATATGTAGAAGTAAAATGATAAATAGATAATTAAATTTGAAAAGAGGCAAAATATGATGGAATGATCACACCTTAACGATTTATGTATTTTTTAGTATAGATTTGGATTGTGTGGGTCCATAATTATGTTGGGTTATTTTTATTTAGTTTAACATTACTTTCCTTGGTCATGCATGTGAAGAGGATAAGAGATCCAACTAGATAGCATGGTGTCTTATCATGCAATAAATGGTCTCACATTCTCACCCAAAGTGTGTAGCTTAAGACTAGTTCTCATTAGTTCTATCACACAATGGAGTATACATCAGGCTTCATATACTAAGGTATTTGAATAGACACTTAGTTATAATCAAATATATCATATTTAAGCTAGTTCATATCATTAAATCATTCCATACTTAAACTATTTATCACAATTCAAAAGGAGCACAAATTAAGAAAAAGAATATTAGTACCATTAGCTCCAAAATAAGTGTACATGTATTTTAATCAACACAAATATTCCATTTTATTATGTCACTATTTTCCATGCATAAGTTTTGATACATATTAGGAGTTTATAAACTCATGATTACATTTACCATTATACATCAACAACCAACAACATCAAAAATAACCTTCTAAAATAAAACTAGGGTTATTTATACATGGTTATACCCTAATCATTCAATTAAATCATTAATATAAGAATGATGACTTGCCAACAACCATTAATAAATAATTATTCATGGCACATCATTCCATCAAATTTGTTTAGCTATGGTCATAACTACCCCTAACTACTCTATCTATGCTAGATATATGATGTTGTGTGTCTATCTTCTCATAGGCTAGTGTTAGATCCATACTTGAATTTTTATCCTTTGATGCTCATGAAAACCATTTCCTTAACTGATTCCACCTTATGTACCCTTTTCCAAGTCATACACCAATTTCTTATGTCTTTCACCCTTGGTTCCTTCATGTTTCCTACATCCTTGTTCTTGATGACTTATTTCTTCCATGATAAGGTTTTCCATGCCTTGGCTTGATTTTGCACCCATATCTCTCATCCCATCTTGCCAAAAATGACTTAGAATAAAAAGATAAAATTTAGGGTCCAACATCACCCCATACTCAGTCAATAGTTGGTCCTAGACTGTGCACCTTCTTCATGTCCCTTAGATATAAAAAATTTGGGTCTTTTTTGCTTGACCTAGTGATTGACCTCCTCCCAATAATTTAATGTAGTTTGGAGCTTGTAGATAACCTCTTCTACTATGACTTTGAGTCATTTGGTCTCCTTGGGTTTTTTATATTCAACACACCCCACCTTAAACTTTTTCTTTAAAAAGTGGGGACCCCCTTTATTTTTAGAGGACTTATATATTATTTAAGTGTGTATGTGTTTGGGTTGGTTCTTATTATCTAAAGAATCTTGATATTTTGGATACTGAATCACATTTTGGTTCACATATTTTCCATTTGAAAAGACTTATTTAAACTAATCTATTAAAGGAAATTTGAGAATAATTGCTATGTATGATAGGTATTCAAATTATTTCATTTAAAAGGCTTTTATTTGGTAACTTTTTCTCTTCAAAAATTATTCATTTGGGAACTTTATTTTGAATTATGTTCTAGTTGGAAATTTAGTCTTTGACAACTTAGGCTTCGACAATTTTTCTTTGAATCATTTATTTTGGTCAGAAACTTTTCGATCAATAAATTTTTTTGAGATACTTTACCTTCAAAACCTCTTAATCAACTTTTTTTCAAAAAATTTGGCCTTTGGAAGGTTTGGGTTCTTCAAATACTTTATATTTAGTAGCTTCTATTTAGAAGGTTTTTGTTTGGAGCCTTTCTCTATATCAACTTCTTCTTGAATGACAATCTCTCCTAAGAATATTTAGTCTTTAGGATATATTTCTTCGACGACTTTTAAACATTTTTTCTCAATGAATCTCTCTGAAGAGAATATTTATCTTTGGGTTCTTTTGCATGTAATAATGAGATCACCATTTCATACCATTAGGCTCGAAGGAAAGGCTCAAACCATCAACTAAATAATATAGTGACAAGTGTCAAAAGGAAATGGTAACACTATGGCACCCTAAATGATCAAGCATCCTACAAGTCATATACACTAGAACTAGGTGGTCAAGTTAAAATTGAATGTGTGATGAACTTATAGATTTTGGAAATTAATGGTGCACAAAATAGAATGAATGTATAAATCTAAAACATTGAGCCCCCAACTGAGTTCTCATTTTATTTTCAAGTGCACATAGCTTTCTACAATCTCAAAATCCTTAGCTACATCTAGAATGACTTGTAACTTGATAATTCAATTTTAACACCACCATTTTTGAAAGTTTGAATTTCACCAGCATCTGTCAACAATAATAGAATCTTTATCTAGGGCATACAAAGGAGCCTTATCACCATCTATGTTTTCCATCAAGGACTCCATTGAGTACTTAGACATGGTTTTTGATGCAAATGTGTTTAAAGGCCTCCTTACCAATTACTCATCTCTATAGGAGGTCATAGAGATTGTTGATTAATTCATGTTGCATGAGGTCATCTCATCCAAGGAGAAATAACTTACAACTAACTTGGTACCATTTAAATGATAGGCACTTCACTATACATCTACCAAATTAGAAGTCATTTCATGTATTGACTTACTATGAGGCATGTTATTTGAAGGCATAATTATAGGTGGTGGCTATTTTCACTATGTTGACAACAACACGGTTGTAGCATACATATCTAGAGATGAATTTTTGAGGTGTTTAAGTCTCCTTATTCCATAAATTATATTCAATTTACACACTATAGTCACTTGGAAGAAAAACAATAATGTGGAATGAACATTGAGTATGTGGCTTCTCTCAGGTGAGAGTTCACTATCAAATAACATACTAAGAATCTTGTCCCTATCACCTAATCCAAGATGGGGATTCATATAGGCATAGAATTAATGAAATGACTCTTCAGTAACCTAAGAATCCACTTTATGCATCTATAATGAGTACCCCTACTGGACCTACTCATTACTTCAGAGTGCACCTATGCATTGGGGGAGGTCATTAGTGCCCACCTGTATGAACAAATTCATACAAGGAAAATAATCCCCAAAGGGGACATTTTTATATGATGTCAAAACTTTTTAATGCAATCATGGAAACTATGTACATGCATAATGGGGTTTTATGGAGTCCTAACTCTAATTTTATAAAGAATAGAATATCTGACTTTTATTCTTTCATTCACATATATGCCTATGTAAGGAATATTTCCAAAGTTTTAGAGGACCTCTATCCTTAGGTTTGTATGGAAAATCATTGCCACCCTTTGTCCAATATTTCAAATAACATTTCTAGAATACTCACCAATTTGGGATGAATATTATCTCTACCTTGATTATACATTCATCATAGTTGCAAGTCATAGGGTAGTCCCTCTTCAGCTCCCCAAGTTTGTCCTTGAAAAAGTGGTCAAATAATAAATTGCCTTATAAATATGGAATGGTATAGATGAAGATCTAACAAATAACAATAAAGGTACTTTCTAGATCTCTCATATCATTATTGGGAGGGTGTAGTATATATTCAGGAGACATTTTAGGGAAGCTAGGAATGCAAGGAGAGATTATGCCTTGGCTACTCTACCCTATAGGTATTAAGACCCCCACAAGAAAGTACAAAAAAATATTCATAGCCTTGGCATCCCATATAAACATGAGTCATTTGTCCATGACTTAATATTCCTTAATGCCAAATATAATGAGGAAGTAAAGGAAAGAGCTACCACTTTGGGCTTAATCAAAGAATTATTAAGGGTGATACAAGCCTACCACTCCCTTACACTCAATCAAGCTAAATTCAAGATCCCACCACCATGAAGATGGATATCCTCTAACTTTTTTGTTAGCAAGCCTTACCAATAGACAACAAACTAAGGTCAAGATCCCCAATAGCCATCAACTATTAAAGAAAAAAATAAGAGCAAGAGTAGCTGGTAAGGAAAACATCAATTATTAAAAAATATGATTAAGAGAAATAGCTAGAAGAGATACTAGATACTACATAGGAAGAAGAAGAACAAACTCCTCTAGATCAAGCATCTATTTTTGAAATAAGGAGAGTTAAACAAAAACTATTAGAAGAGCTAACACAAGAAAAGGACATCATAAGTAGGGAAAAGATGGAGATCATTTGCCTAGATTATTTTGATGAGGAATAAATGGCACATATTACGGTGTCTTCAACAACCCTAACATCTAGTATGACTCTTACCCAATAGGTGACTACTCCACAATCTAAAAAAAAAACATTATGATATCAAATGAAACCAAGGGGAGAGACCTCAGACCCCATCCATAGAAGTAATTGGTAGAGAGTCACAACCTTCAACTAAAGGTGATCCAAGTCAAGAGGTGGATGAAGAAGAGCTATACAAATCCAAGGTCTTGAGCTTTCAAGGAATAAAATTAAAGGCACCCGTCAATAGTGATCAATTTAGTAAGGGTGATTTTTTCATTGTCCCACTAATCCTTTCTTATCTAATGGCATTACCAATTACTTCTACCATGCCTTCTCTAATTGTTTCCACTTTCATTCCTATGCAATCACTCTCTATTGGTCATCTTTTCATTTTTCCCACCTTTTATCTTCCAATTTTCACTTCTACTTCTTCAACCATTATCCTTGCAGTCTCCACCCATGTTGCCACAACCACCAACCAACCCATCTCTCAAATAGCTACCTCTTCTACCCAACTGCATTCACCATTTCCTTTTTCAATACCAACTCAGACCATAGTAGTGGTAAAAACTAGAAGAGCCCCAAAAAATAAACATGTCTATGTTATGTAACCCATGCCATAATTAAAAAACATATATTGGTCCAAAATAAGTTGGCCCTTAATTCCCAAACCTTCCACTAAGCCTGAACCTAAGCCTGAGGAGCATGCATAAATATAGATCCAACCATTTTATCCATAAAAGCTCATGTTTCTAGACTGGGCCAAGGAGTTATGAGCCTCAACTTCTAATAGGTCCAATCTAAAGATTACCAATCTTCCCATTGTAAGCTCACACTTTGACAAATCTACAACCTTAGTATAGAGGGTCAGGAAAATAAAGATTGAGGATAGCAGTGGCAAGGGCTGATTTTAGAGAAAAGAGAACAAATTTACTTTATTTCAAAGATGCAAGATAGGAAAAAGGGTCAGTCCCCTTACATTCAGGACCTTAATTCCTATATGGAGACTCATACTAAAATAGTATTCATCATCCATGATGTAATAGAGCTAGACAAAAAGAACTAAAATAAGAGTTGGAAACTCTTAGGGAGCAACAACAAGTGATTTTAGTTCCCTCTAGGATAGAGAAAGATGTATAAAATGAAACACTAAGGTTGTATTATATTTTGGGTAAAATTTTAATCTTTTGAGAGTCTAATTGGATTTGCATGTAAATTCAATAAAAAAATTATTTAAGCTTCTTAGAGAAAATGAAAATAAATTAAAATTCTTGGTATTATACACCCTTAATAAGCCATACAGACACTTAGATATGATGGCTCCTCTTGATGCTACTAATGCATTGAATTTGACTATCATCAAAACATAGGAGGCTTCGGATTAGGTGTCTACTTCTAAAGCTTTCGTGAATAAGCTTTTAGAATAAAAAAGTAAGCAACACAAATTTTGGATGAAATTGAATTAACAAGAGCTCAATATAACATGAGAAATTTGGTAGCTCAAACCACTTTTGATCAGATAATTCAACAAGTTTCATATGATTTTAAATATAATTTACAAGAATTGAGCCTAGAGGATATTAAAGCAAAGCTAAACACAGTAAGGAATAAGGAAATAGAAGTAGAGGTCTTCTGGGTTGGCTTCTCAGCCACTAAGATAGAGCATGAAATTTTGATGGAATGAATAGGTAGGGTAATTATTGTCAATTTATCTTGTCAAGGCAAAATTCCTCCCCTTATAACTTAAAACTTTTCATGGCACTGTTATAAGCCTCTACATGGTGGTCTATTATAGGTATGTTGACTAAAAGTGAAGGTTTTGAGTCTTTTAATGATAAATTTGGAATAAAAATGTGATTAAAGCATCCAAAAAAAATTTAATTACTTTCATATTTATGTCATTACCTTAATTAAAATCTTCATAATTTGGAACCATCTCTTCATGTAAGTCAAAAGATTAGTTTAGGTCTAAAAGGTTCCCACATGTGAAATTTGACCCAATTTTAATCATAAAAGACTTGTTACTTGTTTTAATCTCATAAAAAACTCATGATCATCCTCTTCTTGCCCTAAATTGGTAATTTCAAGCTCTAAGTGTGAAAGAAATGCAAAGAAAGGGCCATTTCCATGTATTTTCATGCATGAGTATATAATTCTACAGCCTTTTATGTATAGAAAAGGTCAATATATTAAAGGTGAAGAGAGTACAAGTTTTTTATAAAATATTTAAGGATAAAATATCTCAAACAGGCTCAAAACCAATTCTCTCCATTCACCTTGATCTTTTACACATCAAGAGAGCTCTTTAGGTTTATAGATGATACAACCATGAGAGATAAAATCAAGGTTTTCAATTTTGGAAAGAGAAATGGGTTTGAGAGAGATTCCATCTATGGAAATTGGTTTTCAATTTGGTTCTCTCTCCTTCATGAACCATCCTTAACAAGATAGGGCACTCATTATGCCTTATTCATCTGAGCAGGCAACCACTTTTCTAAAATTTCTCTTCATCTGGGCATCATGATAGATAAATTAAATTTATGGAGTTTTTCAAGAATATGAATCACCTTCTTATGATATTATTCAACCTATTTTCATGCATGTGAGATCATATAGATATAAATAAGATAAATGAATGCAAATTTTGTAGTCTGTAGGTAGTTTAGAGAGATTGTATGGTTCATAGTGGTTTCAAGATGTCAAAACATAGTTGGTGATTTTATAAGAGATATTGTTATTCTTCATATGTCCTATCCTCATGTTTATCAAAGTTTCATGAAGATTAATATCATATAGATCATCAATCATCCTCAAACACCTTCATACTCTTAGTTTAGCATAGGTTAAGGTACTTTATCATATGTTAAGGTTATTAGTAGATTCCTAGATTTCTTTTTCACTATAAATATCTCCTTTAAGAGCCTCAAAACTGTTATATCTTGTAGAGGGTGTGCCTATGCTTTATTAATACCCTTAAATATGGTCTTAACATACACTTCACATCCTAATTTCACTCTCCATCATGTCATCCCATCTCATATTTTTATCATTTCCTTTCATCACTATTATAAGCATCAATTCATCACCATTCTCATCTCAATGTCAATTATCATCTTACCAACTATCTATCCACCTCCACATCATGGATTCACTATCAAGAAGAGTCAAGAATGTTTTAAAATCATCATTTTTATGCAAATTTGGTATGAAAACCTTAATTCACTACTAAAATAGTGAATAATATCCACCTACAGCCAAGACAAACTCAGTCAAGTTATGCTTCATGAAGGCATTATCTTGAGAAGACTAGAAAGCATGGTTATCAAATGACAAGGTTTAACCATATCATCAAGCTTAAATAAACAAAGGAGAGTATAGTAGTCATGTTTTTTGAACTTCTCAAGGTATAATCCACAATTTTTTGTACAATCTATATTGATCACCTAAAACCATACAAATAAGGGATAGACCAAGTGCAAGGTGACATAACCTTTAGACCTTAAGGAAGATTTTTAAGTGAATGGATCTTGAGAACTCATATTTGGCACTATGCTTCATATAATATCTTGTTAACAAGATCATTGGGTTGATTTAGGGTCAATATCCTAGTATAAATACAACCTATAGTCATGTCACCAAGCACACTCAGTCATAAGCCAAAGATAGAGCAATGATTAAAGACTTTCAAGGTGAGAAAATATTAAAAGGAGGTTATGGATCAATATAAACCATTTATGAATGGATAAAAGTTAATAAAATACATATTTTACCCTCTCAAGTTCCAAATTTCTCTTATTTTATACAATCACCTTAAAGCACAGTCAAGCTACCAATCTCCAAGAAAGTTCTATGTTTTTGAGTTTTGATAAAGATGGCAAAGAGTTTTGATAAAGATGGCAAAGATGGATCATCATTCATATGATTAGATAAATATTCAAATCCTAATCTTCACCTACAGCTAAGGGCATAAGGATGCTTCAAGAATGTCTTAAGGAGTTTCTTGGAGATCAAGCTAAGTGGATGAGATAGTATTTGTTTGGAAATTAAGATGAAATTAAAGTATCCAATAGACATAATTAACTCCCTCCATGTCATACACCATGTTTTTACTTTGTCTCAATATGTACAACTATTCAAAATTCCACTTACAGTCATAAGATTGCAATCATGCTCAATGAGATAGGGGAGTTCAAATGAATTTGTGTTTGATATATACTTCATGGATAAAAAAATGATAATATAATATCATGGTTAACCCAAATTATGGTTAAGGTTTAAATGTGATGTTAATGTGGCTTATGTAGTTAAAAAGTGACCCTTACAGATGTTAGCCTATAGATCCTCCTTTTGATCAAACTAGTATCAAGTTAATGAGGTCTACTAGTATAATATGGTAAAGAATGAAATTTGGTTGAGTTTTTTAGATATTTATGAGGATTAAAAACATTTTAAAATTCATTTCACAAGCTATTATTATATAGGATAAAGTCTCAAAATCCTAAGAGTAGTAAATTCACTTTTTACAAGCTTACACAGGCTACAACTCAAGATATCCAACTAAGATTAAAAGGAGAGATAAATATAAAGTAATTAATATTGTTTTATATCTCAAAAAAACCATGTATATTATTGAACCATGTTTAAACCAATAATATAGTGTGAATAAGGGTAAAAAAGAGATTCAAACACAGTTATACCTATATACAATCCACACAATCAAACTCATCAAGCCAGTCTTAGAGAAAATTATGACTTTGGAGAATATAAAGGAGTTAGACTCTATTTTTTTGTAAAAATGGTATTTTTAGGTATATTTAACTACTCATGCCATTGTAAAGTTCAAATAAATAGTGGAAATGGTCATTGTTTTGTCACAGACCTCATACAGTTTATTGACAGTTACAACTAAGGCCATGATGCCTATTTTGAGGTATAAAGCATCATATAGGTCGTATTAACATCATGTGAATATTTTTGATGTTGATAAAATGTGATAATAATGTCTTCATATGTTGTGAGATATTTATGACACTCAAAATTCAAATAAACAATACCTTGAGGGAAAGTAAAGAGGAATAGGCATGTGTTTAGTATTAATGACATTTATATGTGTTTTAGATGGTATTTAAAGACATTATGAATGTTATTATAAGGTTATAAATGTAAGATAAGTTGATACATCATGTCATAATGGTAAGAAGCTTAGGTTAGTAGAGGAAAGTCACCAAAACTCAGACCAAGGCCTATACAGGTTATGATTACAAGAAACCCTAGTTAAAAGAGGTGTAAAATAATGTTTTAGGTAAGAGTGTAAAGTTATAACTACATATACATAGTTAAAAATTATAAAATATAATATTTATGCCCTATATTAACCTAAATAATTAGACTTGATAGCCCTGACAATGTAACCCTGCAAGTAGTCTTAAGAGACCAAGACCATGGAGATAAAGTAGAGTTTGGAAAGTAAAAGGAAGTTTTAAGAGGTTTAATACAAGTTTAAATCATATAATATTATAATTTTTAACCTCAAAATTCACCTAAAGGTCACTTATATATTTAATACCCAAATTAGGCCTAAAAGCCTATTTTAGACCTAAAAGGCCTATATCACCTTGATGCACTTGCAGACTCTATTAATGAAATATGAATTCCTAAGAGGATGTGAGAAGTTATTTTAGGTCCCATGAAGTTTTTTTAAATCATATGAAGATAATTAAAAGTTCAAATTGGCTCTTTAGATCGAATTTTAAGTATTGTAGTCAAGACAGTCATTCAAACCACTTATTTAAGAGCTCATATCTTTCGCCATAAGAGGATTTTGAAAAAATTATATTATAATGATTTAAGGAACCACATTTAATTTATATACATGAATTAATAAGGTTTTTTTAGGATTTTAGGTTTATGAACCATCACTAAGACTATAAGTAGGTCCAAAATGCATGCAAAACCCCACAAGTTAACTTCTCTATGTACGTATCTTTGCACACTCTTTACATGGGAACCCAAGATTATCAATAAATTTTAAGGTGTATATGGAATATATATCCATGTAAATAAAAAAATTTATAGTTTTTTACTTTATTAACCATTGTTATGAATGTTTACCTCCAAAACCCTCCTAACCCTCCTAACCCCTCCTACAAACTAGTTTTGAGAAAAGTGATGTTTCTTACATCAAAACAGCCATGAATCATATTATAACATATTTAAACATGAATTATACTTATATAGGGTCACTTAAATGGTATATTTATATATGGGACTATACATACAAGGTATAAAAAAAGGTCTTTTGAGGAAAAAGTATAGAAAGAGAGGTACAAGGTAGTTTAAGATGATTCAAATCAATGGAAAGTGAAGATTAACACTTTTTATTCCTATTCAATCCATCATATGCTCAAAACCATGCCTAAAATTTCCCCTATTGGTCTCTTCTAATTAGTGAGTCTACAAAAATGGAACATAGATTGACCTAGTCAACTAGTTTAACCACTTTACAAGTGTTGCTTGCCTAGGAGGACTCATTTCATGATGTGAGGCATTGATTAATGTCTCAAAATAATTATATTTTTTGGTTTTCAAATTTTTATGTAGGTTATTTTTTTCATCAAGTGTAATAAGTTAAACTACTAGGCCTAATTGACCTAGTAGACCTATTTAAACAATCAAGTAAAGTGGAAAATGGCATTAGAAGCTATTGAAGAGAGTTGATGTGGAGTTATCACACTTCATAACTAATATTTGAGTCACAATCAATGGCATAATTTATCTTTAAGTGGATATTCCATGCACAATTTGACCTAAGCAGTCATCAATGCAAAAGAGGCTTAAAGAATGAGTTAACTAATCTTAAGTGACAAATACCCTATATGATTGATCCTTAACTATAAATAAATGCATGACTAACCTTCAATAGGAGTTAATAACCAAGTTATGTCATATAATTATAGAGGAGTTTGAACAAGTCAACTATGGCCCACCACCTTGTTTTCAATGACAAAGAGCTCATTCAAGGAGCATGTAAGGCACTAGACATAGAGAGATGTCTTAAGGACTATTGGTAATTTATTTTAACTATGTTTTAATTGAGTTAAGGATTGGAGGACTCCTTAAATCTTATATGCCATTATATTAACCTATTTATTTCCTCATGTTCTATATATTTAGTTTTTTAGGCCTTATTTCAAGATCCCTCTCTTGGGTATGAGGAAACTCTACCAAGATTAAGCTTTATAACCTATTGAATCAATAAAATTGACTATTTCAACATCTTTATGATTTAATTATAGTGTGTATATGCTTGTTTAGATGTGTAAAAGTGGTATGAATCTTCCCTTATCAAGTCCTTACTACACTTACATGTTGATGAGTTGTGTTATGCAGGTTATATGAAGTGTCAAATGTTGGTGATCAAGTTTACAGTGTAACAAGGTTTAATAGTATCTCAAAGTATACCTATCTCCCTTTACCCCAAAGCTATAGTCATACATTAAGACCTCCATGTGAAATACTATTTCAAAAGAAGCCTTGGAGATAGTCTCTTAGTTCATTTCTAGTTCATTAGTGTTGTATAAGTATAAAATTGAGTGGATGAACTAGCAATATAGGTGTATCACCATCAGTAGTATAGATTTCCCTTTTATTTATCCTTCTAACTCTTTTCACCCCAAAATTAAAGTAGGTCTTTGTAAAATATCCATAGTTGACACATCATGGGAACTACCCTCATAATATACAGGTTTGGTCTAATATACAGGTATCCCACAACCTATAGACCAATCTAATGTTAGTCCAGGTTTGAAGGAGATTTGAGAAATCTAATTTAGTAGGGTGTAACCCAGGTTGCTAATAGTTTTGGCATGCCTAGTGGGACACATATCCAACTATTAGGGTATTCATTTAAAGCATCTTGTTATTCACAAGCTATTTCAAGCACTCATATGGCCCTCATCTCTAAGGTAAAGGGTAATTCTTGTTCATAAATTTATTGATTTTCATGTGTCTTATGGTGAATGATGGTATCATATAGGTCACAATTCTATCACACACCTCCTTATAAGTAGACCTAGGATCCATTATAATTCTAATATGATCCATATCCATCTCATTATGACCCTTTTCAAAACTATATTCACCCTGCTCAATAATATGAGAGTCAAAATTAGGCCTATGATCCTTATTAACCTCATTCACTTCCTTGGCATCATGCTTATCAAAATAAATATTCATGGAAATCTCATGACATTCTTGATCATCTCAACCAAGTTTCAAGACAATCCATATCAAGTTTCAAATAGACCTTATTTGGTTATGAGAAACATATGGTGAGCATTGACACTCAAAAGTGTTATGGATAGGATATCCCTAGGAATGAGAGCTTCATTAAAAAAAACTAAAGAAGTGTACGCATATTTTATAAGACAAGTTCATCCAAAAGTCAGTGTTGATATCCTAGGTATGGGTGGTCTAATTGTAGGCATTGAAGATAAATTGGTAGTCCATCAGAGACACTAGGTTCATCATAACTAGTAGCATGTTTCCTCAATTTCACATTAGTCCCCCATTAAACTACCCTTTTCCCTTCATGAATATCAAAAAACATATATCATAGCCCTATAAATTCCATTCAATCCTTATTAGCCTTTCATACTTAGAATTATATCCAAGAGAGACCTCAAAAGGTGGAGGAAGTGTGTTTTGAGGATATTTGAATCATATGTTTCATAGTAGATCACACAAGGGTCTTCATCTTCTAATCATCAAGGAGAGATCTCAATTGAGTTTATTCATAACTTTGAGGTTCACCTTGCTAAACAAGTCAAGCTTGCAAACCAACATATTTAGTAGTCAATAGAAGCTATAAAAACAATCACATCTTATAAGAAGGTTTTTCCATTCATACCCATGGCTGTAACAAGTTCAATATAATAGGTTCCTAAACCAAAATTTATGAATTGGAAATAAGTACAATAGTAAAGGGATAAATAAGACCAATCAAGCATAATCCCAAGCATTGTTTTGGAAAGCAAGCCTAAAAAAAATCATCCCCCATCCCTCCCTCCTTAAGAACCCAAGGCCTTCCCTTCATGGAATTATATTCAAGGACAAATGTAATAGAAATAGGAGATGATGGTTATCCAAGTTGAGCATATTCATGAGCAGATTCAAGCATCCATGGTAACTCCTTTAGATTTGTCTCATCTTCTTGAGTATTTTTAGCGATCCATCATGTCAATTCTTGAGAAGGAGCCTCTCCTTTTTGCGGTAAATGAAGAAAATTTAGATGAGATGATAGGTGATGAGAAAGAGGTTTCAATTGAACATGAAGAGGACATCACCATTGAGACACTTGTTAGTAAGGATAGTCATGATTTAGTCTTTCATAATGCCAAAGAAGATGAGTTGTAAGATGTGCTTCAGGTATAATATGAGACATAAGAAGAATATATTTTAATTGGTCAATAAGAGGTTGTTTCTCAAGAACTCTTTGGTCACATGGTAGTTGTCCTCCATCAATATGTTTCTCAAGAACTTGTAGCAGTTACCATAGATAAGTGGTAGGCCATCTAATGAAGATGAGTGTCAAGGTGATAATGATGACCTTTGGTAGAAATATATGAATATTTGTAATGAATATCAAGATCTTTAAGGTCTCACACTTCCTATGAAACATGTTAAAGACCAATCAATTGTTGAACCCTTTTCAAAGTTTATCCATAAGAAGAGTAGGTACATGATGATGTAAGGAATGAATAAATGTTTGCTAAGGTAGCACTTCAAATTAATACTCTTGAAGATAAACCAAGTTAATATTTCTTATTTCTTATCATGCCTAAAGGATTTCAACATGATAATCATTAAAGTCTTGACAAGTAACCATTCCATGTGGAGCAGAATGTAATTATTAACCAAGACATGGAAGATCATTGGCAGTCCATGAATGAGGCAAAATTAACATTGATCTTGCAAAGTATAAAGATATGGGAGGAGTATGATTATGTCTTGGACTCACATGTACAATCCATGCACTTGAGAATGGAACTAGAAAGCCCAAATGCTTCCCCAAGAGGCCATGAATGTGAAAATACTCTTATCTCTAAGAGAGAGCTATCAATATATGGTAATCATTTTTCAAGGTTCCATGGTGAACAATCAAGTTTTCCATTTGACCCTAGAGGATAATTTTTTATCTCAAGTTAGTTATTTTAGGTTGTTTGTCATATTTCAATAAGTGAATAGCACAAGCAGTATTATGTTTCCTTATTATTGTGTTTATCTTTTTGTGTTGTTTCCTTAGGTTAATTGTGTTTGATTCTTAGATTTAGGTGTGTTCTTGTGTTGTTTATTTTGAGTCTTGTTGTTTATTACAATCAAAATAAGTGTTTCAAAGTACAAAAGTCTATTTGGTAGTCAAGTTAGTCCTCAAAATCATGTTGTCATGTTTCAAACTATCATTTTCATATGAAAATTAGTAGGTTATCTTGACTAGAAAGTTGGGTAACCCCTATGAGTCACCAAAAAATTTGGAAATTAGGCATGTTAAGGCCAAATTCCACCCCATATAACTTAAAACTTTTCATGGCACTATTATAAGCTTCTACATGGTGGTCTACTATAGGTATGTTGACTAAAAGTGAAGTTTTGAGTCTTTTAATAATAAATTTGGAATCAAAAGGATATTAAAAAATTAAAAATACCTTTAATTACTTTAATATTTATGAAATTACCTTAATTCAAAAGTTTCATACTTTGGAACCATCTCCTTATGCAAGTCAAAAGCTTAGTTTGGGTCTAAAAGGATCTCACATGTGAAATTTGAATTGATTTTGATCATAAAAGACTTGTTACTTGTTATAATCTCCAAAACAACTCGTGATCATCCTCTTATTGCCTTAAATTGGTAGTTTCAAGCTCAAAGTGTGAAAGAAATGCAAAGAAAGGGGCATTTCCATGTATTTTCATGCAGGAGTATAAAATTGTATGACCTTTTCCATATAGCAGAGGTCAATATATTAAAAATAAAAAGAATACATGTGTTTTATAAAATATTCAAGGATAAAATATCACAAATAGGCTCAAAATCATTTCTCTCCATTCATCTAGATTTTTTGCACATCAAGAGAGCTCTTCAAGTTTGTAGATGGTATGGCCATGAGAGAGAAAATCAAGGTCTACAATTTTAGGTAGAGAAAGGGGTATAAGAGAGATTACATCTATGCAAATTAGTTCTTAATTTGTTTCTCTTTCCTTCATGAACTACCCTTAACAATATAAGGCACTCACTATGCCTTCTTAATCCAAGCAGGTAACTAATTTTTTGAAATTTCTCCTCATCCGGGCATCATAACAAAAAAATTAAGTTTGTGGAGTTTTTAACAAATATTAGTAACCTTCATATGACATTATTTATATTATTTCCACACTTTTTAGGTCATATATATCTCAAAAATATATATTCATGCAAATTTTATAGTCATCAGGTAGTTTAGAGAGATTGTATGATTCATGGTGGTTTCAAGATGTCAAAACATAATTGGTGATTGTATAAGAGATCTAATTATTGTTAATATGTCTTATCATCATGATTTTCAAAGTTTAATGAAGCTTCATATCATATATATCATCAATAATCCTCAATCACATTCTTACTCTGGGTTTAGCATATGTTATGGTATTTTAGCATATGTTAAGGTTATTAACAGAGTCCTAGGTTTCTTTTTATATATGAAGACCTCCTTTAAGATCTTCCAAACTATTATATCTTCTTTAATGTGTGCCTATGATTGATTAATAACTTTAAATATGGTCTTGACATATAATTTACATGATAATTTCACTCTCCATCATGTCATCCCATCTCATAGTTTTGTCACTACCTTTCATCACTATTATAAGCATCATTTCATCTCCATTCTCACCTCCACATCAATTGCCTTCTTACTAACTATATATCCACCTCAATCTCATGGATTCACTATCAATAAGATTTAATTATGTTTTAAAATAATCATTTTCATGTAAATGTGGTATGAAAACCTTAATACACTACTAAAATAGTGAATAAAATCCACCTACAATCAATACAAACTCAGTCAAGTTATGTTTCATCAAGGTATTATCTTGAGAAGACTAGAAAGCATGGTTATCAAGTGAAAAAAATTTAACCATATCATCAAGTTTTAATTAATTAATTAGAGGATAATATTCATGTTTTGTGACCTTATCAAGTTCTAACTCCACCACTATTTGTACAAGCTGCATTGATCACCTATAGCCATATAAAGAAGGGATAGACCAAGTGCAAGGTAACTTCACCTTCAAAACTTAAGGAATATTTTGAAGTAAATGGATATTTATAACTCCTATTTGGAATTAGGATTCATCTAATATCTTCTTAAAAATTCATTGGGTTGATCTATGGTTAGGATCCTAAGAGAAAGATAATTTACAGTCATGTCACCAAGCACACTCAGTCATAAGCCAAATATAGAGCAATGATTAAAGACTTTCAAGGTGAAAAAAGTTTAAAAAGAGGTTATGAAGCATATAGAGAAAATTTATGAATGTATGAAATATAATAAGATACATCTTTAACCTTTTTAAGGTCTAAATTGGTTTCAGTTTATACAATCACCTTAAAGCACAGTCAAACTACCAAACTCCAAGAAAGTTTTATGTTTTTGAGTTTTGAGAAAAATGGAAAAGATGGATTTTGGGATTATGATCAAGGTAAGTTACAATAGATACATATGATAATCCAATATTAAATTTTATATTATCATTCATATGATAATATATAAATTCAAATCCCAATCTTTACCTACAATTTAAGGCATAAGGATGCTTCAAGGTAGTCTTAAAGAGTTTCTTAGAGATCAAGGCAAGTGGAAGATAGGATTTGTTTATAAAATGATATAGAATTAAAGTATCTAATAGGAATAATTAACTCCCTCTAAGGCATACACTTCATACACCATGTTTTTACTTTGTCTCAGTCTATATAACTATATAAAATTCCACCTATAGTCATAGGATTGTAATCATGCTCAGTGGGATAGGGGAGTTCAAATGATCTTGTGCTACATATATAATTCATGGATTAAAAAAATTATAATTTAATATCATGGTTAACTTAAATTAGGTTTAAGGTTTGAATGTGATGTTAAGGTGGCTTATGTAGTCAAAAAGTGACCTACAAGCCCCAGCCTGTAGGTCCTCTTTTTGATCAAACTAGTATCAAGTCAATGGGGTCTACAAGTGCAATATGGTGAAGAATTAAAGTTTGTTGAGGTTTTTAAATTTATGAGGATTTAAAATAGTTTCAAAATAATTTCATAATCTATTACTATAGAGGATAAAGTCTCAAACTCCTAAGAGTAATTAGATCACTTTTTACAGGCTTACATAGGCTACAACGTAAGATATCTAGCTAAGCTTAAAAGGAGAGATAAAGATGAAGTAATTAATTTTTTATATATATAAAAAAAAACCATGTATATTATTGAACCATGTTGAAACCAATAATATGGTGTGAATAAGGGTAAAAATTAGAATCAAACATAGTCATACCTATACACAATCCACACATAATCAAATCCATGAAGCTAGTCTCAAAGAAACTTGTGGCTTTGGAGCATCTACAAGAGGATTCAAACTCTAATTTTTGGTAAAAATGGTATTTTTATGTATATTTAACGACTAATATCATTATAAATGTTAAATAAATAGTGTAAATTATCACTATTTTGTCACAGACCTCATATAATTTGCTGACAATTATAATTGAGGCCATGATGCCTATTTTGAGGTCTAAACAATCAGATAGAGGGTTTCAACATCATGTGAATATTTGTGAGGTTGATAAAAACTTATAATAATTTCTTCATATTTTATGAGAGATTTATGACACTCAAATTTAAAATCAATAACAGCTTGAGGGCAAGTAAAGAGGAACAGTATTGTCTTTAGTATTAATGACATTTTCATGTGTTTTAGATGGTATTTGAAGACATCAGGCATGTGATTAGAAGGTTATAAATTTAATAAAAGATAATACATCATTTCATGATGGTTATAATCTCATTTTATTATAGTAAAGTCACCAAAACTTAGACCAAGGACTATATAAGATATGATTGCAAGAAACCCTTGTCAAGGGAGATGAGGGTATGGTATATAGGCAACAAGTGTAGAAGAATTATTTGAGTAATAGGTTAGATTTATAACTCCATAGACATATTAAAAAATTATAAAATATACTATTCAAGCCCCATATTAACTTAACCAATCAGACTTGATAGCCCTGGAAATGTAACCCTATAGGCAGTCTTAAGAGACCAAGAACATGAAGACAAAGTGGAGTTTGGGAAGTAAAAATAAGTTTTATAAGGTTGAATAAATGTTTAAAGAATATAAAATTATGATTTTTAACTCAAAATTCACCTACATGTCACTCAGACCTCCAACACCTAGATTAGGCCTAAAAGCATGTTTTAGGCCTAGAAGGCCTATATCACCTTGAGGCACTTGTTGACTCTATCAATGCAAGATGACTTTTTGAGAGGATGTGAGAAGTTAAGGTAACATTAATGTATTTTAAATCAAATAAATAAAATTTAAATTTAAAATTTGTCCTTTAGAGCAAATTCAAACTACTATAATCATGATAATAATTCAAACTACCTATTTGAGAGCTCATAATCTTTCACCACAAGAGAAGTTTGACCAAATGCTCTTAGAATGATTTGAGGAACCCTATATAATTTAAATCCATGAATTATTGAGGTTTTTTTAGTATCTTATGTTTATGAACCATCACTAAGACTATAAGCAGGTCCAGAATGCATGTAAAACCCTACAAGTTAACTTCTCTACCTGCATATATTTGCACACTCTTTGCATGGGAACCCAAGATTATAAATAAATTTGAATGGGTATATGGAATAAATATAAATGAAAATAATTTATATTTTTTAGGTATGTACTTTAATAACCATCATTAAGAAGGTTCACCTCTAAAACCCTCCTACATACCAGTTTTGAGAAAAGTGAAGTTTCTTGCATCTAAACACTAATGAATCATCTTAAAAGCTATTGAAACATGAATTACACTTAGAAAGGGTTTTTTAAATGGTACCATTATGTATGTAACTATATGTACATGGTATAAAATAGGTTTTTTAAGGAAAAAGTGAAAAAAGAGAGGTACAAGGTAGTTTAAGATTATTCTTATCAATGGAGAGTGAAGATTGACACGTGTTCTTCCTCTTTAGGCCATAATATTCTCTAAAACATGCATGTAAATTCCGCTATTGGTATCTTATAATCAGCCAATCTACAAAAATGGAAGATAGATTGACCTCATCAACTAATTTGACCACTTTATAGGTGTTGCTTGCTTAGGAGGACCCATTTCATGATGTGATGCATTGATTAATGTCTCAAACTCACTATATTTGTAGAAGATTTATTAAGGTTATTATTTTCACATTATTTTGAACCCTTGGATAGGGTCCTTCAGGCTCTCTCTAACTAAGCTACATAATGGGAACAACCCTACACTATGGGTATCCTATAGCTAGGTTAAACCTCTGGAGAAGGCCTACTTCCTCTTGATGGATCACCTAGACTAATGATTCTATTGGGAAAATTTTTAGAGAGAGATTAAATGGATACTAAGAGAATTAACAAGGTGATATATGAAATTTAAATTAGATACTCACATAAGTGTGAATAAACACTAGATTAACACGAGACAATTCTTATTCACACAACCTCCAAAACTATATAATTGCATAAATGTTTCATAAACTAGGCTAATGAATCAATGAATGAATAAAGGAGGAATTCTAAGACTCACACCAGGCATCCATTAATGGAATAAATAGCACTATTCCAAACATGAAAATATATTTAAAACACCTTAAAATAGCAATAAAGAAGGATAATGGATATGGACGAATCTCCTTCACAAAGCCATCAGGCACAAGCTTACTAAACACTAGTTAAAGGCAAGAGATAGGTAAAAATCCTCTTATTACATCAAGACATAGTGTTTAAAAAATTTGATAGGGTTTAGCCTTATCAAATATGAGAGTCCCTTGCTCCTCTTTCTAAAATCAGAGAGTCTTTCTAAAATTTGAGAGAGAGTCACAAATGAAGGAGATAATAGGAGATAGGAGAAAAGGGAATAGAAAGGAGAAGCACATAATCAGAATCAATAAATGAGCTATCACCACCCTTTAATGAATTCTCAACCACATTTTGATCAAATCAATATTAGTCCTCCATTAACAAATTAACCTTTACTTAAACCACTAGCCTTCGAACCCTCTCATTTGCTAAGAAATACTCTAGAAGACAAGAATCCATTTTGAAGATGATGAGTCATGATCCTTCTAAGGAGGAAAGATCCTTAAGGATTTAAAAATAATTGGATGTTTCACTTGTAATATTCAACCACCAAATATCTATCTTTGAACTTCTATGTTTCCCCCCACATGGTTTCTTTATAAGGATAAAATATTCATATCTATGGACCTAATAATCCATGACTATGTCTTATTTGAGTGGTTATAGGTACCTACTTGTCGAGGATATGACTATGTCAAAATATTATATACTCCTCCATAATCCATTTATATTTTCCCCTACTCCAAACCCTAAACCTATGTCTACTATAAATGAAAACCAATCACATTTATTAGTTTTCATATAGTCATGACCTCAATGAAAAGCTCATCAAGCTACTTAACTCTATTATTGATCTTTATTAGGTCTCAATATACCTAATCTATTCTTGAACATTATGGAAGCCAAGAACTCATTGTACACATGGATTCCCTTTCAAAATAATGATGAACACAGTTGTAAAATAACATTTCAACCTAAAAAAATTAGTCCTACAAGTTTTAAGTCTTCAAACTAGAGGTAGCCTTCAGACTTGAAATATTTATTTTGGTTTAACCTAGATGACATCTAGATCTTGGCTCTATGCATTTTCCTACCTAGATCCATAAAATCCTTTGATCTGATGTGTCTACATATGTGGCATTCTTTGTCATACCTATTATCACATTTTAAAAATATGACCATAAATTTGAACACATATCACCATCTTATGCCTCCTATAACTTGATTGAATTTTCTCTATCAATCCTTGATTCAAGCTTCCCAAATTATGACACTTGACAACCTTTCATTCAATCTATGGATCTTATTATCAGTATTCATCTGGTTACCACTTTTGTACCATGTGGTAGCCTTGCATGTAATCTAGGCTCATTGACCTTTTGACTTGATTCATATTATTG
The DNA here is from genome assembly GCA_037957365.1 of Torreya grandis. Taxonomy (NCBI): domain Eukaryota; kingdom Viridiplantae; phylum Streptophyta; class Pinopsida; order Cupressales; family Taxaceae; genus Torreya; species Torreya grandis. The sequence continues at coordinate 515,774 of JARHVA010003896.1, forward strand.
ATCTCCTTTATATAGTTAAATTTGATCCATTGATCATTAGCATGTTTAATCAAACTTGCACTATTGATCCTTTAATTCACCATGATCATGTCACTTGTTACCCCCATGTTCAATCCTAAGATCCTCTAACTTGTTAACCTTGTGCTCATCATTGACCTTGATTTACATGATTTAACTTGCATCATTTATCTTGATGGTCCTATTGACTTGACATTTTATCCATGTGTTGTTAATCTATGATCTGATCAAGCAATATTTTTACACTTGGTAGCATGGCTTTCACAATCAGGATCCTTTGAATATTTTTGAATTCAAATGGCTATTTTTTGTGGATTTAACTTGATGTCCCTATGCATGTATCTCATTAATAGATCATTTGACATTCAAGGCATGAATAACATCATTTATATGTATTCCTTTTGCTTTAAGAGGATTCCAAAGTACACTTATAAATGTACAACCAAACTGACATGTTAATTCTTACATGATGTGTATTGATGGTCTTTTGCATCTAGGCTTATGTTAATCATATTTGGGCACATCAAGGCTTTGATAAACCTTTAATACTTTGAACAAACCTGATGCATGCCCCTTGAATTCCATAAACACCATGAAAACCTATTAGATCCTTTACTTGTAATTATAGAGCTGCTTCCAAGCATATTTCCGAAAAATCATTAAATTACACTTTAATCTTGCTTAAAGTGTTTCAAAATTTTGCAAGTGGCATGTGGTTTTCTCCTTCCACTATTAGATTACTTTAGTCAGTAATAACTCTACTCAGGATCTTCACACCACAACTAAGACTTCTCTAAAATACTGCACTACATCCATCTAGGCCAAAGCTTCATATGTAGGCTAATTTTGGCCAAAATTTATGGCAACCTTATAGCATTGCATGCTTGTTATGTAATAAATTAGTTTCCTTATCTAGTTCATTGGGCATACAGAGTCACCAGTCTTTTTTCTCAGCTGATATGAAAATGATATAAGGTTGTCCCTTCCTAAAACCTTCTCTTTAAATAAAAAGGACAACTAGAACAAAACAATCATTGTGCCCAAAGAACTTATAGAATGGAAACACACAACTAAAAATAATATGCACAAGGCACTTAGAGGAAAACATGAAAAACTATTATAATATATACAACGGTTGCAAACTCTTTTAATAACAAGGATTTAAATGAATGTCATTCATTGGGATCGGTAATACCTCTCCATCTAGCTAGGGAAACTAAAAAGTAGTATATTATTTGCATCCATGGATCAAGTAAAGGCCACTCCACAAGCTATCAAACTTGGTATGGTTGCCTAGATTTGCCTTATTTGAATCCCACTTGAGGACTAGATCCCCTTCTTTAAATTCTCTTTCTATGGCTCTCTTGTCACAATATTTCTTGATTTGAGCTTGATGTGACTCTAGTGTCTTCATTACAAGGTCCCTAGTTTATTCAATCTCCATGAGCTATGTCATCCTCATGCTTATAGGTTCACTCTCCATCAACTAAAGCTAATGGGATAACTCTAAGTAAGGTAACTCAAGAGAGATGGTAAATTTAGGTTCCATCCCATATATAAGGACATATGGTGAATTACCAATGACAACTTTGGGAGTCACTCTATCAACCCATAAGGTTGTCTTTAACTTTATGTGCCACAATTTTTTATTCTCTTCTATAGTCCTCTTGATAATCCTTATCAGGTTCTTATTTGTTGACTCTACAAGTCCATTGCCTTGGGAATAGTAATTGGAGGATATACTAAGGTAGATTCCCAACTGAAGTGCCCATTCACTTGTCCTTATGCCAACAAATGCTAAGGCATTATCTGAAATTATTATGGATGGTACACCAAATCTGGTCATTATACTAGCATATAAGTCCAACACTACTATTTCATTAGCTTCTTTAAGGGTAATTGCTTCTATCCAAACCCCATTACATGAAGGGTTTTTCCACCTAAATTGGGTTGAGAGGAAGGGTTTCCAATATTTATTTTACAAAGAGAGCACACTTTTTACACCTTCTAACACATGTATATGCATCTTTGAAGAGGCTAGGCTAGTAATAACCAACTCTCATCACTTTTTATATTATAGTCCTTAGATCAAAATGGCCTCTTACATGCTCATCATGGAATTACTCCAAAAGACTTGTCACTTGGTCATCATCTATGCACATAAGAAGCACTCCATTAAGGTCTTTTATAAATAGAACCCCATCAACCAATGCATAAGGTATGGACTAAAGTCTATAATACCTTCTCTTTTCCCTATCTAGATATTGAGGGCACTCACCTGTAACCAAGAAATGTGTCATATCTTAGAGATAGCTATTGTGAGGTGGAGGTGCATCTATTTGTGAGTTGTCTTGTGTTACCAAAATAACTTATTTATCTTCATGAAGGTTATCCACCATATGTTCACATAAGCCTTTACCTCTTACTAGTTTAGTGACCTCGATCTTCATGTCATACTCTATGACATTGGTAATCCAACTAGCCCTCTTCTCATTCAAGTCTTTCTTAAGAATGAATTCCCTCACTCTAGGATGAGATACCATAAGATAGATCTTACTATTGGATAGCATTAGTCTAAACTTTTTGAGTCTTCTCAAAGCTGTAAGGACCTATTTTATACAAAAGTATATCTTACTTCATTTCCTTCAAGTCCTTGACTGAAAAATGAAATTGGTTGCTCAAGTCCATCATTATTTTACATCAGCATAGCTGATATATTGTCAACATTATCAAATTCATACAATATGAAATCCCTTGAGAAGTCAAGATTCATGAGCGAGGGTGCTTGGTCAATGGCTTACTTGATAGCCTCAAATGTTACTTTACCTTTATTTTACCAAGTGAACACTTGGTTCTTATTTATCATGGCAGTGATGGGTTTGAAAAAGTTTTCAAAACCAAGTATGAACCTTCTCACAAATTTTATTTTCCCAATTAAACTTTGGAGTCCCTTTTTATGCTTGGGTAAAGATAATGCCAATATGGCATTTATTCTATTAGGATCAATAGCTAATCCCTATTTTGAGATAATATGTCTGAAAGAGTTTTCTTTCATGAATATTAAAGACACATTTATTGGGATTCAATGAGATCTCATATTCTTTGCATCTGTCAAAGATTAATCTCAGGTGATCCAAGTGCTCACTAGCCTTCTTGGATAAAATTATGATGCCATGAAAGTAGACTAGTACAATCTAATTTAACAAGCCTTGGAAACCCATGTCCGTTTCTCTTTAAAATGTAGCTCTAGCATTTGATAAGCCAAAATTCATCTTTTGATAAGCATATGTTCCCCACTTTATGGTGAAGGCAGTCTTGTATTGATCTTCTTCTCTTACCAGCACTTGGTTGTATCTTGAGTACCCATCCAAAAGAGAGAAGTGTTATAAACTAACAACTATTTGAAGGATGAGTCCTTTCCACAGGAGAATGCAGATGATAGGTGTGATGCTTCCCAGAGGGATAATAAGATCTCCTTCATGAATTCAGCCAAATTTAAAGTGGATGCAATTTTTCAAGTTGATTTGTGGATGCATAAGGAAATGATAGAGCTGAAAAAGAAAGTTGAAATAATGCAACATAACCAGGAAGCTGATGATTAAAATCAATAATTTGGAGAAGCAAATGAGTGATATTCCAATTAAGCTTAAGGAATATGAGAATAATCTGAGAAGGCTCATTAAGGAAATTAGAATGAAAATGGAGGAGGTTACTTCTAGCATATGTGTGGTAGTAGCTAACCTTGGAAAATGAGCTAATGAATAAATATGGAGGGGCCTTAAGAGGTAGGCCTCGAGAAAGAAATCATAGCAAGAAGCTGCTACTTCGGCTGCAACATCCATACAGGATATAGCAATGGTTGGAAATGAGACTGTGAAGATGATCTTGGAACTTGAAACTAACTATCTGTTGGATGTTTTAACTGGTTTTGAAAGTTGGATCTTTATTTTATAAACGAGTTTCCAGGTCTATGTAATACCTGTGATCTTTCTTAAGGTTATAGGCTGTGGTTTTAGGTCCCTATAAAACCTGATTTTGATACTATTTTACAATTTGTTTTAGGTTTGTTATTCCTGTTGGGTGTCTTCATATCATCTTTCTATCTTTGTTAAAGGGTTTTAGGGTCCCTTCAAAACGTGTCCTTAGGGGTAATGATCTTTTATGGAGACCCTATTTAGGTCCTTAAAGTAATCTGATCTCCCCATTCTTCTTCCCCATAATTACTAGGTTGGTTACCCATGAGGAGTGCTTGATGGGAAAGATGATCTTGGATATAATCAACTTAGTCAATTATTTTATATAGTGTGTTAGGCCATCTTGGGTTCAAATCCTCTCATATCATTGTATTCCCAAGCAAATATTTTTGAATATTCTTTACAAAGGTTAATGAAATAATGCTTTTTAGCCTTAGTGCTTACCTTTCCAAGCTTGAGGAGCTTGTATTTGAAGATGATGACTTTTTCATAGTTCTCTTCATTATTTGACATCACTACCTTAACTTTCCTCATATGGTCTCCCTAATGGAAAAAAATTTCAAGGGTGACCAGCCCTTTAGGAAGGTTGTTAGACCTCAGCTAAACAATTTGATCCTCATATTTATGTTATAATTTATCTTTGTTCATTGATGAAAACTCTACTTTCTACTATAAGAAACAAGCAATCTAATTATCACTATTAAATACCTACCATTGAGATTCATTATTTGGTACTGATGGTCTTACTACCACTCTAACATGTGGTTATACTTTGCACTTTTTCAATTCATTTTGGAGGTCAAACTGAGCTCCCATAACTACTAACCTATTAGCATGTTGGTTTTGGTTCCTTGGCACTGCTTAGATGTTGAAGGCCTCAAAGTCTAAAATTATATCCCACACTCTATGTTTATAGTATTTCATCATGGGATTCTTTATGATGTTCTAGCCTCTAACCTAATGTACTATTAGCTCACTATCCCCATATACTTGTAACTACTTGATCCCTGCCTTACTAACCCATTGAAGGCCATGGATAAGGCCTTCATACTCAATTGCATTATAAGAACAACTGAATTGAAACCTATAAGAAGATAATTAGTTAGAATTAGAGGGATATATTAGCATTTCACATATACTTTCCCCATGTTTGTTCCTTGAGCCATCAAACAAAAATTTCCATAAACCACTAGTATCTTCTTGTGGCCTAGTGAGGGATGCCATAGATTCATTTTCTTCATGCAAGTAATAAACACCCATGTCCCTTTCTTAAATACCTTTTAAAGGGTCAATTAACTAATTTTTACCCCATAAATCATCCAAGAACATATTAGGTATCTCTTCAAGATGAGTATTTAGTTCTTGATCAACTAAGTGGTCATATTCATCTAGCATGGTATAATTATTGCTTAACCTATCTAACCCATAAAGTTCTATGTAAAATTATGCAATAGGTTCAGCTTTGATGGATACCTTAGTCCCATAACTTATCTTTAAAACCATGTAGGACCAATCTACTACTATATAACCCCTAATTTTTGTTATGAAATTTGTGGATAAGTATAGAGAAAAATGAGGAGGCACATCTAGAATCAACACATCCTGAGCAACTACAACACTAGGATAAGCATGCAGGGTCAAGTTGATACCTTTCATAATGTTAGTTGGTTTGGTGGAGAACCCATATATATACACATAATATTTTCAAAAAAATTATCAAATACTGACACTTTACATCTTGAAATAACTCATCAAGACTCAATCTCTCTGAGTACATACCCTAAGGAGTGTATCGGGAAAGGGGTGGGCAAACCTTTGGTGTTTCATAGGATTATTTTCCCTTATTTCCACATTATTACCAATCTAACCAATTCTAAAAACCATTCCCTAAGCTATTTCTCCTCCCTTTCTTTCTTAAACCTCTTTTGGTCAGACGATTGTACTAGGTCGATTGGGTCAAGCTAGTACAGTTTAGGGGTATTTTTCACTTTCTTAGCTTATTATCCTTTCAATTGACCTAGCTTAGACCTAGTGAATTATCCCCAAAAACACACTAAGTTGACTGGGTTGACCCTATACATCTAATATTTCTATAAGGATTTTGGGCAAAATATACCTATATAAATAAGATCATTTTAGTCATTATTCATATGTGCAATTAAGAGTTATTATTCACTCGTGCTTCTTCACAATATGCTCTTCTACCATTCTACCTGAGGATACTTATCTTAGTTTAATTATTTTGATAATAGATTATTATGGATAAGTTTTGGATGCTTTGGCCTTTCTTAATGATCCTTACAAACCATAATAACCTCTTGTGAATCCCCTTAGGCCAAGGAAGAGATTGAGTCTTAATGGGTTCACATTCAGGTAAGTATATTCTAACCTTGTTCTCTTCTATTTTAGTAAATAGAAGTAGCATAATTATTGGATAAAATAACACTATCTTTCATATTTCATGTATTAGGATCTTACTTATACATACTTTAATTAAAGTTCCCTATACATATTCATTTTATTATTTCTAACCCCGACTTTGTGCCACAAACTTTGGTGTGCACTAGATTAGAATTAATTTCTTGTTATTAGAATAAGTGAATATTTTAAACTTTAGGACTCCATTAGGGTTATTGTGCAATTGTGTTATATGGTATGCTTTGTAACCCTTCCTAGCATGATCTATTGTGACAAGTGATACCCTAATTGGGTCTAGTGGATTCCCATATTGGTCATGTTCTCGCTTAACAAGTGTATACCCAATCAAAAGTGTAGGTATGTTATATCTTCTCTAAGCCAGGATTGATTTATAGACATGTTGCATTTCCAATTGCATATATTTTGGTAAACCCAACATGAAACTAACCCTTGCAAGATTTATTTCACTTATTTTCATTCTTTTAGCCATTATTTTTATCATACTAGATTAACTCTATCGACCTAATTTTCTAACTTTTGTGCACAGGTTTCCAAGAAAATGAAACTAGATCAACCCAATTGACCCAGTATAGGTTTCCAACCTTTTAGACATCTAGTTTAGCCTACTATGTCATTTTATGTTTTTAGCACTCAATAGTAGGTTCCTACACAACTTGATCGATCCTATCGACCCAATTTGTAGGTTTCTCAACCATACTTCAAGGTTCTTCATCAAAAATCTTCCTTCATTAAATCTTTGATCCACTAAGTTTCCTTTCTACCTCTATTTATTTCTTTTTTATATTTCCTTTCACATTATGTAGTCTTTAAAATTGCCCTTGCATAGTCAACTAGATTGGCACTGCCAACCTAGTTCTATGTTCTATGTGTTTTCTAAAATAACTAGGTTGACCTTATCTGACCCTGTACATTTTCAAACCTTACTTCCATATTATAGGTTTGACCCTATTGACCCTATTCTATATTTTTTGCATATAGTGTCAAACACTATACCTTGTTTCAAGTTGGAATTAACCTCATATCTTCTAGTAATTAGCTCACACATTTCCTTTCTTATTGCTTGCATGTTTAGAATAGCTCACATAGTTTAATTAGGGGATTTTTAATTAATCACTTAATTTCATTATTTATATTTTATGCACACACAACCAAATCACCCCTATCGACCCTATTCTATATTTTGTGCATATAGTGTCAAACACTATACCTTGTTTTAAGTTGGAATCAACCTCATATCTTCTAGTAATTATCTCACACATTTTTTTCTTGTTTCTTGCATGCTTATAATAGCTCACAAAGTTTAATTTAATTAATCACTTAATTTCACTATTTATATTTTATGCACACACAACCAAATCACAAAAACATAAACAATCACTTTAAAATTTTGTCTACTGAAGGCTAACCTACTTGGATTTCATCACTAAGTAGGAAGCCAACTTGATGCTCTAGTCAAGTATAAAGCATGGTTGATGGTATATTTTGGTTACGCACCCAACACCCTTATTATTGTGGTGTGTGAAGCAAGGGGGTAGGCCCCAATACCAAGCCTATATCATTGCCACTATAGTCCCTTTTAGCCCAAACTACCTGAAACCATCCTTAGATTGTTATCTAGTACCTTCCTTATAGCCAGCTTCCCCTCACATTTAAAATCACATCTTAATAATCTAATAAACATTCATGTTGACCAATTAGTTAGCTCTTTAATTTTCAAGTTAATTTCTTACTCTTTTCTCAATTGTGTGGGGAAAAATTTGCATTAGCCAATGTTAGTGTAAGGTTTTGTTTTGTGTGCCTTAATTATATCGGCTAGTGTTGATCTAATTGACTATTTATTTCCTTTCAACTCTTACTTTCCTAGATTAGCTACAAAAATTGTCTTATTTTAGCTCATAACTTGTTGTCATCTTTCTCTTTTTCCCTATTTATTGTACTAGGTCAACCCTATCTCCTTTTCATCTCTTATATAGTTTTCAACTCCTTTTACCTCTTTTTCCTACCTATGTTTACTATACTAGATCAACCTAGTCAACCTTGTACAATTTGCAAGTCCTATTTTTGTGCTTAGTCAACCCAATCAACCTTATACTATCTTTTTCTTTCTATGTTCATCAATTTAGTTCCTTATCTTTCTAATTTTACATTTTATTCATCTCTCTTCAGTCAAAATGAAGTCTTCTATCAAAATCTTCTTAGATAGCTTAAATCCATTTAGATACTATATGGGATGTTCATTTCTCCCTCTCTTTTCCTCCCAAGAGCACCATCACTCTTAGGGCACCTCTTCTCTTCCCTCATCTATGAAATATAATATGATGCAAATAACACCTCAAGATGAATTTTATGGATCTGATCCTTTCTATACCTACCAAGAAACTTCTCAAAATCTTCAAACTAATATGGGAATGATTGATATAAATTTACTCAATAATCCCACTATCAATCCATTTTCTTCCAATCCTCTCCCTAATACCAATTTGGGGAATGCTCCTACAAACACCAACAAACCTCCTGATACAACTCAACTTTTAGCCCAAGTCATTCAATAAATAAAGATTATGTAAAATTCTAATACCAACCAAATGATTCAACTTCAACAACATCTAATCAATGTAGCTAATTAACCTCCAATTATTCATCCTTAATCTAATCGTAATTATATTCCTCCACCTCTTAGGGATGCCTCAGGTAATGTTATTCCTCAACCCATAATGAATAACAACATACTTTAAACCATTCAAAATGAGCCTTTATCTCCCTTCATTATTTGAATTGATATTGGTAACATATGTCCAATTATCAAATATGATGGGACTAAAGACCCTACCTCATTTCTCAAAGCCTTTGGCAACTTTTACAAAGAGTGGATCCAAACTAATACCTTCACCACTACTAAACTCTTAGTCAAAACTTTTACCAGTGATGTATTAGAATGGTATAATCAACTTCTCCAACATTCTATTTGGAAACTTGAATATTTGGTTAATCTTTTGGTTAAAGAGTTTCAACAAAATGATCTTCTCAAAAATTATTTTATCCACTTCATCAATGCTAATCAATCTCCAACTAAATCAGCTCATGACTTTATCAAAAGATGTAAATATTTAGCTCATAACTTTGACCATAAAATGATTGATGATAATTTATTCAAACTCTTTATCACTACTTTGACTCCCATTCTCTAATATAAGGTTCAAACCTTCACTCCTCAAACATTTAATGAAGCTCTTGATCAACTTAAATGTTAATACTTTCTCATGAATCAATTCAAACATAATCTTAAACTTCTTATTGGATCTTTTCAAACATATAATGCTATCAGTAGTAATGTTCCACAAACCAAACAAGGAGTTCCCAAAATTGATATTCTTTCACCTTCTCATACACCTCTTATGGTTCAGTAAATGAAACAATTTTTACCACCCTTGAAACCCTTCATTTATTCCAATGCCCCTCCTAAGTGGTATGACCCTAATCTATCTTTATGGTTCCATGCCTACATTGGGCATTCTCATGAATATCATAGAGGGATCAATAAATTTTTTGTCTCATATATACATGGTAATTCATTCAATCACAAAGCTATGATCAATCTTCATCATCAAGAATACATTATTGCTTCCCAAAAATGACAAACTTTTAAATCTTCTACCTCTAATAACCAAAAATATTCAAATAATAAATCAAATGTCAAGGATGTTTATGCCATTGATGTATATTATGACCAATACTTTAATAATTATTAATATGTCAACACTACCAAGGTCAATTACATCATAAATCAGCTCACAAATATCTCATTACCAAGCCTAAAAAGACACTTTTAGAAGAATAAATTTTTAAATATACTACCACCACTAATGTTGATTTAGAATCACTTGAGGAACTACTCCTCTTTTTGATCCTCCAACCACATATATTCCTCAAAAGTCTAATTTACCTTCTAAACCTTAGGTTGGTTCTTCTAAATCTCATTGGAATTTTATTAAAGAGATCAACTCTATGCCTTATAAGATTCTTCTTATGGATTTGGTTCGCACTTCACCTTATCATTATAAATTTCTTATGCAAAAACTTCAAGAAATTGAAGATCCTTCTTCCATAGATGAAGAACCACCTTCTATAGATTCTCAACCTACTAATGTCAATACCATTGAAACCTCGTGTCCCTCTTCCAATCCCTCTATTTAATTCCTTAAGGAGGACATGATAAACGATGAAATTATTTTTCATGTTAATGATCCACCACTCTTCATCAAAGTAGCTATTAATACCACTCTTATCTAAAAAATTCTAGTTGATGAAGGTTATAGTATTAATGTAACATATTTATGGATCATCCAACAACTTTGTTATAACAAGGATCATCTCAAGCAAACCCATCTTACTTTCCATGGTTTTGATAAGACTAATCAAAAGTCACTTGGTTGTATCTAGATTCCATTAACCATAGGACCTAAGACCATTTGAACCAAGCTTATGGTCCTTGATCTCCCTTTATCTTAAAATATCCTTCTTTGTCATCCATGGACTCATCAAATGAAGGGCATTGCTTCTTCTAATAGTCAATGTATTAAATTATTACATAATGAAAAATGGTATAATCATGAAGCTAATCCCAATCCATCGAATATAAAACTACCTAATCCTAAACCTGAATATTTTATCCCTACATTTCATAAGATTAACAATGCTCTTTTACCCAATTTCATCAACATGAATTATGATTTACAAGTTACTATTGTGGATTATGATGATGTTGAGCCCAATTATTTATAACATACTTGTAATACTACCAATTTATCTCCCTACATCTCACAATGGCTTCTTCCTTCTCTCTTAAAAAGAAATAGTATTATTCCTCTCATACATGAGATTAATGATTTTCCCCTCCATGTAATGCTCAAGAGCCTTCTCTACCAGAATATGCCTTCTCTTGCAATGATTTTGGAGTGGCTAAATTATTTCAAGATCCTCTCATCATGTCTCATACATTCAATAATATTTGGATTTCATCATCTAAAACTCCCCCTGATTCTCAAGCATGTAAAATTTCTCTAACATATGATTACAACTATATCATGGCCCAAGCTCAAACTAGAGACTTGCATGTCTAGCATTATTAGAAAACTTTAGCCCAAATTCATGTTTTTCATCAAGATGTGCAGAGAATTTATGTGGACCATACCTTAGATTTTGAGGGTCATGTACTTCCCATCAATCCACCTCTTATCAATACTCATTAGGTGGTAGAGAAAATTATGCCTTCCAAATCTCCATTTCCTACACCTTTGGATTCGATCATTCCATTAGATCCTTTTCTCATCACTGGATCCACCAGCACTCTAATTTCTTCTACTCCATCTACTTCTACTCCCAAAATTACACTTGATGCCAAGGTTACCAATGTTCATTAGATACACTTTGAGTCTGATCACCATGGAAATTAAAATTTAGATCTTGAAGTAGATGTTGAGTATTATGGTCCTCTTCCTACTTTTCCTAGTGACAAAGCTATCCTTGAGTTACTTTATGCCTGAGAACCTCAACTTCCTTGGTAGCATTGTAAACTTGGAAATTTTAAGACTCAAACTCCTTGCTTCAATAATTTCATTTATAGTATTGATCCTAAAACAAATCCAATTTCTACCTTACCCAATACACCATACCAATTTCAATACGGTAATTCCATACTTATTGAATAAACCACTCGCATTGAATATGGTACACCATCTTGTCCTCGACTTATCACAGTCTCTCGATAGTTTTCACCTATCAAACATGACAATTTCATATTATTATTTGAAAAATATCATGAGGCTTTCACTTGGTCTTATAAGTACATGCCTAGTATTGACCTTAGAATTGTGGCGTATAATATCATTACTTATCATGATGCTAAACCTATACATCAAAAGCAAAGAAAATTTTCACCTAAAGTTTCAACTTTATGTCATAAGGAAATCACCAAATTACTTGAAGCTAAATTTATCAAACCAATGGATTATTATAAATGGTTTTCCAATATTGTCCCCATTTGGAAGAAAGTCACTATGGTCATTCACATTTGTATTGATTTCTGTAATCTTAATATTGCTTTTCCCAAGGACAATTTTCCCTTACCTTCAATAGATGTCATCATTGATTCCATGATTAGTTATGAAATGTTATCTCTTATGGATGGTTTATCAGGATATAATCATATTTATATTACCTTTAAGGACCAACATAAGACTACTTTCACCATGAAATTGGGTACCTATTACTATGTCAAAATTCCCTTAGGCCTCAAAAATGTCAAATCCACTTATCAATGAGTGATGAATCACATTTTTCATCATCTCATTCACAAAATTATTGAAACCTATGTGGATGATATTATTGCTAAATCTAAACATTATAAAAATCATCTTTCCAATTTTGATATCATCTTTGATCACCTCATTAAATATAAGGTTAGACTTAATCCTTACAAATGTGTCTTTGGAGTCACATCTAGAAAATTGTTAGGATTACTAATCTCTCTCCATGGCATCAATGTTGATCCCACCAATAGTAATGTTATCATCAACATGCCCTTTCCTCATTCTATTTTTGACATTCATACTTATATAGGCAAGCTTGGGGTAATTAGATGACTCATCCCCAAAATGGCATATCTAATTCACTCTGTTAATTCCTTTCTCAAGAAAGGTACTATTTTAGAATGGACAAATCCATGTTAAAAATCCTTTGATAACATGAAAGAGTGATTTATTTATCCACCTAAACTTAATCCTCCTTCCAATGATAAACCTTTGATTTTATATACTTCTTCCACACCTATTTCAATTGGGGCAATCCTTTCCCAACAAAATGATAATTGAAGAGAGTATGTTATCTATTATATTATTTAAGGCCTCATCAGTTATGAAACATGTTATACCAAAATTTATCATGATTTCCTCGCTATATATTTCATAACTAAAAATTTTCATCACTACCTTATTTACCAAACTAATTATGTCATTATTCATTCCAACCCCCTTCATCATTTTTTCTCTAAAGCCTTTCTTCATAGAAATAGAATTGGTAAATGGATAGACTTACTAGTGGAATTTGATCTCTGTATCATCACTCAAAATGTTATCAAACGGAAATTCATAGTTGTTAACCTTGTCATAGCTCCCATTCCATCCACTTCTTCTCTTCAAGATAACCTTCCATATGACAATATCCTTTACATTAAAGGTCTTAATCAAGTTATCTCTCTCAAAGATTACTCTCATAGCTTTACAACTGATCCTAAATCCAATCAACTAGATGAATCTTCTACTCCATTGGTACTACATAAACCAAAATTATTTACTAAGAGAGCTCCCTAAAATTAATGTTTACTTTAATGAGGATATTTGGACCCTTCACTTTGATGGTGTTAGATGGCTTCAAGGAGTTGGATCAGGTTTCATTCTCACAAGTCCTCTTTGTAAAATCATTCCTTTATCATTCTACTTCACCTTTGATGTCACCAATAATATGTCCAAACACGAATCTCTTATCTTACGCATGAGAGCTGATCTTGACTTAGACATTCAATACCTTCATGCTTTAGGTGATTATCAACTTATTTGACATCAAGTTAGTGGTGATTATCAATTTAAAATAGAAAACGTTATCACCTATCATCAAATTACAACCACTCTTGCTAAGGATTTTATCTCTTTCACTATTGAGCCTATTTTTAGAGATCAAAATTCCATTGTTGATTCTCTTGCCTCTTTAGATTTTTTATTTCATCCACATCAAGTTCTTTTTTATCCTTCTTTTCTTATACAAATAAAACAATCTCTATCTTTAATTCAATCACTATATTTACTTATCTATCATATTGAGGCTATCACCATTAGACAAAACATGTGGTACTAATATCTCATTCAATTCATAGAACATGAAAATTATCCTCCTAATTTAGACTCTTATGAAAAAACACGTATTTACAAATAAGCCTTCAAGTATGTATTTCAACACAACATCTTTTACTACCATTATGTTTAATGTACCTTGCTCCATTGTGTTATGAAAGATTAGGTCACTCATCTTATTGAACAAGCAAATGGGGGAATTTGTGATGGTCACTATAGCAGACATGCTACATCATGAAAATGCTTATATATAGGTTATTTTTGGCCTACTCTTGAAAAGGATGCAATTGAATATGCCAAAAAGTGTAAACTTCATGATGATATTATTCATTCACCTTCTACTAAACTTTAAACTATAAAATCTCCTTGGCCTTTTTCCACATGGGGATTTGATCTCATTGGTAAACTTCCTTACTCCCATGATGGACATGTATTTATCATTATTACTACCAAATGTTTTACCAAGTGGGTAGAAACCATACCGCTTATCAACATTAGTAGTCCTACCATTTCAAAATATATTCTTAACAAAATTATTTACCTCTTTAGTGTTCCCCATACCATCATTTTAGACAATGGTGGTAATTTCAAAAACAATGTGCTAAATAACTTTGTAATAAATTTAAGATCAATCAAAAAAATTCCATGCCTTATCATCCATAATGCAATGGTTAAACTAAGGACACTAATAAAATTATACAAAATAAAATTCATGAAACTTGGATATATTGGCATATTCATCTTTACCCTACACTTTGGTCTTATCAGACTAGCATATGTACTGCCACTGGGGTAACTCCATTTTCACTAGTTTATGGTTCTAAGTTAGTTCTTCTTTTACAAGTTGAGCTTCCCTCTCCTCATTTATATATTCATGTAATTATTCTTGATGAATAATTATGTGAAGCTCATCTTCATGACCTTAATCTTCTTGATGAATTTCATTTTTTTTCCTTACAACATAACTGCTAATACAAGGCTCATATCACACAATAATATAACAAACATGTTAAATTTCACACTTTTAATGTTGGTAATCTTGACCTTAAATTAGACTAAACCCATGAAAAAGAGGTTAAATATACCCAAAAATAGTGGGCCCATATTTATTTAAATACATTTTTGGTCTAAGCACCTACTGCCTTTAAACCATTGAAGGCCATGTTTTCAAAGAACCCACCAATGCTCAATTTCTTAAAAAGTATGTTGCCTAAACATTTCCTTCTTTTCATGCTTTGTATCTATATCTATCTAACACTATTTTCAAGTTACTTAAGCATGGGTCTCTCCCTCTGTATAAAATTCCCTCTCCTTTCACAAACCTTTAGTACTCCCTTTTGGTCTTTTTGTTTCTTGATGTACCATAGTCTTCTTTATCTTCTTGCATTTTCTCTTATGTTTTACACCTGTTAGATTTTTATTTTATGAGTTGCTTTGTAATACCATGGATAAGACCCAGTATCCCTCACAAAATTACCATATTTTTGCTTATCTCTTTTCACTTTTTCTTATCAATGTCATTTTGGCATCTCTTGGGTTTTTCTTTTGTGAGTTACTTTTTTAAGACCACAGATTTGACCTGGCATCCCTCATAAAATTACCATGTTTTTTCTCATCTCTTTCAATTTATCTTTCATCTTGATTTTTAGTACCCCTTGGGTTTCTCTTTTATGTATTTGTAGTGTAAGACCATGGAAAGGACCTATAACTCTTCATAAAATTACCAACTTTTCATGTTCTTAATCCTTGTTCTCAAACTTTATCTTGTTTATTTCTTTTGCTAGATGAAATCTACACAAACAATCTAGGTTAGCATATTTTCATCCATTTCCCTAATTCTTATTATAAATAATCACACTTTACTATCATTTTATCCCTCTTTGACCTTTGTCACATTTTTTTCCTTTAAAGTAATTAAGACTGTTCCATGTGTCACTTCTCTTGATTTCCCCTTCCCTTCATCTCCACATTGGATAAAACAAGGTCAAAGTTAAGATAACACTTTTATTTCACCTATATTTATGAGACTCTTATACCCCATACTCTCTAAATTTCTCTCTCTTTTTAACCTTATCCAAAGTATTCAAATGAAAGTCATCTGTAGCACCCATGTTTGGTATTCTAAATCTATATGAAGGAGGAATAGAAAAATCCATCAATAAAGTTAAAATCCAAATCATTTATACAAAATTAAATGACATCTAAAAGGCAACATATAAATCTTAAAGGTCAAATTTACTCCAAAAGACATGATTACAAGCACATCTCCTATCTCTAATCAAAGCTCAAACTCCATAGTTGACCTCAAATAGAATCAAGGTCCTTTGGGGTGAGATAGCCTACTAGATTAGAATAGGGGAATTCAAAAAACTCTATGGTTCTACCTACTTTATCATGCAAGTACCCAATATTTGAAGTAGATTGATAAAATCTATAAGAGGTCTTGAGGAATGGGGAACACATCATGGAGAGGTAGGTCCATTTTACTTTTCATGCATTTAGCCTTCATGGGATAATCTATATAATCTATTTTTTGACCTAAGACTTGTATGGATAACTGAAGTTATTCATAATCATTAAGGTCAAAAGTCCTCTTATTTTGACAAACCCAATTTTAATGTCTTGACTTTGACAAAGAGTTTCTCTACCTTAGTTTTTCTTTCATTCTCCCCTCCACCCATTTCATTTCCCCCCTTGATAGATAAATTGTGATTCCAAATCAATTTTCTTTTCTTATTTAATTCCTTCTTCTTCATCTCGTAAAACATGCTAAAATTACTTTGTTTTATTTTTATCTATCCTTAGATTGAAACAACATGTTTGAGTAACTATGGATTCTTCTATTATTTACACCATGATTTTACATTTATACACTTACTTTACTTTCCTTTTACTATTTATCATTATTGTGTTATCTTGTTATTACAAACACCTGAATTTGTACCCTTTTTCCATTATTGAGTGAGGTTGGCTTGTTACTTCTCACTCGATAATGTTATTTTCCCTTTTATGCCCCTTTTTTCATTGTTAAGTGAGGTTGGCTTGTTACTTCTCACTCGACAATGTTGTTTTCCCTTTTATGCTATTTTTTCCATTGTTGAGTGAGATGTGGATTGTTACTACTCACTAATCAATGTTATTTTACCATTTTTTTAGTCTTTTACCCATTTATTTTATTTTATTTTACCATCTTGTTTGACATGTATCCTTGGTTTGACTTGGTAAGTTTTCCTTTCTTACTTAAGGATAGATTATTTGAGTTTTTTGGTCTTTAGTAGCCTTAGATTTTTAGTTACCTTATTTACTCTTGTTTTTAACTTGATCATTTGGTCTAACATAACACCTATCACCCTATATTGCCAAAATTTTCAAGTACATCCCATCCTCATAACACCAGCTATCTTGGCTTTTCTTGCATTTATCTGCTTTTACTCTTTAATTTTGTATTCTTGGGTTTATCAAAATTAGTCTCTATGACCTATACAATCAAAACTAACAACACAGTAGACAACCATCCCATGATAAAGGGAAGTCAAGGTACGCATTTTTTTACTTTTTAGATTAGTTTCCTTTTTATTATTTAATTTTAGTTATTTTTGTTTTAAAAAACTATAACTTTTTTAGCATCAGTATTGTGTGTTACTATGTTCTTTCTCAAAGCTCCATCCCCTACTACACCTTAGTGACACGTGATGAGCTTCGAGTGGGACATATGTATAAACATAATATTTTCAAACATTGTATCAAATATTGAGTCTTTACATTTTGGAAGAACCCATCAAGACTCAATTTCTCTGAGTGCATGCCCTAAGGGGTCCATCGATAAAGGAATGGGTAGACCTTTGGTGTTTTTCAGGATTATTGTCCCTTATCTACACATTATTACTAATCCAACCAATTCCTAAAACCATTATCTAAGCTATTTCTCCTCCCTTGAATATTCCTCCAATCTTTTCCTCTTTCTATCCCTCCCTTTATTATCTTAAACCCCTTTTGGTCAGTCTATTATACTAGGTTGACTGGGTCAACCCTTTATAGTTCAGGGTTATTGTTCACTTTTTTAGCTTGTTAGCCTTTCAACCAACCTAGCTCAGGCCTAGTGAAGTGTCCCTAAAAACACACTAGGTCAACTAGGTTAACCTTGTACAGTCAAGGTTTCTATAAGGATTTAGGGCAAGATCTGTCTATATATACAAGATCATTTCGATCATTATTAATATGTGAAATCAATATTTATTATTCACTCACACTTCTTCACAATTTGATCTTCCACCATTCTACTTTAGGAGACTTAGCTTAGGTTTCTTATTTGGATAATCTAGTTTATGCAATCATAAATGCATCATGTCTATAAATCAATCTTGGCTTGAAGAAGATAGAACATACCTACACTTCTGATTAGGGATACACTTATAAAATGGGAGTATGACAAATATGAGGATATGTTAGACCTGATTAAGGGATTATTTTTCATAACATATCTTGCTAGGAAGGGTTACAAAGCCTACAGTCTAACATAATTGCATAACACCCTAATGGAGTCCTAAGGTTTTAAATTATTTCACTTATTATAATAATAAGAAAGTAAATCTAATCAAGGACACACCAAATCTTGTGGCATAAAGTGGGGGTTAGAAATAATTAAAAAAACTAAACTAAACATGTATTAGAAGACATATACTCACATCAATGTATATGGAATCCTCATACATGGGAGAATAATACAAATGCATTATATATTTACTCTTAAAAAGGATAAATAAAGCTAGGAATGCTTACCTTTGAAGATGAACCCATTGAGCCTCAATCTCTCCCTTGGCCAAGGTGCTTCACAAGAGATTGTTTAGGTATGTAAGGATAACCAAGATAAATCAGCTCTAGGCTACATAACCTATGTAAGCATCTAAAATACTTATCACAAGATAAGATTCATATCTCCAAAGAAAGTATGAAACCCTAAATTTTATTCCTCAAGTAGAATGGTCAATAAGTAGATGTTTGCTCACACTTCTTTATTAATTCTTCTATTATGAAATGATGGGAAATGAACTTGTATATATAGGTGAATCTTGCCCTAAATCCTTTTGGGGATGTTGGTTTTACATGTTTAACCTAGTTAAACTAGTGTGTTTTCAAGTACAAATCACTAGGTCTAATCTAAGTCGACCGAAAGGATAACAAGCCAAGAAAGTGAAAAATACACCTAAATTATATTGGGTCCACCCAGTTGACCCAGTATAGTTGACTATCCAAAATGGTGTTAAGGTAATAAAAGGAGGATGAAAAGAAGAAAAAGACTAAAGGAGGTAGGACTGAGAAGAATATGCTTAGGTTTAATGGTTTTAGGATACAAGTGTGTAGATGAAAAGTGGTAAAAGGGACAACAATCTTATGAAGCACCAATAGTTTGTTCACCCCTTTCTTGGTGCACCCCTTAAAGTATGCACTCAGAGAGATTGAGACTCAATAAGTTCTTGTAAGATACAAAGTGTCAGTAATCAATAAAAGTTTGAAAATATTATGTGTATACATATGCCCCACTCGAAGCTCATCACATGTCATGTAAGTGTAATAGGCGATGGTGCTTCAAAAAATAGAACATGATAAGACACAATATTGATGCTAAGTAAAGTGTAGTAAGCAAAAAATAAGATAAATGAAAGGATTGAATTGAAAAACACATACCTTTAACTTACCTTAGTGCCATAGATAAAGAATTAGACTATAAGAAATGTGAAGGTGTCCAATGTAGAGAACACTAGATGAACCTATAGATGTTAGTGTAAAAAATAGACAAAAATAAAAAAATGGAAAATAAGTATATGGTAGTGTAAAATAATTGTTACATCATCATGAATCTAACGCACTTTATGGTTTGCAAAATTGATGAGTAAAAACACAGATATAAGTTAAACAAGGAATTTGTAGGACAATATTTGAAAGATTTATATTTTGAGAAGTGTTTAAAATAAAGGAAAAGATAACTCATTTGTTATTTTGACTTGTAAAATAGAGAAAATAGGTCTCTAGAGAGAAAACAATCTAGGATGGTGAGGAGATGACATGTTACACAAGGAGAGGCTCCAGAGGCAGTTACAATTGCACTACAGGTATGCAACTAAGAATCTCAAACTAGTTTTTGAAATTTATATTTAATTAAATGAATTTTTAGTAATTTTGAATTTTAAGCATTTTTAGATGTCAAATTAAGGAAAAATTAGATTCTAGGGGTAGAAAATAGGAAGACAAGAAATGGGTTTGGAGGGTTTAGGTAAAAAAATAAGAAAATTACAATTTTTTTGGAAAATGCAAGGGGTCATCAAGCAAAAAGCATGAGGTTGACAATAGGTTAGGAAATAAGCAAAATCCACACTATCGACCTAGTAGGTATGGTTTGACCCTGTATAATCTATAGGCTGAAGGCCTAGTTTAGAGTTTCCAGGTGGTTTGAAAGGTCCATAATGGAAACTCAACACTAGGGATGGGAAGAGAAGGGGGTTGACTCAAATTTTGAGTCAACCAAGAAAAAAGATAGGAAAATTTTGGTCAAACTAGTTTGACCAAAGAGTTAAAAATGATATGAAAAAGCATGTAAAAGGCCCAAAGAGGACTAGAATGGCCCAAAGTGACCAATTAAGATCAAGAAGGATCAAGATGGCTAAGAGTAAGCTAAAGAGAATTAAATGAACTAATTTAGGCTTGTTTTTAATTTAAAAATGTAAAAATAATGTATTATGACTATACATGATGTGAAGGAACTAATATATCCTTTGTTGTTTCTTGGGTGTAGGGATGACAAAGATTTTGGAGACTTGTGGACATGATATGGTTACCAGATTTATTAGATAGTTTTTCAAATAAAGATAGGGCTAGACTAAGATCCATAGGTCTAGGCATGACAGTAGAGATGTGTTGGATCCCCCTTAGTGTTGATATGTTAGTCATGTTCCTTAGTTGTTGAGAATGATTGACTAACATCTTTAAATGGTAGGTGGATGGGGGATACAATAGAGGTGGCTATCATGCTAGAGGATGTCTATGCCATCTTGGAGCTACCTATAATAGGAGCACAGGCGACCATAGTGATACTAGATAGTCCAGAGGAGAGGAGAGCCTTATCCATGTGGGATATAGACTTAGAGATGATATTATTAGGTAGGAGAGTGAGTATGTTTAATGTCTATACATCATAGATTATAGATATCTAGAAGGCTATGATAGGCCTTATGATATAATGGGTATTATGTCACAAGTTAGATGGTAAGGTACCATTGTTTGTGGTAGCCTTGAGTAGGAGGATCTTAGAGGATTGAGTTTTATATGACTTAGGATCTATCATTTGGGTCCAATTGGTACATAATATGTATGATATTCTAGTCAAAGGGCAAAGGACCATAGGACTGATCATATTACTAATAGCTTGGATATATGAGAGGTTTTCTATGTACTAGCCATCTAGGTTACCCCATGTAATTGATAATAGGTTTCTTAGGGTATGAAGATGGAAGGATGATTAGGTAGCATAGGTTGTGCCCTATGTGCCATCATTATATTAAATGAGATGTATAAACATTGGGTGGAAGCCATACAAGCACCTAGCAGCTACATGGCCAAACTAGGACATGGTTTCACCAATGATAGAGAGGATAAAGGTTATTGGACACTATTTTTGGTGGAAAGATCCATATTTAGTGGCGCAAGTGCTAGGGTAGATGACCCTACCTCATCGAGTGGCATAGATATTAATGCTTGAGTAGTGAGATTATCATATGAGAGATATATAGGGGAGGAGAGGACTGGAGCCACTAGTAGTGAGGTCAACACTAAGGCCATATTGAGAGGGACCATAGACTACTTAGGCATGTTAAGGAGCTGAGTAGGAGGATAGGGATGTGAAGGTAGAGATTCCATGTGTACCACTAGTAGCTCCATAGTGAGATGAGTAGTGACCATTGAGGACATGGCATCAATGGAGATAGGAGGTAGAGGAGAGAGTGGAGACTATTACCATCCTAAATGACCTAATAGGTGAGCTAGAGGAGATGATAGAGAGACCACTTAGATGCAAGTTGAGACTGATATGAACTATGATAGTTGGGTTTAAGTTGAGGAGGTGGTCTATAGAGGAGGTGATAGGAGGCTATGTAGACAAGGAGACTATGTTAAGTGGTTGCATGGATGATGAGACCATAGTGGCTAAGACATGGATAAGTAAAAAGAGATGGTTAAATTATTGCTTATATTTTGTTTGGAAAGAAAGATAGATATTTTGAGATATAATAGTGATCTAGTAACCATCTTATGTGATTTTAAAGGTGTAGGTGAGGATGATGAGGATATATGGGGGTCCTTGGTGAGGGGATCACTCCATGAAATCCTAGATGAGACTCAGTAGCCATATGACCCTATGACATTAGAGGATCCAAGTGTACCATCTACCCCAGCTCAGGCAAGCTAGTTTAGATTAGTTGGAGAGGTAGCGAGGTAGATATGGGTATAAAAAGATAAAATGAAACCACCAGTAGTGATGGGTGTAGGGAAGCTACAATCACGATAGGCCCTAGTAAATTAGAGAGATGCACATCTAGCTATAGTAGCATAGATGATAGATATTTGGACCTAACTAGGAGAGTCATAGATGTGAGCAGCATACCTATAGGGACAAGTAGAGGGATTGAGATCTTAAATGGCCTCTTTAAAACATACTATTCATAGGAGTTACATCAAGGCCTCAATATGCAATGTGGCTAGGCCATGAGATAGATAGGATGGGATCCAACCATAGAGCTAGAGCATTATATATGGTTGCATTTGTTGTATCAAACTCATGAGATATATATATATATATATATATATATATATATATATATATATATATATATATATATATATATATATATATATATATATATATATATATATATATATATATATAAACTCATGAGATATATATATATATATATATTGTTAGATGTGTATGTTGTCATTATGGGTTATTCTAGTTATTCATTATGGTTGAGGCTATGGATTCTTAGTATATATTTCTTTATAGCACATGTATTTAGCTTTGTTATATATTTTATAGAAAATATATGAGATGTGGTTTCTTTTCTAGCATTTATAAAAAAACACATGCATGGTTAAAAATAAACATGCAAAAAGGATTTGGTAAAATATAATCAATCAATAAAATGTACAACACACTATTTCAAGATGGGAAATGTGTAATAACAAGAAATGACTAAGTATAAATAACCAATAAATGGAAAAATAAGATGGTAAAAAGGAATTTGTTTTTAAACTAATGTGAAATATTTTTGCACCAAATTAAAACAAGTAAAATCATACTAATATCACATTGGGAAGTATGACAAATAAAGCAATAAAATGTAAAGTATGTAAAAGGGCACAAATGGTATAAAAACAAATTAATTAAGTCAATCAATCATAAGAAATCATGCTAGGAAGTATGAAAGAAAAACAAAATTGCAAAAGTTTGATCTTAAATTGATCACACTAATTCCAGCTGGGAAGTATGAAAATTTCAAGAAATGGTTGAAATATTACACACACTTGGAAAATAAGAAGATAATAAGGGTGAAATAAAAATGAATTAAACATAAAATGTACTAAATAAAGATGGGTTACATGTAAAAAGACATGTAACTTCATAATCAATTGAATCTTATCTCAAATTTGACACATTAATTCAGATGGTGACTTTGATATTAGAAAATTTTGTGAGGAGGGTCGGGTCCTATCCACAGTCTTACACTACAAATCAATAAAGAGAACACCACTGGGGTGGAATAAATATGAAAATTGATTAATCAAGGATGTGGGTAATAGGAAGGAAAAGATGGTAATTTGTGAGGATGGTCAGGTCCTATCCATGGTCTTGTAATGCAAATCACAAATGAAATCCTAAGGGGAGTGATCAATAAACAAAACAATATTTCTCAAGAGGAAATATAAGGGATATAGGGAATGAAAAAAAGAGGGAGTGTAAAAATCAAGACTTAGGCATTTTATGAGAAGACCTTAGGAGGCAAGAGGCATACTAAGGACATGGGAAGACACTAAATAACTAGTGGTTATCTAAGTATAAAGCAAACATGTTCACTATAGACACAAATATTTGTAGGCAAATAAGTGTGCTACTAATATCAACTCATGAAGTTATATTGGTATAGGAAAATAAAAATAGACCTACCTTACCATGACATGTTCCCTGCTCTTTATGACCCCTTATAGAGCCATCGATCTACTATGAATATTGGGTACTTATGTGAGAAAGTAGGTATCACTAAAAGATATTTTTATTCTCCTCTTCTAATCTACTAGCCTACTACACCCCAAAGGACCTTGTCTCTACCATGAGGCCAACTAAGGATTTTGAGATTTAACTAGAAGAAGGATATGTGCTTTGAATCATGTATTTTAGTGTGATTAGACTTTTAAGAATAGATTTTCCTTTTGATATCATTTATTTTTGTTTAAATTGTTTGGCTTTTAACTTTCTTTTTAAGGCTCTTTTAATATTCCTCCTCCATATGGATTTAAAATGACCAATCATGAGAGAGATAGTGATACATACAAATGAGCTATAGGTGAAGGCTAAAGGAAGCTAATTAACCAAAGACAAATACTGAATATGACACTTAGGCTTGAATATAAACTAACATGTGATCTCAAATCTCAACCATGTATATGCTTATTTTGTAGAAAAAGGAAGAAGCGGAAAAGGAGATCCAAAGTGGATCAGTGAAAGGAGATAATAATGAGATAAATTGTTTGCCAACTGATCATATGGTAAAGAGAGATAATAACCAAGGGGAATAGGGTAGGTATAACCAAATCACCATGATAAACTATCTATGAAAAATAATGATAAGAAATCAAAACAATCATAAAGACACAAAAAATATAGTTTTGAGAAAAACTCTAAGGAAAAGGGAAGGGAAAATAATGATAAAGAAAAGAGAATCATATGCAAAATATAAAAGATAAACATGATATAGTACAAGTAAGAAATCATGATATAAGATAATAAAAAAATTTGACACAGTGTCAAATGATATAATAGATAGAAATGAGATTGGATCACATGTCCAATCCAATATAAATGTGAAAGCACCATGCATGTGCTCATAAATCTTTATGAAGTTGTAGTCGAATTGTTGCTAAAGTTTCATCAATAATCAGTGAATATTGGGCAAATACTTCTTTTATGATCTCCTCAACTAAAAAACTAGGAATGTTCAAAGGATCATGTTGAGGAGGAAAATTAGGCAAAGGCTAGTTAGGAGAATATGTGGGAGCATGATCTATGGGAGGAGAAGGAATCACTGATGGAGAAGGATCCATAGGTAAGGCACTCATGAGTGGATAAGGATCCATAGATGAGGGAAGTTCCATAGGTGAAGGAATCAAAGGTGAAGGCATAAAAGGTGGAGAAGGGACCACAAAAGGTGATATAACCACTAGAGGTAGCACCATAGGAGAAGAAGGAGTAGCCTTCTTGTGGGAATGACCTATGGGAGTAGTGGTAAAAGGTCCAGTAATGGATATAAGGTGATCTTTGAGATGCTATTACAAGATATGACAATGATCAGTGTGATGGGTGTTGCATAAATGCCATAGATAATATACATCACCATACTTGGTTAAATATTTAGGAAGTACCTTTGAGGGAGGTATGGATTTTTCTAATGATGGGGAAGAAGGACACAAGGTATCAATATATTATCACAACTTATGACAATGGGTGTAAGAATGGTTATTTGTTCTATGGAAGCAACATATATGCTTGTGATTGTTTTTAGTATAATCACTCATGGAAGGAGGTATAAAAATAGTGGAAGAAATCAAAGAACACTCATCATCCCATTTGGTAGGTAGAGGATCCATCTTAGGCAAAGGAATCAAACCATCACCAAGGCAGGGTGATGATGAGGATGTTGGAATACAACTAGATATTGAGAGGGGGTTGAATCAGTATATCAATTAAAACTAGTCTTTCAATCCTTTTAAAGCAAACTCAAAATCATATGCAGATTAAAAGATAAATGCAGAGATCACATACAAACATAAATGCACATGACATAATAGTTATATGTGAAAAACCCAAAGGGAAAAAACCATGATGAGAATAGCTATTATAATCTAATATTTTAATCCTACCTCACTTGAAAACCTCACTAGTTACATTTAAGGACACCCATCTTAAGGAAACACTAATACCTAAATTTAAGAGCACCAACTCTCAAGAATCACCCACTCCCTAATCTGAGCACCTAGCTCTATGATGGCACCAACCTATCAAACTCTTCTATAAAGATACAAATCCAATTTATAAATTATATCCATACATGAATCCAAATCTCTATTCTTTATTACAGGTATAATCTAAAACTGATCATACTCTGTACATTCTCTTTTTTCATTTCTTCCTCTCTATTCCTCACTCTAACCTCATTGGTCCTATGTATAGATTATTTATTTATTTGACACACTTCATTGCCTACACCAATCACTTTTTTCTATATTCAATTTGGCTAAATTAAAAATGTAATTATTCAATAGCATTTTGTTTGTCCTAGATATCACATATATAAATAAATCATCTAGGGTTCCACATATTATATGTGTTCACACTTAGACTATAACACATCATGCCAATTTTGGACTTTAGTTCATTATGACTTGAACTATAACTTCCCATGCCTTGATTATGTTGGCCCATCAGTTGTTGTTGCACTAAAATATCAACCTATTAGTGACTTATACAAAAGCTAGAGCTAACCATGACACCTTATAATATATTCCTTACATCACACCATAATTTCATTTCTCTTTTATTATCTATAGCCTCTATTAGACTCAAGTTTTATGCATAGGCTCTTTAATGTATATTTTATTGGTTATATTGATCAATCTCATTTTCTATGTTAAGATTTATGGCTTATATGTAATTTTATGTATGTTCCTACAACTAACCATTTATTTGGACATGAATTTAAATGTTGGTCATTGATCTTGCCTTTGGTACCATGATCCAATGGTCTCTATTCAATTATCTCAACTTTAAAATCCATCCATTGGATCACCTTCTGATAGGTCATGTTATTTGTTAGATCTTTATACACTTTTGAATTTTAGCTTTGTTGAGACTTTAAACATTGAGCTCTTTATTCCATCTAATTTCACTCACTCTATTGTATCTTTCTCATCCAAGCTTCCACATGTCATTTGATCTCCAAATATGCATGTTCTTTACCTTGACTTAGTTGTTAAACTTTGACACTTTAACCTCATCTTGCAAATTCCTATATCTTTGGATCACTTTTTCTCCATCAATCTACTCTAACTTGTTTGGTCTTTAACTTGTTGTTGTGTTGATAAACATCAAGCACTTTGTAGCATTTGAGTCAATTCACTTCATGTGATATCCTTTACACATCACCCATGTACCATTATATCTCATAACAAGCTTGATCTTTATACCTATCTAACCCTTAAGTATATGACATTTGGTATAGTCACATGCCTTCTATACATTAATGTCAATAATTACTATTGAGACATATGGCATCCTCATATTGGTCCTCTATCTGACAGACTCAAGTGCTTGTGACACTTGGCATTAGCACATTCACTTGGAGGGACCTTTGATACTTTGATTCATCATGCTATATTGGTTCTTCAATCTCCAGTTAAGCATGAGTCATTTGATCTTTTAACTAGATCGATCATTAACTCTAACAAGCTTATACTCATTAGGTCTCTATCTAACAAGCGCTATGAATGTGACACTTGTGCACTCACTTGGAGAAACTTTTGACAATTTGACTTTGATTCACTCCTTTAGATCATCTACGTATAATGAAATTCAGACCATTGATCAATCTGAGACATAATATAAAGTCTAAGACATTAAAAATATTAAGTCCTTTTGATCACTACTCGAGCTAGTTTTTTCTAGGTTGAGGGGCTAGTTTTGTAATGACAATAAAGGCTTAAGTTATAAGTTAAGCTACTGGTTCCCAAATATACCAAGTCAACACTAAAATATAGTTTTTCTTGTTAACACCATGGATAATCCCTTAGGTTTTTACTAAGAAACCCTATCCATTTCAAGAGCTAAATAAATTTGTTCTAAGCTCATTCCTTCTCCTCTAAACCTATATACCATATTTTTCAAATGTACATGAAAAAACCATAATGTATCTTCTATTCATTTGAATTTAAACATCCATAAATGGTCTCTATAAAATCATGACAACTTTGCATAGTGCAACTATGAAACAAGCTCTTTTCTCCATCAATCCTACCTGATCCTTTTGACATCAATTAAAATCATATTTCCAAAATTATCCCCCTTTGGAATTGATGGAAAACTAAATTCTTTGATGAAAACTTAATTTTCTAATCTTCTAATAATTGATATCCTTTTATGGCATTGCCTTTGTTGGCTTTTGAAAATTTGAACTGAAATTGTTCACACCAAACTTATTCCTCCTTAGGCAATGGCACATTTGCCTAATACTCAACTTGGACACTTGATCTACTTATAAAGAGCATTTACAATTTTTCTCCAACCTTTTACAAAGATCATTTTCCATTTTTCTCCCCCTTTGACGTCAATGGCAAAGGAACTCTAGTTTATTTTTTATCCAAATATCTCTCCCCCTTTATCAGATAAAGGAGTTTGTACAAGAAGTTACAACTTTCAACTCATTAGTAATTTTTAGAAGTATACATACCTAAGTTTAATTTTCTCTCTTCTTCCAAAGATTAACAAACCTTCCATGAGACTCCCCTCTATACTCATGCTCTATCACTAGTGATTTAGTGATGTGGTGTAGGAGCCACCACTCCCAACTTATATCTCAGATATTCAAATTATTCCTTAGGAATAAGTTTGGTGAATATGTCTAAAATTTGGTCTTTATTTGGCACATATTCCATTATGACCTCTTGATCTGCAACCCTTTCTCTTATGACGTGATACTTGATTTATATGTGCTTGGTTCTTGAATGCATCACTATATTCTTTGATATATTTATAGCACTTGAATTATCAAAAAGTATAGAAATAGTTGACTTGTACTCAACCTTGATGTCCTTGATCATTCTATTCATCCATAGGAATTAAGTGCAACCTAACACTACTTCTACATACTCTACTTCTATTATAGATAGAGTAATTGACTCTTGGTTTTTGCTTAGTCATGAAACAAGTTTGTTTCCAAGGAAAAATTTACCACCACTAGTGCTTCTTCTGTCATCCACACTTCCTACCCAATTAGCATCTATATATTATTTCAAAGTGAAATCTTCACTTGTAGGGTACTATAGGCCATAGTCAATTGTTCTCTTGATGTATCTAAAGATTATTTTCACTACATTGACATGTTACTCTTTAGGGGCAACTTGAAATCTATCAACCATACATACTATCTGCATGATATCTAGTCTTGATGCAGTTAGGTATAGCAAGACACCTATCATTAATTTGTACATAATTTAATTTGCATCAAGTGACTAATCCTCATTGCTTAACTTTCATCCAATTATCATGGGAGTACTAACCACTTTACTATCTTATATTCCAAATTTCTTGAGCATCTTCTTTGCATACTTGGTTTGGGATATGAATATCCCTTCATTAGATTATGTTATTTATAGACCAAGGAAGAAGGAAAGTTATCCTATTATATACATCTCAAATTCACTTTGCATTTGTGTAGAAAATTCTTTGCACATTTTGTTATTGCTACCACCAAAGATGATGTCATCTACATAAACAACAACAATCAACATATGCTCACCTTTTGATTTAAACTATAGATTATTGTCTACACATCTTTTATTGAATCCCTATTGTTATAGGTATTGGTCCAATCTTGAATACCATGCTCTAGGTGCATGTTTTAGACCATATAGTTCTTTTTTTAATCTACACACAATCTTCTTCATCTAACAACTAAAAACCTTCTGGTTGTTCAATATAGAATCCCTCTTCTAGGTTCCCATTCAAGAAAGAAGACTTTAAATCCATTCGATAGACTTTGAACTTCTTGTAAATAGATAATGCTAGAAACATTCTTATTGCTTCCAATCTAACAACTAGAGCAAATGTTTTCTCAAAGTCTCTGCCTTCTACTTGTGCATATCCCTTGCACTCCAATCTCACTTTATTTCTTATAAAAGCTCCATCCTCATTGAGCTTGTTTATATAGACCCATTTTGTTCCTATCACATTCTTATTTGAGGTTCTTGGAACTAATTTCCAAGTTTTGATCTTTTCTATTGGGCTCAATTCTTATTCTATGGCTTTTAGCCAATTCTCATCATTGTTGGCTTCAACATAGTTCTTAGGCTCAATTTCAGACATTAGAGAAAAACTTGCTTCTTATTCATTATAGATCTTCTCCTTGTATGAAATCCTTCATTTTTATTTCCAATTATCAAATCTTTAGGATGATCCTTTTAAATAAATTTTGGAGGTGCTTTTTCATTCTTTTCCTCAACATCTTCACTATCTAATTCTTCTTCAAGATCTGACTCTTCATTAATGGTTTCCTTGTCAGGTTCAACATGTTTCATGCCTTCTTAAACCTTGACATTTATGCTCTCTACCATCTTATTTAGCCTCTTATTGTAAAATACATAGCCTTTTATTTGAGTGGAAAAACCAAGAAATATTCCTTCATCACATCTTGATTCAAATCTTCCTAGTTTGACTTCCTTTCTTCTAATGTAGCATTTACTTCCAAACACTTTGAAGTACTTAACAAAGGCAAGCTTTCTATACCATAGCTCATAAGGATTTTTATCATTATTTACCCTTAGTTGAACTTTGTTTAAGATGTATATTGTTATTTGGACTACTCTCTAATATCCATCAAGTAAGTTGTCCTCTTTTAACATTGTTCTGGCCATTTCTTTGATTGTTCTATATTTTCTCTCAACAACTACATTTTGTTGTGGATATTTGTTGAAAATTAGTGCCTTTTGATCCCATTCTTCTCATAATACTCTATGAATTCATTTGAGGTGAATTCTCCACCTTTACTAGATCTTAAGCATTTGATTTTTCTTCCAATCTCATTTTCAACCATGGCTCTAAAGATCTTGAATCTCTCAAAGGCTTAAGATTTGTCCTTCCAAAAGTTCACCCATGTCATTCTTGATTAGGCATCTACAAATAACATAAATTAATTCTCTCCTTTAGATCTTCTTGTCTTGGTAGGACCACAAAGATTAGTATGAACTAATTGTAGAGGCTTTGTAGTTGCATACTCCTTTGTTTGGAATCTAACCCTTATTTTCTTACCTAGTTGACATTCCTTGCAAGTATAGCTATAGGTTTGGTTATCTTGGGCATGTGTCTTACACACTTATTTGAGCTTACTTTGATAATATTATTAAAGTTAACATGACCCATTCTCCTATACCACAACCAAATCTCATCAATATTTCCCATTAAAAAACTATTCCCATTTACTTCAAAAAGATTATAGATGTTACTCTCAGTCCTTTTCCCTTTTGCAACTATTTTTTTAGAACTCTTTAGCTTGAATCCTTCTACATCAAATGTGACCTTATATCCATTGTCACACATTTAGTTGACACTTAGAAAATTATGCTTCAATCCTTGAATATAAAGGACATCATGTGTGGGAAGTTTACCATTTATGTTCAAATTTCATTTATGTTTGATCTTTATTATTGTGTTGTCTCCCAACCTAGAAAATCCATCCTTAAATTTACTCAATTTGGTAAAATTTATCTTGTCAACAATCATATGCTTTGAGTAACCACTATCTATTACCCACAAATTCTACTCCTTGGCATGAAGTGTAGTCTGAGCAATCATGGATTGATTTTTCACTCTCCACACATCCTTGGGTTTCTTATTTAACTTATTTTTAGAAACTTGTGAACCTTTGTTCACACTGGGAGGCATATCTTTCTTTACATTATATACTTTTGATCTTAAAAATCTAGTTCTACAATGTTAAGTAATGTGACCAAATTTATTGCAATTATAGCACATTACATTTGTATGTACCAAGGGTGGAAATGAATTTTTTTCTTAAAAATTTGATATTCCTTGTAGTTACATATCTACAATTACTAGCCTTATGACCACAATGATTACATCTATAATAATAGCCATAAAATATGAGGAATACCTGGTCATAGAATTTGATGGTGTAGCATGAGGAATTCTTCTAATTTATCACTTCTTCAGGTTTCTCACCTTGGTGTATCCATTAGCATCAGCTACCTTTGTCTTCTGTTTCTCCACAAGATTATTATTAGGTTAAAATATCTTCACATCAATTGCATTTGAGTTTCTCTTTGTACTCTTTCAAGTTTTCTCTTTCTTTTCTCTTGATTCTCTATTTTCTTTGAATTTTTCACATAGGTTAGTAGATTTATTAGTTGAGGGACTTTTTCCCTTCTCATAACCAAGACCTGATCTCTCTTTTGAGGGATTTTGATAGTTGATCAGTTCATCAAGAATGTTTGATCCTCCTATCAACTTTAGAATTTTATTTACTTTACCTTTGGCTTTTTCAAGTTATTTTCTCAATGCCACTATTTCTACCTCAAGTTTCACACATTCATCAGATTTAGATTGTAGTTCCATTCTGAGTACATCCTATATTATTTTAGCCTCTTTAACTCGTGTCTTTAGGTTAATTACCATTTGATCATATTTTTCAAGACTTTTAGACTTTTTTCAATTTCCTTTTATCCAAGCTTCTTCTACCTTGAGTTCTCTTTTCTCAGCTTATCAATCTCATCTAAAGCACAGATGAGTTCGTATTCAAGGTCTACTTATCCTTATTCTTCTTCATTTGAGTATTCAACTTCATCTTGATCTAGATTTATAGAAGTTGATCCTACTATCATGAACAGGGATTCATTTCCCTTAACCATAAAATCATAGTCATAATCATCATTTGAACTATCACTATCTTCCATTGAGTCATTATCTTCTTTTGTATATAGACCTTTCTTGTTCTTGAAGAAGTTCTTTTGCTTAGGATAGTAGGGTTTTACCTTTTTACTACTCTCTACTTACTCCAAGCTATCCTTTTTATTATGAGGGAATTTAGTAAGAAAATGTCCTACTTTACCATAATTAAAGCATTTCAAGGGTAACTTACCTCTATACTTTCCAGATCCTCTCTTTAGTCTTCTAACAAAGTTAGCTTCTTCTTCATCAGTCTCCTCAAATTTAGATGTTGATGTTTCTTCCTTTGTTTTCTTGGTTACTTTAAATGTAGCTTCTCTTTTGAATGTGTTTGTCTCTCCCATTCTCATTCATAGGTTGTGAAGGTTCCATGTAACTCATCAATAGTGAGTTTAACTATATCTCTTGCTTCCTCTATTTTAGAGATTTTAGAATAGTATCTTGATGGCAAAGATCTTGAAACCTTATTGACAATGATTGACTCTTTTATTTCTTTTCCAAGGCCTCTAATTGCATTGACAATTTCATCTACCCTGAGGAGGTAGTCTACAATATTTCCCTCTTCACTCATCTTAAGACTATCAAACTTGCCTTTGTAAGTTTTTATCTTGGTTTGATTTACCTTGTCATCTCATTCATTAAAATCTCTAGTTTGTTCTAGATTTATTGAGAATTTTGACATTACATCACTTTGAAAAACTTTGAGTTTGATAGTCCATGAAGAATAGCATTATTTTCCTTAGGATTACTCTCATATTCCTTCTTGGTATCCTAATCATTAAGATTTATAGCAGGGGATATATATCCATTTACCATATAAATCTATACATCAAACCCTAATGAGGATAAGTATTCGTTTATTCTTATGCTCCAGAATACATAATTAGATCCATCAAAGAGAGGTGCCTTATTTAATGAAGATCCTTCTTAAATATCCATTGTGTTCATTGTTCCAAGATCTACTTCAGATGATTAAGCTTCTTTCAAGGAACCCTATGCTCTGATACCAATTGTTGGAACACAACTAGATACTAAGAAGGGGGTGAATCATTATATCAATTAAAACTAGTCTTTCAATCCTTTTAAAACAAACTCAAAATCATATGTAGATTAAAAGATAAATTTAGAGATCACATACAAGCACAAATATACATGACACAACATTTATACATGGAAAACCTAAAGGGAAAAAACCATGATGAGAATAGTTGCTAGAATCTACTATTCTAATCTACCTTCATAGTTTAAAGCCTCACTAGCAAACCTCATTGCTTACATTTAAGGACACCCATACTAAGGAGACACCAATCCCCTAATTTAAGATTAACAACTCTAAGGAAGCACCCACTCCCTTATTTGAGCACCCACTAAGCTTTTCTAATGGTACCAACCTATCAAACTCTTTTATGGAACTATAACTCTGATTTACAAATTAGATTCATACATGAATCTAGATCTCTATTCTTTATTATAGATCTAATCTACAATTGCTCATACTCTACACATTCTATTTTTGCATTTCTTCCTCTCTACCCTCACTCTATACCTCACTAGTCCTGTGTCTAGATATTTCTTTATTTGACACACTTCATTGCTTTCACCAACCACTCTACTCTATATTCAATTTGGATCAATGACAAATACAATTATTCAGAAGCATTTTCTTTGTCCTGGATATCACATATATAAATAAATGATCTAGGTTTCCACATCTTCTATGTGTTCACACTCATACTATAGTACATCATGCCAATTTTAGACTTTAGTTAATTATGACCTAAACTATAAGTTCCCACATCTATATTATGTTGTCCTATCGGTTGCCATTACACTAAAGGATTAACTTGTTAGTGCCATATACAATGTCCAAAGCTAACCATGACACCTTACAATAGATTCCATGCATCACACCATAATTTTAGGTCTCTTTCATTATCTATAACATCTATTAGACTCAATATTTTATGCATAGGCTATTTAATGTAGATTTTATTGTTTAGATCAATCAATCTCAATATCTATGTCAATATTCATGGCTTATATGCAAGTTTATGCATTTTCCTATAACTAACCATTTATCTGGACATGACTTTAAATATCGGTCATTGATCTTGCCTTTGGCACCATGATCTAATGGTCTCTATTAAATTAGCTCAACTTTAAAATACATCTATTTGATCACCTTCTAACATGCTCATGCTATATGTTAGATCTTTGTACACTTCTAAACTTTAGCTTTGTTGATACATTAAACATTGAGTTCTTTATTCCATCTGAGTCCACTCACTCCATTGAATCTTTCTCATCCAAGATTTTGCATGTCATTCAATCTCTGAAGATGCTTGTTCTTTACCTTAACTTTGTCATTAAACTTTAACACTTTGACCTCATCTCATAGCTTCTTATATCTTTGGATCACTTCTGCTCCATTGATTTACTCAAACCTACTCAATCTTTAACTTGCCACTATGTTAATAAATATCAATCACTTTTTAGAATTTGAGTCCATTCACTCTGTTGGATCACCTTTACATGATCACCCATGTACCATCAAATATTTTGATAAGCTCAATATTTATACATGTCCAACCCTTAAAGATATGACACTTGGTGTAAGCACATGCCTTATGTACATTACTATTAGTTCCTACTATTGAGACATTTGGCATCCTCACATTGATCCTCTATCTAATAGACTCATGTGTTTGTGACACTTGGCATTAGTAGATTCACTTGGAGGTACTTTTGACACTTTGACTTCATCATGCTCTATTAGATATTCAATGTCTGATAAAGAACAAGTCATTTGATCTTTCAACTAGCTTAATAATTAACTCTAACTATCTTATGCTCATTGGGTCTTCATCTAACAAGCTCTATGATTGTGACACTTGTCATTTGCATGCTCACTCATAGCACATTTTGACAATTTGAATTTGCTTCATTCTATTATATCATCTACGTATGATGAAGCATAGACCTTTGATCAATCTAGGCTATAATATAAAGTCTAAGATTTAGGAAATATTAAGTCCTTTTTATCACTACTTATTTTATTATTTTTAGAATATTGGAGTTATATTCCTAAATAATAAAGAGTTGAGAAATGTAAATCAGTAAATAAATATGGAAGAATTGACCTACTAAGTTGTGTGACTAGATTCTATTTTTACCTTTTCTAAATATAGTAGGAAGTGAGAGAGATTAGAACTTAGCTTATTCTAGCTGATCTAGACTAAGACAAGGTATAATACTAGAGAAGGACTAAAAAATAGTCAAAAATAGATCTCTAGACTTTTTTTCTTGATTAGACAAAAGCACTAAAAATAGGACACCCTATTGTTTGATGTTGTAGTCTTATTCTAGCACTTTTGTCTTGAGTTTGGAATCTTTTTGGGTTTTGTTTGGAATTCTTGTGTTACCCTATCACTAAAATTTTAGGGTATGGGACCTTGTGAAGCTCACTATGTGCCTATTTTAATATGAAAAATTCTTAGGAACTCTTGGTGCTTGAAATTGAATGCAAATTTGGGAAAGAGAGAGAAGGGGTTAGATTAAAAGGATACATTAGATGAACTTCACACCTTATGTATGGGCATGCTACCTATATAACAATACTTTGAAGAGGGATCAAGCTAATGTAGTTCTCCCATTGAAGTGCTTGGTGTAATTTGTGTATGATCAATGCAATTATAATGCAAAATTAGATGTACTTCAGTTGGATAGGGACTGGTGCAATGAATTGAGTAGGCTTTGAATAATATTAGAATGCTATATCAAAGAATAGGGAAGAGTTCTTGAATGTACTTACTTGTATTCTTGCATCTCTCTTGAAAATGAGTACCAACCCTTCTAAATGGACTTATAATAGCCTTTAATAGGGAAACAAATGATCATGGGTTAAATGAATTTACATTAGGATAACAATGGAAAAGATAAGGAAGCAAAATAATTTGATCATTAAGACAAAAAAGTAAACTTGAACAATAGCATCAAAAACAAGACACCCTAGGTTTTAGCACTCCTATCCTATTTGGGCATTGTTTTCTAGAGGGAAAAAGACCTGGGGGGATGGATCTATGCTTAAAAGGGCTACTTGGGTTTAAAAAAGCTAAGTCTAAAAAGCTTTGGATGATTGGGAATCAATGAAAGAAGTATCCTAGTAGGGTTGTGTGAGCCAATAGGAGGACCTATAGATTAGGTTTATTAGCCATACTGAAGTTGTATAATTTCACATTTTACATGACTACATTTGCCCCCCCCTTTATTTTAGTGATGTAGTAAAGTGAAATACTAAGATAAAGGAAATAAGAAGCATACCTGAACATACCTTTAAGGGTGAAGCTCATGAAGCTATGTGATGTTGTATGTGCCTAGAGAGAGTAAATTATTAATTTTGAATCGACAATGAAAACATAAAATAGATTAGTCCTTACTAGATATGTTATATCTAAAATAAGAACATACAAGAGCTAATTAAGAAGAAGAGAAAGGAATGAATACACCTTACCGAGTATGTGAACCAATACAAAACCTATTATGATGTTGAAATGTGTTAGATAATGTTGAGTGTATGTTGAATCAAGAATAATATCATGAATGGAGATGAGCACTCAATTCCCTAAAAAATGGCTTAAGAATGCAAAGGCTGGCCCTTTCATTCCATCATCATGAACTATGTGAAGTTAATGAATCATTTGTGTGCTAATTAATATCTGAACTATGTGTCCAATCCCTCTGAATAGGTGGCTCAAGAATACAAAGGTTAGCTAGACCTTTGGCTCCATCATTGCCTTGTGAATTGAATCTATGAAGTGATATTGGTATAGAATAAATGTCATATGAGATGGCTCATGAAACCCATAGATTTTCTAGAAATCTAGTAATGTGGCATGGATAGCCTGAATAGATGCTAGAAACTAGGCCATTCTTGGCCATTTTGAAAGATGGAGGATAGGCTTGTATGAAGGCCTCTCTAAAACTAATGAAAAATGCTTATGTGAAATCCAAATTGAGAACTTAGGTACTCAAAAATCTAAAATTTTATGAAATTTTAACTTAAATGTGATGCCAACAACCTGTAGATGGAGTAAGGTATGCAATCACTGAGAATACCTAGAATAAACTGAACTTAAAAAGAAAAGAAGATTAATGTGTCATGCACATTGCCCCCAATCACTAATGTCTGGAACATAGATTTTGATCTAGAAGTTATTCCAACTACCTAATCTAAAATAAAAATTATAACCATCATGCCATGCATAATAAACCTCTGTATCTAAGAAAACTATACTAAAACTATTGAATCTAACTGATTTGGAAGTGCAAAAACTATCCCTGAATTAAACTTTTTGCCTATTTCTAGAAACCCTGAGTGTTTTCCTACCTAGATAGAACCACCAAAATGTGGAAACCCCTATATTTGGTACTAATATCCATTTTTGATGTTGTTTTTTGATGTGAAAATTGACTGTTGATCTAAAACTATCACTATTTTTATGCTTTGGTTTGACCTATTTGACATCTAGATTCGATATTAAGTGTTCTGAATGTTGTTATTTCTACTGTTAGGAGGTTTGATCTCTATGATAAACCCCTATTTGATGCCCCCTTTTCTAAGGGTAGGAATGATGAACTTGTAATGACTACCCTCAAAATAAAATATTCATGTAAGTGTGTTAAACTAAATAGATACATGATATAGCATTGATATTTGACAAGATATCTCTGGATATAGCAATGTTTGTATTGAGATTATTAGATCAACAGGGGTATGCCTAGATAGATATAACAATTTGAAAGCATGTACATGATATTAGAATGGTAATATTAGATATTAGTTTTTAGTTTTTAGTTTGTTAGTAAGCATGGAGGGATGGAGCATGATGTTCATCATGGGATCCAAGACGTAAGATAAATGCATGATTAGAATCATGGCATTGATTCACACAGTGAGTAGAAAACAAGCATATAAATCAAGAATCAAGAAGCATACAAGGGTGGCCAAGGGTCCTTATAAACAAAAGACATGGGAACATGTCCATGAAACCAAAAATCAAGCATACAAGGCATATTCAAATTCCACGTACGCATACAAGTGGAAGAAGCAAAGTTAGCATAAGGCCCACTGACATATAAAAGTACAAGCAAAAGACATTGGAAAATGTCCTAAGGCACACACATGAATAGAGGCAAATAAAATTGGTAGATGTTCTAATCCATAAATAAAATACAAGTAGGAACTAGAAATTCAATCACATAAGTTATGCTAAGCAAGGAATGAAAGCAAAAGTAAGAACTAGAAGATACAAACACATCTAACTAATCAAAGTAAATGTGAAAGTATGTAAAACATGTGTAGTACAAGACTAGGTATATGATAAGAAATACACAAGTTCTAGGTACTAGTGAAATGTTGATGTAGTAATATATGTAATCTAGTAAGGAATGTGCATTAGTATGATAACTTAGAGTATGTAGTGTAGTTATGTGAAGATGCCCCTAGTGGGTATGTATATCGGTGTGTGTCTTGAATGTATAAGTATAAATTCCCCTAGATGGGTAAATTGAAGCAATCAAAGAGCTAGATTTCACTATACACACTCAAAAGAGATCAAGTGAATCATGGTAATGTAGATAAATTTACATACAAAGCATGAAATAGCAAATGTAAATCCTAGCATGATAGTAGTAATGTAAACATGGATGATGCATACAATCAAAATTGTTTTTGGTGTTTTTGAGATTTTTTGAATGTTTTATATTAATTTTTTTTATTTTTGAAATATTTGAACAATGTATAATCGAGTAAGAGATAATATGTACAATAAATGCTAGAAATAAATTACGTATAAGCAATGCATAGAAATAACATACTATACATGGAATCTGCATAGATGCATAATGTTCATTAGATTTTTGAGTTTTGTTTCCTTCAAGTGAGGATAGATGATATAATTTAGGGCTATTTTTTAGTAATGATGTAAGGTCCTAGCCAATTTGGTTTGAATTTTCCTTTGGTTTCTTTTGTAGCATTAACATTGTGAAGGTTCTCTTTACGAACAAGATCATTAACTTTAAATTATCTGATGTGCACTCACTTATTGTAAGATCATTGGATATGTTATTTATATATTTTGAGGTGTTTTATAGCTTGAATTCATGTATAATACAACTATTTAAGCTAGTTTATATGTTTTTCATAATACTGGTCATTATTGAGAATACCTTTAAAGAATACCTTTAAGGGAAACACAAAGAGATGGAAATTCAAATTCCAATGGGAGAACCGCTTCTATGCCATAAATAAGTGAATAAGGGGTAGCCATCATGGGCATAAAAATGTTGGTACAATAGGCTTATAATGTGAAAACTAGTTGATTGTGTCAATCATCAACAAATTTGGTTATTATTTTGCTTAAAATGTTCTTAATTGTTTTTTTAGTGGCTTCTGATTGACCGTTTCCTTATGGGTAATATGGAGTGGAAAACATGTGTTTAATTTTGTATTTGGTACAAAAAAATTGATAGTTTTATTCTTGAATGATGTTTTGTTATCATAAATAATGGATGTAGGTAGGTTGAAACATGAAATAATATGATTCATGATAAAACTAAAAATGTTTGCACATGTGGTAGATTGAAGTGAAATGGATTCCACCCTTTTGGTAAAGTATTTTGTAGCTATTATTATGAACTTATATCCATTGATAGACTCAGGGTTGATTTTTCCAATGAGGTCAAATCCCCATAACATTAATGGCCATGGAGAGATAATAGGTTATAATTTTTGTGATGATATATGTTATAGGTTACTATGTCATTGACATTTATCACATAGCTTTGCATATTGTAAACATTGATCTTTTATGGTAGGCTAGTAGTAGTACCCTTGGTAAAGAAGTTTATATGACATGGATTTTCTACTAAAATGACCACCACACTCACTATCATGTATTTGAGTGAGAGAAATATTAGCTTCTAAGTGTCCATCAAAAGATCATTTAAAAAGGTCTCCACCAATGATTACATAATGAAGTGCTTGTATTTTTTAATTTAAGTTTCTCATTTTGGGAGAAAGTGTATCGTGTAAAAGATTTATTAAGAAAATTTTAAATTTGAGTGATCCATTATGGGGTTATAGAGCTTCATGTAGTAGATTATATGAAAAGAGCTTCGTTTAATTGTAAAAATTTATTGATCATCATTAATACTAATGGGGATAAGTGATGTAGTGTTATCCATTGCATTTGCATGTCTATTATCTTTTTACGGAATGACTTTAATGAAAAAATAATTGAAATAGGATGATAGACACTATACTATGCTTTGGTATGGTAAAATGTGTTTTTTTGTTTGATAAACATTATTTACTTGGTTGACCATGAGTTGGGAATCACCAAAGATTTGAAGATATTTTATTGGAGGGATTATACAATGAACAGTCCTAAGATAAGTGATTCATATTTTGCTATGTTATTGGTGTATGATAAACTTAATCAATATGATATGGGAATTGTATGGCCAGAAGGATTGATAAAGGCAATACTTGCCCCTACGCTAAACATACATCAAGAGCCATCAAAGAACATTGTCCAGGTATCCAAATGAGTAGAGTAGGTAGTGAAATCATCTCTGAATGTGTCACTTAAAGGGTTAATATCTGATAGTGGTGTTGTTTCCAAATGGTATGTGATGATTTGGCCCTTTATCAATTTTTGGAGGACTATTTTTAAGTCAAATTCTGTTAATAGCATAACCCATTTCGTGATACAACCAGAAAGATGCAGTTTGGCTAGTAGGAATTTTAAGGAGTCTAATTTTGTGATAACATAAGTCTCAATATTTACCATGTAATGTTAGAGTTTCTATGTGGTAAAAACTAAAGTTAGACATAATTTTTATATTGGGGAATAGTTTTTTCAAAATCAACCAATGTGTGGTTGATGTAATAAACTACTCATTCGGTATTTAGATCATCATGTTATGTTAAGAGTGCCCCTAAGGCATGATATGTTACTAGAATATAAAGTAAGAAAGGCTTGTCTATAATAGGTGGTACTAAAATGGGTGGATTAAGGAGATATTGCTTGATTGTGTGGAAGTTGTTTTGATAAGCTTGATCCCAAATAAATTTTGTATCTATCTTTAGTAAGTGAGTGAAGGACTGAGTTTTATCAACAAGTTTGGCTACAAAATAATGGATTGCTTTAATCTTGCCTTGGAGGGCTTAGAGTTATTTTAATTTGGTAGGAGGTGGCATATCAATAATTGCTTTGACTTTCTTAGGATCAACTTCTATGCCCCGTTGAGATATGATGAAGCCTAGGAGTTTACCTGATGTGACTCTAAATACACATTTTTTGGATTTTAATCAAACATTGTATTGTGTGAGTCATGTAAAAATATTTTATAAATCAATAGCATGATGTTATCATTTTTTGGATTCATCTAGTATATCATTGACATAATCCTTGTAAGTGTGGTGAATTAACTCATGAAAAATGTGCATCATAGTACCTTGATATGTGGCTCTAGCATTTTTTAATCTAAAATGCATGAAAATGTAACAAAATGTATCCCATGGTGTTATAAAAGATGTTTTTTCTTGATATTTTTTAGTAATTTTGATTTGATTGTAACCGATAAAACCATCCATAACTGATAGCATTTCATATCTAGTGGTGGAATCTACTATCATGTTGATGTTTGGTGAATGAAAATCATCTTTGTAGCATGCTTTATTTAAATCTCATGAATTAGAACAACATCAAATATCTCTATTACGTTTGACTACAAGAAATATATTATATATCTATTCAAGATGTGTTACTGGGCAAATGAAACCAACATCTAAGAGGCATTAGTTTTCATCTCTTACTAAGAGAACCACCTTAGGATGCATTTTTCAAATTTTTTGTTTGACTAGTTTAGCATTAGGGTATAAAGTAATCCTATGGACTAATATAGATGTATCAATTCTTGGAATATTTAAACATGACCAAGCAAAGAGTTCTAGAAAATTTGTTAATTCTTGATGAATATCTGCATCCTCTTCTTTTTTTAGGGTAGTGGCTAATAAGACAATGTGGGGATCCTTGTCAGTTTCAAAATTAAAATTTACTATTTCTTTGTTAATTAATGTAGAATGATGGTGTATATGGAGTTATAGGTATAGTATTATCTAAGTCAACTAATATATCAAGGGAAGAATCTATACTTTCTCCAAAGTATGCTTGGGCATTTGTGTGGTTTAGAAATTAGTTTTTATGGTAACAATAAAGGAAGATTTCATATGCACCAAGGAATTTCAAGAGGGATTCATCATTAGTGAATGTATCTAATCTAAACATGTCAATTGAAGCCATGTTTTTTATAAGATAAGGGTAGATCAATAATAATGTGTAAGTGTTATTAATTTCATTATCGATGTGTGTAATTGGTGGACAAAATTTTATGTGTTGTGAAAGGGTGGGAGAGGATTTATTCTGATTAAGGTGAAACTAGTATCGTAACCCTTGAAAGTTATGTTTTGTGGATGCCTCAATAGAATTAATTATTCCTTGTTCATGTTTCCCAAGTCCTTTGCCTTGATATCCCATCTTATTAAGATATTTAAGTACACAAGGTGATGTGAAATTGTAATCTAGTGTTGTTGTTACAATAGGGTTTGGAATTTGCTGATTTTGTGTGTAGTTTGAGGGTGTATTATGAGTAATGGGTTGCATAGGTATGCTACCTAGATTAAAGTATAGAATGTAATTTTTCATAGATTCAACTACTTGGAAATATTTAAAAGGCTCACTATCTATTGGGCATCTGTATATGTAACCTTAGTGACTAAATTGTAGACAAGTGTGGAGGGTAGATGGAACTGCATGCATATCATGAATCTAGGGCTGACCAAGTAATATATTATAACTAAGGTCATTTGGCATGACTTGATAGATTATTGGCATTGTCTTGGGCCCTAGGGTAATATTGATTATTATTTGACCCATTAATTTTCATGGAATGTTGTCAAAACCTCTAATGTTCATGTCAAAAAGGTCTAGATCTTAAGGTTGTATATTAAGGCATTTAATAAATGATATGTTTCAAATGTTAAGTCATGAACCTTTATCCATTGGTACTCTTTTGACTCCCACATCATTAATTTGTAACTAAATATACAAAGGTAAATTTTATACAATGATGTGTTGTGGGGGTAAATCCTCTTTTTCAAAAGATATATGCTCTTCAGTCCATTACATTATGTTGAGGATGGATGCAACATAATTTAGTTAAATGGAAATAGGGATTCTAGTATTTTGAAGGGCTACATATAATACATCTTTGTAAATATCTAATCACTGAAGGATCTCGAGAATAGAAATTATATCTAGAGGGGAGCTAGTCTAAATAGTAAAGTTATAGCCCTAAGTATAATAAACCTACCTATCTTCATAAACTTGGGTGATATCATGGACTGCATGATATTTTATAGGCATAAAGTTGGTAGTAGGTGTGGGATAAAAG
This sequence comes from Torreya grandis, assembly GCA_037957365.1. NCBI lineage: Eukaryota > Viridiplantae > Streptophyta > Pinopsida > Cupressales > Taxaceae > Torreya > Torreya grandis. The sequence goes on from JARHVA010003896.1 coordinate 560,620, forward strand.
CTAGATGTACCAATTTTGAAAGGAGGGATAGATATAACTGCTAGTATTTGCTGACATCTAGTAATGATAGGGAGATACTCAAAAATAGCTAATGAGTTATATGCATTGAGGCAAAAATCATGAAAGTGGAGTGATATGCATGTAATTTGAGTAAGTATTTGTGTAAGGATATATTTATAAAGAGTGTGTGATAGGCAAGATATCAAGTAAGAGATAGAAAATGTGACATTGTACTTGAATGCATAGAAAATTTTGATATATAACATAACATTTTTTATTTGTTGAGCATAATGAATTTGAGCACTTTTCCATGTGACAAATAAAGAGTAAAGGGTGAAGAGCATGAATTGTGTCTAAATGCATAAATAACTTTGAGTGGTAACATAATATTGCTAACATGTTGAATATAATAAACTTGGAGATTGTTCCATAGGAGATATAGAGAGTATGTGAAAGGCATATATAAATCTCATGTAGTTTGAGAAATAAATGTTGTAATATCATCCCTTAGTATGAAATTTGAACATGAAATGTATATAATGAAACTTTGTACCATATGATAGAGTTCATCATTCATGTACATTTGTTATTTGCAATAAATGTAAAATAATTTGGAAATAGTTGAGCATCATTTTTGTAATCTGGCTATGAATGTAAGGTGATACCTCAAGAAGCAAAAAGGAGCTAGTGCATGCAACTAGGATTTTTCAAAAATATTATTTGCTAAAAAACTATGAACTTTTTAATTTGAAATTGATTTTCTTATTTAAATATTCAACTAAAATGCATAAAAATTATTGGAATATGTTTGAAAAATAACTAGGAACTAATTGATGCAACTAGGGTTTGAAAAGATTTTTTTTTAAATTGGTATAATAATTTTAAAATTTTCTATGAATTTGTATAATATACATTAAATAATTTAGGAAAAATATTTCTAAAATTAGAAATATATTTTTCCTAGTGGTTTGAAAGTGTTTGTATGCAAATAGGACCTAGTATATGTGCAAACTAGGGTTTGGGTGAATTTATTGAAAATATTTAAATTAGTTTATAGTTTTTTTATTTTTTAATATAGAAAAAATCAAAAAATTATTGAAAAAAATCAAAAATAATTAACCCTAGGTTTCTCAAGTTTTTGTGTCAAAATTTGAAGTCAGGTTCACCAAATGTATTATTGTTTTCAAAATATTGTAGTTATTTTCATAAATCATAAAGGGGCTGAGCAATGTAAATCAGTAAATAAATATGCAAGAATTGACCTAATTATTTGTGTAAATAGATTGTATTTTTACCATTTTTAAATATATTAGGAAGTGAAATATATTAGAACTTAGCTTATTCTGACTGATCTGGACAAAGACAAGGTCTGATACTAGAGGAGCAAGATTGAGAAATAGTCAAAAATAGGTCTTTGGACTTCATTTATTGATTGGATAGGAGTATCAAAAATTGGGCACCCCATTATCTAATGTTGTAGTCTTATTTTAGCATTATTTTCCTAAGGCTAAAAGATTTATGGGTTCTGTTCAAAATGCCTATGTTATCCTATCACTAAAATTTCAAAGTGTGGGACCTTATAAACCTGATTATGTGCATGTTTTAATGTTTAAAAATCTTAGGATCTCCTAATGCTTAAACTTGAATTCAAACTTGGGAAAGAGAGATAAGGGGTTAGTATCTAAAATATATGCCAGATGCACTTCACACCTCATGTATGGGCATGCTACCTACATACCAATACTCTGAAGAAGGATCAAGCTAATGTACTTCTCCCATTAAAGTTCTTGGTGTAATTTGTGTATGATTAATGCAACTAAAATGAAAAATTGGATGTGCTTCAACTAGCTAGGGACTAGTGTAATGACTTTAGTAGGCTTTGATTAATATTATAAGGTTATATACAAAGAATAGGGAAGAGTTCTTGAGTGTACTTGTTTGTATTCTTGTGTCTCTCTTGAAAATGGGTGTCAACCCTTCTAAATGGACTTAGAATGGATTTTTATAGGGAAATAAATGATCATGGGTTAAATTAATTTGTGTTAGACTAATAAGGGAAAAGATAAGGAACTAGAATAATCTAATCATTAGGATAAAAATTGAACTTGGACAATAGTGCTAAAAATAGGATAATGTGGGTTCCAGTGCTCTTATCTTATTTATGTATTATGGTCCAAAGGGAAAAAGACTTGGGGGATGGATCTAGGCTCAGAAGGGATGCCTAGGTCTGAAAAAGCTAAGTTCAAAAAGCTTTGAATGACTAAGAATCAGTGAAAGAAGTAGCCTAGAAGGGTTGTGTGAACCAACAGAAGGACCTAAATTAGGTGTCTTAACCATATTAAAGTTGTATAATTTCACATTTTACATGACTACACTACTTGAGCTAGTAATTGCTAGGTTGAGGGGTTGGTTTTGAAACAATAACAAAGGCTTAAGTTATAACTTAAGCTACCAATTCTTGGTTATACCAAGTCAACACTAAAATAGAACTATACTTGTTGATGACATGGTTAAACCCTTAGGGCTTTATTGAGAAACCCTATCCAATTTAAGAAATAAATAAATCAATTCTAAACTCATTCCTTCTCCTCTAAACCTATGGACCATATTTATTACATATACATGAAAACCCCATAAGAGATCTTCAATCTATTTGAATTTAAACATCCATAAATGGTCTATGTAAAAGCATGACAACTTTGCATAGTGCAACTATGAAACATGATCTTCTTTCCATCAATATTGCCTAATCCTTTTAAATTAATGACATCCATAGTGTCCCTTTTAACATCAATGCCAATCATATTACCAATAGAGGAAGGAATGGAACTAGGCTCAATGGAAGGAGTGATAGTATCAAAAACATGTATAGGCTTAGCAATAGTAGGAGCAAAAATAAGTTCAACTATAATAGAAGCGAGAAGAGGCTCAACTATAGTAGGCTCTACTAAGGGAGGGGTAGGATATATATAAGGTCTAAGGACATTTTCACCAAAATTAGGGGTAAACCAATTATGAGAGTCATGGTACCTAGAAAAATGGTAAGGCTCAGTCATAGCATGATCCATGAGCATACTCCTATGTAGCTCCTCAGAAGGTGTCAATGCCATATCTACCCTATTATAAAGGGGGGAAATGAAAAAATTAGGTAATATAAGTGAAGGAATATGATATTATGCATGAAAAGACTTAAGTAAAGAAGAATTATAATGGACAATCTTAGCATCATGGGCTCGTACAAGACCACCTAAAAATGGATCATCTAAGGAATAACCATCATCATAATATGGGGTGTGAAGATCAATGACATAGGTAGGGATAACCTTGTCATCTAATTAAGCATGGTGAATAGAATGACTAATCCTGGTTAAGACTACAAGAATGTCATCCTAATGAGGTTTGCAAGAATGAGGCTGTAAAGAAGCATAAAGATATAAGATGAGATAAGGTGAGAGATTACAAGTTTTAATCTTTAAGTTAATCTCATGAGGATCATCGTCATCATAATCTAAAAGATTAGGAGGAATGTTACCCATGATTTTTGGATGCCCATTGGAACCATGGGTTGAATTAATAGTAATGTTGAGATGTTGAGACTTATGAAATAAAACACTAGGCAAAAGTTCAAGAGTAAGAATCTTGAAGACACCATGATTTTGTAATTTTTCAAAATTCCAAGGGTTAGTGTCACCATGAATCCTATACATGGCTCCAGTATGAGATAATTTAATGCATTGGTAGGTGGAAGAAGTGATAATCTCATGCAGTGAGTCCATAGCTTACTAAACAAGATGTTATAAGAAAGGGAAAAGTTAAAGATCATCACCTTCACATAGATGGTAATAGGTGGGATGGTAATGGGAAGCCATAATCAACCTAGAGGAGGCATTTTCCTTTTATCATATCTTTGGCATGTGCTTCATGTAGACTTGAGATTATATTTAGAATATCCAAGAGTCTTAATGAAATCAAGAGAAGTGACACAACTACTAGAACTCTCATCAATCAATGCATGCTTAAACTTGGATATCATCTATGCAAAATCTCATCAAGAATCATAAAGGGTATAAGAAATCATAGAAAAAGAGAAGTGTTTATAGTTTCATGATAGTTGATAGACATCTCTTCACATTATTTTAAAATACTATCTTTAGAACTAGATAAAGCTACTTCCCATCCTAATAGGGGAGGATGAGGAACGTTAATCTTGAATAATAGCTATATGAGGTAGTTTATATGATATGGGGAAGTCCTCATTAGCTCAAGAAATGGAATTTTAGATGGGATATTAGTGAGCTCTGCAATTAGATGCCACTCATCATAACCCATAAGAAGGTTATTGGATATATGTGTGTAATGGTTAAGGAGATCCTTAGAAGTAGGAGCTAAAGTGCATTGGAATTTTTTTTTATAAGATGAAGAAGAAGGTTTATAATAAGGTGGTAAATCATGTTGGGATGATGAAGTAGTTGGTTGAAGTTGATTTTGAGAAGGAGAAAAAGAAGTGGTAGAAATAGTATGGGCTGTGTTATCCAAGGGAGAATCATAAATTAGATCATAAAAAGTGATAGATATTATTTCCCCAACTAATTTAAATGAGTTGGATAAGAATCCTAGATAACACAGTATGTCTTATGTTAAGGAAGAGTGTAGATAGGTTTGGAATCAATGAAATCCACCACCATTCTCATATTACTCATGATAACCACATTCTCTTTGGAAGTTGGTTCAACGAGACTTTCTACATTATTAGTGGAAAGAGTGAGCTTAGCTTGATTTTCTTGGATAGGTTTATTATTAGGTAAAGGATCTTTATAGATAGCTAAATGAGCATTTGCTTGATTCAAATCTTGAGTTTTGTCATTTGATTTATAGTCCTTAAAACCAATCTCATAGGCTTGTTGACCATTACAGATAATGGAATCATGATCAAAATTAGATCCAAGAATAAAATCCATAACTAAATTATAAATTTGTCTACAAGTCTCATGATAATTAGCCCAACTAGCTTGAAACCAACTAAAAATTTTAGGATCATACCATGATTTCATAGGATGAGTAGGATCAAGATTTTACGAAAGAGGCCTAGGTAGACACTTAAGAAATTCATTTAAGGATAGAGGTTTGTGAACATTGATGTTATTGGGTAAAGAGAAATGAGTATTAGTATATTGTTGAGAAGAAGGAGCTAGTTCCAAATAAGGGTTAGGAATGATAGCTTAAACATTATGAAGTGTGTCATAATAATCGATAACACCATCATTGGTGATATTATGGTTTTTATTCTTAAGCAATAAATGAGGACTTGTATAAGGTTAGGGTGGCTTGAATTGATGCATTATAAAATATTATCTTTTATCTTGGTCAGTAGCCTCCTCCAACATACGTGGAGAGAGAGTACAGACTCGATATTATAGTTTAAGAAAGAGAGCATTTGTAAAGAAATGAAAAATATTGTCATCCATCATGTTATGTTCACATTTGTTTGAAAAAGTCTTCCATATCTTAATAAATTCTTGGAAAGTTTTATTCTCATGTTATTTTCCATTAATGAAATGGGCCAAAGTTTTTTTAGGAAGATCATTAGTTTGGAATTCTTGAACTAAAGCATTTACTAAGTCTTCTAAACTAGAAATTGAATGAGATCTAAGTTGATTATACCAATCCAAGGCATCACCCATGAGGGTTTTGGCTAGGAGCTTGGTAGTGGAAAACATGTTTAATTTGACCCAATCCTTGTAAATATTTCTAAATGTTTTAAGGTGAAGGGTGGGATTGGTTGACGCATTATAAGAAATTATAGGTGTTATACCTCCTATATCAATGTTGGAAATTTGAGTAGTGAGAGGTTAATTTTATAGATTCTTGATGGTTTTATTGACTAAAGGAAGTTGAATAATGAGATTTCCTTGATAATATTAAAGAGGAGGAGGGGGAACATTTTGATTATGTGTGCCCCAAGCCATTGGTTATAGATGAGATTGAAGATTAAGAAGGTGGTTTTGCATTCTCATCATTTGATTTATTTATGAGCTTAAGAGGTATTTATTTTATTGAGATTTTATACTAAAATTTGGTATTTATTTTATTGAGAGTCTATATGAGCTTGAGAAGAATTGTGAGAATTTGAGGCACTAGTGGTAAAATTTGCTTGTGAAGAAAAATATGGACTAGTGAATGGTTGAGAGGAAGAAGCACTAAAAGCATGATTTCCTTGGGTATTAAACAATGAACTAGTAGAAGGATGATGGATGGTGGATCTTATGAGAGGCCCACTAGATGTAGAACCTACCATGTTAGTTGAGATATTGTCCATGGAGTTAAAAGAAGTTAGAGAAGATATCATGGCATAAGGAGTCAAAATTGAAGGAAGAGGATGAGAACCAAAGAAAGTGGTACCTCTAAATCCTATTGAGAATATAGGAGTAGGTGAATGAGGATATTTGGTTTGACCACTAATCATGAGGTTATAAATGGTAGAAGTATTCCTTCCTTTATGTTGAGGAAATTTGAAGATAAAGAAAATCATTTTCGGAGTATACTCTAACTCAGGTTGGTCTTCTAATGAGAAAAGAGTATTATGTTATGAAGAGGTATGAGGAGGGGTCACATATTTCATTATAGAAGTGTAAATATGAACATTACTAACATCCAAAAAAAGATCCTTACTTTTTCTATGGGAGACCCTATGAGGATTGGTAAAGTTCATCATGTCTATTGACTATAACTCAATGTCATTATCTAAAAAAAAGTCCATGATGAAGGGAAAAGAAGAGAGAAAAGGACAAAAGGGTGATTGAAATAGTATGGGGTTGACATGGTCAATCTATTACAAAAATAAGAATTGTAAAACTATACAAGGTTGACTAGGTTGATCCAGTACAGTCTATAAAAGGTAGAAAAGATATTGGGTTGATCTAGTACAGCAAATAGGGAATTAAAAAACCCTAAAATAGATTTCAAAAATGAAATAAGATAAGCTTACAAGTAACGAAAAGCAATAAATGTTGAAAATAAATGGACAATCAATTGGATTAACATTAGCCAATCCAATTGAAACACACGAAGCAAAATATTGCACTAGCATTGGCTAATGCAAGCTTTTATGCACACAATTGAACAAAGAGAAAGAAAATAACTTGGAAATTAAAGATAACTAATTGGTCAATCTAATTGTTAATTAGATTTTTAATATATGATTTTTAATGTGATTGGAAGTTGGTTATAAGCAAGGTACTAGATATCAGTGTAAGGATGGTTTTAGGTAATTTGGATTGAAAGGGACTATAGTGGAAATGATATAGGCTTGGTAGTATATCCTAACCCCTCATTTCACACACTATAGTGATAGGGGTGTCAAGTTCTTAGCCAAAATATACCATTAACCATGTTTTATACTTGAATAGAGCATCAAGTCAGCTTCCCTCTTGGTGATGAAATCCAAGTAGGTTGGCCTAGGGTAAAAAAAATGTTAAAAGTGCTTGATTATGTTTTTTTATTTGGTCATGTGTGTATAAAATATAAATAGTGAAACCAAATTATTAATTAAAAATCCCCTAATTAGACTATGTGAACTATTATAATCATACAAGCAATATGAAAATAAAGTGAATTAATTACTAAAAATATGAGGTTAATTCCTATTTAAACCAAGGTATAGTGTTGACACTATATACACAAAATATAGAATAGGGTCGATAGTGTTGAACCTATACTATGGAAGAAAATTCTAAAAATGAATTGGGTTGGTAGTGTCGATCCAATTATTTTACACATCACATAGAACACAGAACTGGGTCAGCAAGGTCAATCTAGTTGACTGTGTAAGGGCAATTTTAAAGACTATAAAATGTGAAAAGAAAGATAGAAAAGAAATAAATATAGAATTAGAAAGGAACCTTGGTGGATAATATATGTAATTAATAAATATTTATTATAAATAACCTTAAAGTATGCTTAAGAAACCTACAAACTAGGTCAATAGGATCAATCAAGCTGTCTAAGAACCTATTGAAAATTGTTGAAATTGTAAGGGCTCAATTGGGTTGACCTGATAGGCTAAACTAGGTGTCTAAAAGAATATAAACATATACTAGGTCAATTAGGTTGATCTAATTGCCTATTCTTGGAAACCTGTGCATAGAGAAAGATAGATGGGTCGACAGAATTGATCTAGTATGTCAAAATATATGATAAAAATGATGATCAAAAGAATGAAATAAGTGAAAGAAATATTGTAAGTATTAGTATCACATTGAGTTCACCATAATTTAATATGAAGGTAGAGCTAAATTGAATGCTAAATCTAACAATAAAGAAACAAAAATGGAAACATGAAGACAATCCAACCAATGGTGGGATAGGATTCATGTCAAATTCACCAGAATGTATGCAATTGGAAATGCATCATGTTTATAAATCAATCCTAGATTACCAAAGATAGAGCATACCTACACTTCTAATTTGGGATACATTTTTTAAGTGAGATAATTACCAATATGGGATCACTTGTCATAACATATCATGTTAGGAAGGGTTCCATAGCTTACAATCTAACACAATTTCACAACAACCCTAATGGAGTCCTAAGGTTTTAAAGTATTTCACTTATTCTAATAACAAGAAAATAAATCTTATCTAGTGCACACCAAATCTTGTGGCACAAAGTGGGGGTTAGAAACAAAAAAATAAACTAAACTAAACATGTATTAGAACACATGGGAGAAGAATAAAAATGCATTATCTATCTACTCTTACAAAGAAGAAATAAAGTTAGGAATACTTACCTTTGAAGATAAACCCATCGAGCCTCAATCTCTCCCTTGGCGAAGGTGATTCACAAGAGATTATTGTGGTATGTAAGGATAAGTAAGATAAATCAGCTCTAGGCTACATAACCTATCTAAGCATCCAGAAGACTTATCCACAAGACAAGATATGTATCTCCAATGAAAGTATGGAACCCTAGGATTTATTCATCAATTATAATGGTAAATAATCAAGTGTTCACTCACACTTCATCACTATTAATTATTATCTTATGAAATGGTGGGAATAAACTTATATATATAGGAAGATCTTGACCTAAATCCTCCTGGGAATGTTGATTGTATAGGGTCTACCCAGTGTGTTTTAGGGACAAATCACTATGTCTTAGCTAGGTCAACCAAAAGTCTAACAATCCAAGAAAGTGAAAAATACCCCTAAACTATATTGGGTCAACCCTGTACAATCGACTATCAAAAAGAGTGTTAAGGAAATAAAATGAGGATGGAAAGAGGAAAAAGACTAAATGAGGTAAGACTGAGAAGAATAAGCTTAGGTTTAATTATTTTAGGAGACAAGTGTGTATATGGCAAGTGGAAAAAAGGAAAACAATCTTATGAATCACTAATGGTCTACCCACCCCTTTTTTGGTGCACCCCTTAAGGCATGCACTCAGAGAGATTGAGACATGATAGGTTCTTACAAGATACAAAGTATCAATAATCAATAAAAGTTTGAAAATATAGTTTATACATATAGTCTTGTGGATAAGTCTTGGATTATTTGGCCTTTCTTAGTAACCCTTGTAAACCACAAAAAATTCTTGCAAAACCCCTTTGTCCAAGGGAGAGATTGAGTCTCGACAGGTTCACATTCAGGTAAGTATATTCTAACTTTGTTCTCCTCCCTTTTAGTTGATAAAAGTAGCATAAATGTTGGCTCAAATAATACTATGTTTAATATTTCATGTATTAGGGTGTTACTCATACATACTTTAATTGAAGTTCCTTATACATATTTGTTTGATTGTTTCTAACCCCCACTTTGTGCCACAAGCTTTGGTGTGCACTAGATTAGATTTACTTTATTTTTATTTGAATAAGTGAATGTTTTAAACCTTAGGAATCCTTTAGGGTTGTTGTGAAAATGTCCTAGATTGTAGGCTATGGAACCCTTCCTAGCATGATATGTTGTGACAAGTGATCCCCTAATTGAGTCTAGTGGATCCCCATATTGGTCATGTTCTTGCTTAACAAGTGTATCCTCAATTGTAAGTGTAGGTATGCTCTATCTTATTGGAGATAGGATTGATTTATAGACATGATGAATTTACAATTATATGCACCTTCAAGCTACAAAACTCCTTTATATTGGGGTTCATACTTCAAACCAAGTTGATCTGCTATTGACTTTGACATCACTAAAGTACTTGATCCATTGTCTACCCTATAGTTATGTACTAAGTAGTCAAAAATGATTACATAAATTTAGAAGGGAGGAGGATTTACCACCTTATTTGATTTCCCTTTATTAATCCCTTTTGTTTCATTGGTAAGAACTAAATTTTCCTTGTTTGGTGGCTTGTCTAAAACATTGATCTTTGACAAACTCTCTTGAAGGATACCCACCTGACCAATTATAGACAACATTTCCCACATTGGCACACTCACATTGGATTTTTTTATTTGTTCAAAAATATTGATGGTTAAACCACCAACTTTTTCTTGTGCTTTCGGAGACACAATTGTACTTTGAACTTGTGATTTTTTGGGTACAAGGGTGGTCCCTTGGTTCTGATTCTTTGGAGTAATTGGAACTTTTGGAGCCATTAGAAATTTTGAAGAAGTGATAGGTTTAATTTTTTTTTATATTAATGGAGTAATAGTATTAAGCTCTTTAATTGATTCCTAGCCACTATCCACATTCCTTCTTTTGAACATTGTGTTAGCTACCATAGGAATGTATACTTGGCTACAACTAGCCTGTTGATTGAGTGTATAACACTCTTATTTCTCATAGTTAACCATTATAGCACCCAAATGGTTTGGTCCTTTATTATACCATTATAATTTTTAAGTCTCTTTTGGCTTTTTCATCATATGTAATTCTGCACTTTGAGCCATAAGAGTTTGATTGTACCCATATCTAGAACCTTGATGCCATTGTTCAATGAAAACCTAATTAAACTCAGTGTTTGGGATAATGGATTGACCAAAACACTAATTCCAAGGCATGGTACCCTTAAATTCTTAATAAATGTTGTTTTGAGTAGGGACTAAAGTATTATAAGTACTTTCAGTGTTTGGATTATTATTTTTTTGCCTAACATAGTTAGGTTCCCTTTGTCCTTGTCCTTCACCTTGGGAATTTCCTTTGTAAGGTGGCCTATTTTTTTGATAAGATTATTGATGAGATTGATATATATCTTGATAAGGTATATTTAACTGATCTTTCTACCTTTTCACATTTACCAACTCATTTCCAAAGGATTGAAACATGCTCTTAAGCTCTTTGAAATTCTTGTTTTCTTGGGAGTCACTAGATTGACTAGTTGAAACCTTTTCTTACTTTGGTGTAGGTATGGCAGAAAGTGTTGGCATAGGTGGGATGGAAATAAGGGGAGGAATATAAATAGGAGGTGGTTGAATCCTAGGAAACAAATTCATTAATGGCCTAGGTGTGATCTTTCTATCTTGTACTAGATAATTCTCTTCTTTGATTGCCACCTCATAAGCATTTGGTAGTGTATTTCCTCCCATAAACTGAATCATTACTATAATATCACTGGTGAGGGATTTAAAATAGTAAAGGAAAGTAAAGTTAGGAGTAGGCCTAACAAATATTGGGATCCTATCCCATGTCTTTTGAAACCTATTATTTAAATCTTGCATAACCTCATGAGGAGCCCTTTTGATTGTAGTTAACTGATCTACAAGTGATAAATGGTCACTTTTGTCTTCAAATATTTTACACAAGGCATCACCTAACTGATCCCATGATGTTATATAATTGGAAATAAGGTTTATATACTACTCAAAGACTTTACCCTTGAAAGATGTGGCCAATAGTCTAATATCCATATTTTCCTCAGTTATGTTATGAATATTGTATAAGTTGGCTATGTCTCTAAGGTGTTCAGAAGGGGTTGTATATTGGTCTTCCATGAAGTAAGGAAAATTTTTGAGAGATGCTACTAGAATAGGATCATATCGATGAAGGTCTAAAGGACACTTACCATTGAAAGCCACAAAAGGAAAATCTTTAGGGGATGTCATGGCAATGAAAGTGGATAACAAAGATCTTCTTGTAGAGGTAGATTTTGAAATTGATTTAGGTGGGAAGTTTACTTTATAAGGATGTGTATTATAAAATATTAACCTTTTTATTGATTTTAAAGTTAATTAAACAAATTTAAAAGGAATACCTCTATAATTTAACCTTGTAGTCACCTTTGGCATGAAATATAGCTATTGTTCTGCTATCAAATTTTTGAGTGTTCTTTGGAGTCACCAGATACTATTGCATGAAATCTATAACTATTTTAAACTAATAAAACTAGCATCAAACTTGACCAATCCACTTTGAAAGTGGTCCCACCCAATATGCCATAAAATGTTGTAATATTAGGTTTCACCCTTGGAGAGGGTTATTCAATATCTCTCCAACTAAAATACATAATGGGAACAACCCTAGGTTGTGGTTATCTTATAGTGGTTGAACCTCTGGATAACTTTAGCTTCCTCTTGATGGATCACCTAGACTAATGCTTCTATGGGGAAAAGGGGTAGGAGAGGGTAAATGGTTACTAATAGATTTAAAAATGTGATGCACTAAATTTAAATGATACACTCACATGAGTTTGAACAAACATTAGATCATCACAAGACAATTCTTTTTCACATAACCTCCCAAACTAGTTAATTACATAAGTATTTCATAAACTAGGCTCATTAAGAAATGAATAAAGCAAGGATTAATTCTAAGACTCACACTAGGCATCTATTAATAGTATAAATATCATAAGTCCAAACCTACAAATAGCTTTAAAACACCTTAAAAGAGGCAAGAAAGAAGGACAATGGATATGGAATAATCTCCTTCACAAATCCATCATGCACAAGCTTACTAAACACTATTTAAAGGCAAGAAATAAGTGAAAATCATCTTATTACATCAAGAGGTGGTTCTTACAAATTTTAATATGGATTAGCCTTATTAAATATGAGAGTCTCTTGCTCCTCTTTCTAAAATTAGATATTCTATCTAAAATTTGGGAGTCACAAATGAGGTAAAAAATAAGAGATATAGGAGAAAAGGGGAAAAGAGAGGAGAAGCATGCAATCAGAATCAATAAATGACATACCACCACCCTTCAATGAATTATCAATAACACTTTGATCAAATTAGGACTAGTCCTTTATTGATAAATTAACTTTTTTTATCCTGATATCCTTCAAACCATCTCACTGGCTGAGAAATATAGTAGAAGACAAGAATCCATTTTGAAGATGATGAGTCATGATCCTTCCAAGGAGGAAAGATCCTTAAGGCTTTGAAAATAATTAAATGTTCCACCTATAATCTTCAACCACCAAATCTCTCTCTTTGAACTTATACTCCACCATCCACTTGGTTTCTTTATAAGGACAAAATCTTCATATCCATGGACCTGACAGAGCCATGACTATGTCTACTTTAAGTATCTCTAGGTACTTGTTTGTCAAGGATATGACTATGCCAAAATATTAGATACTCCTCTATAATTCATTTATATTTACACCTACTCTAAACCCTGAACCTAGGTCTATTATAGATGAAAACCAATCTTTTTTATTGTTTTTCATATAGTCATGACCTCAATGAAAATCCCATCAAGTTGCTTGACTCCATTCTTGATATTTATTAGGTTTCAATAGACCTAATCTATTATTGAACATTATAAAATATAATAACTTATTGTAAACATGGATTCCCTTTCAAAATAATGATGAACATAGTCATGAAACAACATTTCAGTGTCAAAAAATTAGACCTGCAAGTTCTAAGTCTTCAAACCAGAGGTTCAGACTGAGCTTTAATGGTGACCCTAAAACTTGAAATATTTATTTTGATTCAACCAAGATTGTTTCTAGATCTTGGCTCTATGTATTTGCCTACCTAGGTTCATAAAATCCTTTGATCTAATGTGTCTACCTATGAGGCATTATTTTCCATGCCTTTTATCATATTTTAAAAATATGACTATCATAAAATTAGATGTGTGTCACCATCTTGTGCCTCCTAGAACTTGATTGAATTTGATCCATAAATCCTTGATTTGAGCTTCCAAAATTATGAAAATTGGTAACCCCATATTTAATATGTGGATCCTACTATTAGTCTTCATCTAATTACTACTTTTATGTCATATGGTGGCCTCATATTCAATCTAGGTTCATTGACCTTTTGACTTGATTCATATCATCAATCTCATTTACATGGTTTAATGTGCTCCATCGATCATTGGCCTTCTTGATCAAATGTGCACCATTGATCCTTTAATTCACCATGATCATACCACTTGTCATCCCTAAAATTTGATAGAAAGGAATGCTTGTTGTTGTGCCAAAAGATCGACCTATTAATGCCCGATACAAACACCAGATAAGTACCCATGGGAGGCTGTTAGTCCATGTCACAAATCCCTGAGGGGGATGCTAGCGATTAGTCCAACAATCCCCTCCTTAGTGTTACCTAAGGGGATTCAAACCTATGACCATGGCTTTGATACCAATTGATAGAAAGGAATGCTTGTTGTTGTGCCAAAAGATCAACCTATTAACACCCGATACAAACACCAGATAAGTACCCATGGGAGGCTATTAGTCCATGTCACAAATCCCTGAGGGGGATGCTGGTGATTAGTCCAACAAAATCAATCCCAATATCCTCTAACTTTTTAACCTTGTGCTCACCATTGATCTTGATTTGCATGATTTAACTCATGTCATTGATCTTGATGGTCCCACTAACTCAAGATTTTATCCATGTGTCATTGATATATGATATGATCAAGTGATATTTTGAAAATTGGTATCATTTAATTCACTCTCAAGATCCTTTAAAGTTTTTGAATTCAAACAACTATTTCTTATGGCTTTAACTTGACATCCCTAGGCATGTCTCTCATTGCTAGATCATTTTTGCAGGCTTATATCTTAAGATAGAAAATACATCAAGACACTAATTTTACAAGGTGCATTCAAGGCATGAAAAAAATCATTTATATGGAGTACTTTGACTTTGAGAGGATTCCCAAGTACACTCAAATATACAACCAAACTGACCTATTTATTCATACATGATGTGTCATGATGGTTTATTTCTTCTAGGCTTGTGTTAATCATCTTTGGACCAATCAAGACTTTGATAAACCTTTAAGACTTTGAAAAAACTTGATTCATTCCCCCTGACTACCATGAACACCATGGAAACTTTTTGGATCCTTCACTTACAATTTTATACCTACTTCTAAGCCTATTCCCCAAAAATCATCAAATTACACTTTAATCTTGATTAAAGTGTTTTAAAAGTTTTCAAGTGACATGTGGTTTAATCCTTCCACTATTGGATTATTTCAATTAGTAAGAACTATGCTCAAGCTCTTCACACCATAACTAAAACCTCTCCAAAATACTACATTGCATCTATCCAGGCTAAAGCTTCATATATAGGCCAATTTTGGCCAACATTTATTATGGTCATCAAGTGCAATAAATTAGGCTACTAGGCCTAATTGGCCTAGTAGACCTATTTTATCAATCAAGTAAAGTGGGAAATGGCATTAGAAGCTATTAAGGATAGTTGATGTGGAGTTATCATGTTTCATAACTAATATTTTAGTGATAATAAGTGGCATAACTAATATTTAAATGGAGATTCCATGCACAACTGGACCTAAGTGGTAATTAATGTAAAAGAGGGCTAAAGAATGAGTTAACTGATCTTATGTGATAAATACCCTAAATGACTTATCCTTAACTATCAATCAATGCACAACTAATATTCAATAGGAGTTATCTAACCAAGTTGTGGTGTATCATGATAGAGGATTATTTTTAACAAGTTAACTATGGCCCACCACCTTATTTTCAATGCCAAAGAGCTCATTCATGGAGCATGCAATGCACTAGACATAGAGATATGTCTTGAGGACTATTGGTAATTATTTGTAATCAAGTTTTAATTGAGTGAATTATTTGAATAATCCTTATTCTCTCTTCTATGCCATTTTCTTGGTATATTTATCTCCTCATGTTCTATATATTTAGGCTTTTAGGCCTTAATTTAAGATCCCTTTATTGGGAATGAGGAAACTCTACCAAGATTGAGATTTATAACCTCTTGAATCAATAAAATGGACTATTGTAGAATCTTTATGATTGAATTATAGTGTGTATATGTGTGTTTAGATGTGTAAAAGTGGTATGAATCTTACCTTATCATGTTCTTTTCACACATATATGTTGATGAGTTGTCTTATGCAAGTTATATGAAGTGTCAAAGGTTGGTGATCAAGTTTATAGTGTAAAAAGGTTGAATAGTGTCTCAAAGTAGACTTCTCTCCCTTTACCTCTAAGTTATAGTCATACATTAATACCTCCATGTGAAACACTATTACAAAATAAGCCTTAGAGATAGTCAGTTCATTTTTGGTTCATTAGTGTTGTAGAAGTACAAAATTGATTGTATGCACCAGCAATATACATGTATCACCATCAGTAGTATAGCTTTCCATAAAATTTATCCTTGTAACTCTTTTCACCCCAAAATTAAAGTAGGTTTTAGTAAAAAATCTAGATTTTATACATCAAATGAGCTATCCTCATAATCTAGAGGTTTGGTCTAATATACAGGTATCCCATAACCTGTAAACCAATCTAATGTTAGTCCAAGTTTAAAGGAGATCTGAGTAATCTACTTCAGTAGGATAAAACTTGGTTTGATAATAGTAACCAAACCTCATCTCCTTAATATGAACTTAATTCATACACAACATGATAAAACATACAAATATTATGAAGAATTAGATGTAAAGAAGAAAGCAATATCAATGCCACTTGTTAGTTCTGCCCTTCAGACCCCACCTATAGTGTCAGTTACAAAACTATTGTCAACTTAAATCCATTTTAGCTCAAAAAATACATTAATGTCACCTTATAATTTATCTCTAACTATAACTCTAGTCTAATCAATGAGTGCATCCCCAAACATAGCTCCAATCACCACATCTATAACAACAAGCATAACTACATTTCCAACCATAGTTATAAAAAGTGTTAAGTAGGAGCAGATTTAACATAAGTCAAAGGTTTTTTTTAATAATTTTTCATGTAATGATTACAAATGGATATTTAAATTTTATTACATCCATGTTTTAATTAAACAAATTGTTTTTTTTAGCATGCACATGTTGCATGTTTGAGGTATCTATAAGTTATAACATGTAACTAAGACTTATGATCTAGTCATTCAGGATGTAGTAAAAGTTTTTTATACTTGGAGGATGAAGTGAGCCCTTCCCAAATTCCTTTATATACATGTAGAACCCTCATTTATGCCTTACCCTTCTTTCCTCTTTTTGAGTTTATTTGAGATCTACCCACCTTAATATAATTCTCCACCCATCCAAATCACCTAGTGATTACTTTCTATTAGATTCCATGCATCCATCCACAAAACCTAATTAAAAAACCCATAATCTCAACCTATTATTTCATCACCTAGTTATTTTAATCACATACATACAATTCATGCCCCAAATTGGAACCTTATTCCATATAATCCTAAAACATTAGAGGATACCTCATTTAACCTTTTATAATGTGCATAAAACCTATATCAATAGATAGAAAAAAGTTGGCACTAAAAGGAGGCCACACTTGTGTGTTTTATCAATAATAGAGGTTAATCACTACATATAGTTACACTAGATACATATGGGAGATTAACAAAGTCTAGGGCCCATGTTAGCCTTTTGGTTTCACCATTGTCAAATCATAGGAGGCCTAGACCCATACCTATCATCCCTGAGATAAACTGATCTAGGACACCTTCCCCTATAAGAACCATCCCACTTATTAATCCTCTTATGGCTCAACCTTGGTTATTTGAATTTGTTATTACCATCCTTGGGGACCAACATGATCTACTAAGGAATCTAGAAATGTATTTGCCTACCTTCTCCCCCTTAAATAGGAGAATGACAAAAGAACACATCAAATATTTCAAGGCTGCTCTAAGATTAATGAATGTCATCCATGAGGATTTTACATGTAAGTTTTTTACATTTACTCTCAAGATTATTATCATGATTGGTATCTAAATTTGTATTAAAATCTATTACCTCATGGAAAGAGTGTCAAAATACATTCCTTACATAATATGGATAAGTGACTAATCTAAGTCTTGTCTATCAACATTTCACTAGCATGAAGAGGAAACCTAACAAGTCAATTTGGGACTTTAATACAAGATCTCAAAAGATATACACTTGATTAAATGTCATGTATAATCATAACATAGATTTAATGCTCAATATATACAAGAACCCCTAGATCCCATCACTACAGTGTTCTTGCAAAGATCTACCATTGTTAATACTTTAGCTTTAGGATCCTAGGAAGCTATCAATATTGACAAGCATCTCAATCCATAGCTTAGTCCTCAGAATTTAGGAGGCCAAACACTCAACAATGGGCTCCCACTATTAAATCCCATTCGACATGCTAATCAAAATGTTTGTACATTTAATTAGAATGAGTTGTGGACTCTACCTCCTATGATGTAACAAACAAAAAATTAGAATTATGGGTTCATGAATAATTAAACACAAAGTAATGTCCATTAGTAAAACCAATAGAATCAACATCAGGCTCACACCTACATAGTAGTCACTTAGGGTTTAAACTCTATCAAAGCTGAATTATATTCTATATAAAGAATGGTACATAAGCTGAACCATGATTTCTTGAATATGCAAAAAAGGATGGATAATACCACTATATAATTCAATCAAAATTATGACTTTATAAGATATAAAAATCCTTTTAATAGGCCCATAAATAATATAGAACAACAACAATCTAATAAGCTACAAAAAATCAATAGCATGGAGACAACTTTGCCTAATTGGTGTAGGGTTCACAACACATCATAGTGTGGGGAATTGGATTGTATAGAGTTCTATGTAATCTTTGAAATAGAAATGATTATACAAGGCCAAATGATGAATCCTCTAGATGTCCCTTATGAATCTATCCCTTCAATTTTAGTTATGGTCTTTGAAACCTATGAATCTCCCTTCCCTAATGAACATGACAATATTCTAGAGGATAATTTTGATGAAGTGTAAATGTTTTAAAAATTTAACAGGAATAATTATATCATAAACAACAGGTATCCTCTCACCACTTCTACACCCTCAAGTAATATATTTATTCCTCCAAATCATATAGTTGATATAATCCTCCCCCCCTAAAAAAAAGGGAATTATCAACCTCAACCTAGAGAGGAATAAAATAAATAAGAATATAATATTGTTGAGCATATGAAGAAAATTAAGTCCAATATCACTCTTCATGAATTAGCACAAATCATAGTGCAGAAGGAGCTCTTATATAAGTCCATCATAGGTAAGTCTTTTACAAAAAAGACCAAAATAGATGACACAAACATTATATACAAAATTAATCCTGATGTTCCCCCTTTCTTGTTGACCATTCAGGGATTTGGAAAGAATATATACAATTATTTAGTATATTCTAGAGGCTTCTACAATAGTAATTCTAAATTCCATTTGTCAGAAGCTTGGTTTGATCCTAAATACATCCAAGAGGACTATGCCATAGCTAGATAAGATAATAGTGCTTATTTTGGGAGAACTCAATGATGTAAGAATTTAGGTTGCCTCATAACCTAGAGTATAGATGACTATTGGCAAACTAGTATTTGATATTCTAGAAGGATATGGATTATTATTGAGTAGAGATTAGTCAAATACATTAAATTGATATCTTTCCATGTACTTGTTTCATATTTGGCTACCATGGAGGGGAATTTCTAAAAAAATTAGAATCAATCAAGATCCAAGGATGAATCATCCTATTATAGACTACAACACCACTAATTAATAAGTAAGTTATAAGTCTCCTAGTCTTGTACTTTATACATTTGCTATGAGACATGAAACACTAGGAGAAATTCAAGGCCCTTCCCAATTATGGACCCTCTATTTCAATGGAGGAATATCCAAAAAAGGACCAGGTGTTGGTATTGAGTTGGTCGATCCACATGGAAAGAAATTAATAGTAGTGTGTAGGATCTAATTCCCATACACCAATAATAAATTAAAATATGAGGCCCTAATTTTGGGATTATAATTTTCCCTCAAGAACAATGTCAAGGAACTATTGGTATATGAAGAATCTAAACTCATTATCAACTAGGTCAAAAAAAATATATCAATACAAATTTTCATATTTAAGTAAATAAACACATAGATCTTGGGATCTAATTGAATCATTTACATATTTTAGCATAGTAGTTATCCTAAGACAATAAAACCAAGTTGTCAATTCATTGGTCACTTTAGCAAAAAAACTACCACATCTAAGGAGTCAAAATTGCAAAATTTATCCATTGAATTAGTACCTTATCCTTTAGTACCAGATAATGTTGAAAATTTTCAAGTCTTTACTGAAAACCAATAGATGATTTAATTTTTGACAAATTTAGGATAGTTCAAGTCTCAGATAATTGATGATGAGGAAAGAAGCCATAAGTACCATGAATAATTAGATTAATGGGATGTTATCCAACTAAAAGAGAATCATCTCCCATTAGGGATGGTCACTTTGGAAAGGACCTTTGATATGCATCATCAAGCATAATTACATAATAAGCTCAAGGTTAATGAATCTGAATTCACTTCAAAAAATGTAAGTGATGAGAGGAACACACACTTCACTATTGGCTTAAGATGCACACCAAACAAAATGTAGAGGGTTAAGGAATTGATTATTAGGTATAAGGATGTAATTACATGGACCTATAATGACTTAAGGATATTTAATCCTAAATTCATCAACCATATAATTCCATTCAAGGTTGATCATAAACCATTTAGGCAAAGGAAAAGGTTGGTTAATCCTATCTTAGAACTGTTGATCCAAAAGGAAGTAGAGAAGTTGATAAGTGTTAGGATAGTTTTTCCTATTAGTAATTCAACTTAGGTGTCCAATCTAGTTTTGATCAGAAAAAATAGTAGCAAATCAGACTGTGTCAAATTTAGGAATATAAATAAAGCTTATAAGAAGGATAATTATCCTTTGTCCTCCCTAGATGAGGTAATACAAACAATGAGTGGGTATGAAATTATGTCTTTCTTAGATGTATTTTTAGGATATAATCAAGTACTAGTCAAATCATAGGATAAAATAAAAATGGCAGTTACTACAAAATGGGGAATATATGCATATAAGTGAATGGCATTTATGTTTATCAACACTAGATATAATTTTCAAAGAGTGATGCATCATGCATTCCAAGGAATCATAGGCAAGTGCATAATCATATACATGGATGATTTCACTATTTTCTCTAAAAATAGAGCTTGTCATATCGACCAACTTTGGTCTATTTGTTGAAAGGTGCAAGAATTTTGGTGCATCACTAAACTCCACAAAAAGTACATTCACATTACTGAAGGAAAGCTTATATGACACATTATTACTAAATATGGGATCACCATTAACCCATAAAGGATTCAAGGGATTTCAAAAATAATGTTCCCAAATAGAAAAAAGGATCTCAAGTCCTTGTTTGGGAAAATTAATTTTTTAAATAATTTTATATAAGGATTTGTAGAGATTGTCAAGCCCATAAATGTAATGCTCAAGTAGGACACCAAATTGGAGTGGACATCTAAAAATAAGAAGTCTTTATAAGACATAAAGAAGGATGTTTCTTAAGCCCTAGTGTTGGTAAGCCTAGATTTCACTAAATACTTTTTATTGTACTCATTCACTTCAAAACATACTATTGTTGTTGTACTTATGCATTAAAGGGGAAAAATGAGAATCCTATCACATTCATGAGAATTAACTTGAAAAATTTAGAGCTTGGATACTCCTTAATTTATAGGTAGACCTTTAATCTTGTCAAAATAGTTAATAAGTTTAAGCACTACATCTTTTAGAAAAAGATCATCTCCATATTACCATATCCTACTATCAAGCTTATGCTAGGACAAAATGAATTAGGAGAATGTAGAGGTAAATGGATGGAAAATTTATAGGGGTTTTATATTAAAATTAAACATGTTAATATCATTAGAAGATAATTTATTATTTAGTTGATGCCTAAATCAGACCCACACATCACCATTGAAGAGGTCTACCAAACACAAGTTTCCCAAGAGGATTGGTATTCATGTTTTATTTAGTTCTTACTCATTAGAAAATGCCCCCAAGAACTCAAGAGAGAGTAAAAGAGAGCCTTGAGACTCATATTTTTTCATTATATGATCAAGAAAGGAATAATCTATGAGAAGAACTATAAAGGCATATATTTAAGATGTGTGTCATGTGAAGAAGCTCAAGACATCCTAGAAAATATTCATCAAAATATTGGTAGTGGCCATCCATCTAGAAATACTATATCCCATAAAATACTTAGAATGGGTTATTATTGGTCAAAGGTCTTTAAATATTCCCACTTCCATGTGAGGACATGTCATGAATGCCAAGTTTTGGTAAAAAGAGAGGTACATACAATAATTCCACTACAACCTATGATTGAAGGTAAGTAATTCACCCAATGGGGCTTAGATTTTATTGGTGTTATAAACTCAAATTCCTCAGCTAGACACAAATTTTTGCTTACTTCTACAAATTATTACACTAGATAGACTAAGGTAGCAGCCACTAATAACTCAAGATCCCAAGATGTGATCAATTTCCTTGAAGAGCATATCATAACCAAGTTTGACACACCTATTCTTTGGTTTATGACAATGGGCTAGCATTTCAATCAACTAAGTTTACTAAATGGGCTTGTGATAATCATATTACAATTAGATCATCCTCTAATCACTACTCATGATGGAATAGATTGGTTGAGTCAACCAATAAGAACCTCATAGATTCTATCAAAAATTTAGTTACAGATAAACCTAAGGAGTGACATCTTTTATTGAAATATGCATTCTAGGTAGACTAGACTCGATATAAATAATCCCTTAAAGCCTCACCATATCTACTAGTTTATGGGAAATAGCTAGTGTTCCCAATAATGTTGAAGCTACTAACATATCAATTTATGCAAGAATACATGTATCTAAATGATAAGACAAAGTTTGTATTGTTAGATATAATAAAAATGGAGGACTCTATGAATGAATCATTGTGAAACTTCAGCAAACATCAGGACCTGGGCAAGAGATGGTTTGATAAGAAAGTAAAATTTTAAGAATTAAAGATTTTTGACTTGGTGTATCTATTGGACAACTCCCATGAGAAAAAAGGAATGCATGACAAGTTTACCCTATTATGTTATGGGCAATAATGCATTCCATTTGCAATATCTCCAAGGAATTGATTTGACATATCCAATCAATGGACATTTTTTGAAGCATTACTATTTTGGACTTAATTTTCACCCTTTGAGGGGGGTTTTTAGGCTCCCTCAAATAAAGACACAAAATGGGAACAACCCTAGGTTATGGGTATCCTATAGTTGGGTTGAACCTCCAGATAAGGTTATCTTCCTCTTGATAGATCACATAAACTAATGCTTCTACTAGGAAAAGGAATAGAGGGGGCAAAGGGTTACTAAGATATTTAAAAAGGTAATGCACCAAATTAAATGAGAACTCACATAATCATGAAATAAACACTAATGAATCATGGGATAATTCTAGCTAACACAATCTCACAAACTAGTAAATTTTCATAAGTGTTTCATAAACTAGGCTCACATGTAATGAATGAAGCAAAGAAGAATTCTAAAATTCACACCAAAAATATATTAGTGGCCCAAAGAAATCAAATTCAGACCTGAAACTAACTTGAAATCACCTAAAAATAGTCAAGAAATAAATACAATGGATATGGAAGACACTCCTTCACAATACCATAATGCATAAGATTATTAAATACAATTCAGAGGCACGAGATAGGTAAAAAAATATCTTTATTGCTCTAAGAGGTTTTTCATACAAATTTTTGATAGGGTTTAGCCTTTTCAAATGAGAGTCTCTTGATACTTAAAGATTTGTATATCTTTAATGGGAAATAAAATGGGAGACATAGGGGAAAGGGGGAAGAGAGAAAAGGAATGAACAAATAATAATCAATAAATGAGGTCCAACCACTTTTTGATCAATTAGCACTAATACTACCTCCAAATTAACCATTCATTAGCTTCAAATAGCCTTCAAGTCCCCTCATTAGTTGAGAAACATATTTGAAGACAAGAATTTGTTGTTGAGAATGATGAGTCATGATTTACTAAGAAGGAAGAGCCTCTAAAGACCATGAAAATTCATTCAATGTTCCACCTGCACTCTCCAACCACCAGATCTCTCTCTTAGATTTCTACACCATCCTCCACTTGCATTCATTATAAAGATAAAAACCTCATATCCATGGACTTGAATAAGCCATGACTATGTATATTATATGTAGCTACATGTACCTATTGAAAGTAGATGATATGACTATGTCAAAAGATAAGACACTCCTTTCATAATCATAACTCTACCCTACTTCAAACCCTGAACATAGGTCTACTATAGATGAGAAATAATCCCATTTATTTGTTTTTTTATATATCCATAATGTAGATGAAGATCCATCAGGCTATTTAGTCTCATGATCATGAATAAGACATAGAACTTCTTTGTGGCATTGTACTACCAACTTCCCAAGCTTAAAGATATGTTAGCCTTTTAAGAGACTATAGGTGAAAGTTTGTCAAGGTGGATGACTAAGCTTTAATAGTGGTATCAGATTTGAAATATTTTTTTTGGATTAACTTGAATCACATTTGATCTCATCTTTAGCATCAGCCTACTTGGGTCCACCAAATCTTTTGATGTTTTGCCTATGTGGCATCTTCCTACCATATTATTTATCATATTAAAAAATATGATCTTCATCACTTTAGATATGTGTCCTCATCTCATTCTACCTAGTATTTGATCAAATTTTCTCCATAAATCTCCTTGGTAGTCTCCTAGCCTTGAATTTCAACATTTTCCATTGATCTTTGATCTATATCTAAGATTATGACACTTGGTAGTCTTGCATTGATCTTTATCTTAGATTTCAAAAATGTGACAATTGTCAATCTCATGTGCCTCTTGTAGACCCTAATATTATCCTTCATCTAATTAATGCACTTACACCATGTGGTATTTTTTCATGAAATTTGGGCTCATTGACTTCTTGACCTTAATTTGCACCATCCATTTACTTCTGCATGGTTGAATGCATGTCATAGATTTTTGGTCTGCCAAATCAAATGTAGTTCATTGATTTGTCTAAGAGTTCACCATGATCAAGACACTTGGCACCATCACATTCATCCTCAATATCCTCTGATGTTTTGACCTCATGATCACCATTGATCTTTAATCCAAGATTGAATGTGTGTTGTATATCTACTTTTGAATTATTGACCCATTTGATCATTCACATGTCATTGATATTTTGATCTAATTGAGTGAGGATTTGACACTTGGTATCCCCATAGATCAATTCTATTTTTTGAATCCAAATAGTTATTTTTTGTGGCTTTAATTTGATGTCCCCTAGCACATCTCACATTTCTGGATCATTTTTGAAGGCATACACTCAAAATGGAACTTGAAAACTCTTTTGATTGAATGAACTAGGTAGATCATGATGGAGTTTAGAATTTTGAAGGTCACCAATTATAAGCTATCTCATTGTCTTATCTATGAAAACCAATTCCTTTATTAGTTTTCTATATAGTTATACTCATTAAGAAAAGATAATTGAGCCAAAACCCTGAAGGGAGTAATTCCTTCCCTTGACCCTCAAATCATAGCTACAAATGAAGATTTCTCAGGTCATAGGAAAAAGCTTTATATGTAGGATAATTTTAGATAACATTTATGGTGACCTCCTAGGATTAAATGCCTACTATGTAATAGATTAGTTGTTTTGTCTAATCCATTGGGCATATGGGGTCACAAGTATTTCCTTCCTAGTTGATGAAAATGATATAAAGTTGTCCCTTTTTTTAAAACCCTTTCTTGAAGCAACAAGAGTGACAAGAACAAAAAAAACATTATGCCCAAGGCACTTAGGTAAATGGAAACACATAATTGAAAATATTTGCAAAATGCACTTAGATGAAAACATAAAAATCTACTCTAATATATACAATGGATAGAAACTCTTTTAATATCAAGTCTTTAAATGAATTCCATTGATTGGGATGGATAATACCTCTCCATCTAGATGGTCAAGATAAAAATCATTATATTTTTTGCATTTGTAGATCAAATAAAAGCCACTCTACAAGTTGTCAAACTCGATATGGTTGCCTAGCTTAGCCTTATTTGAATCCCACTTGAGGACTAGATCCCCTTCTTTAAATTCCCTTGCTATGACACATTTTTCAAAGGCTTTCTTGACTTGAACTTGGTGTGACTCTAGTTTTTTCATTGCAAGGTCTCTTATTTATTAAATCTCTATGAGCTCTATCATCCTCATGCTCATAGGCTCACTCTCCATCAACTCAAGCTGATGGGATAAATCCAAGGTAGGTAACTCAAAATAGATGGGCAATTTGGCTTCCCTCACATATATAAGGATATATGGTGAATTTTTAATGGAAACTTTGGGAGTCACTCTATCAACTCATAAGGTTCTCCTTAACTTTGTGTGCCACAGTCTCTGATTCTCTTCCATAGTCCATTTGATGATCCTTATCAAGTTCTTTTTTATTGACTCTATCAATCCATTGCCTTGGGGGTAGTAATTTTAGGATGTGATAAGGTATATGCCTAGTTGAAGTGCCCACTCACTTTTTCTCATGCCAAAAAATGCTAATTCATTATCTAAAATTATTATTTTTGGTACACCAAACCTCATTACTATGTTATCATAGAAGTCTAACACTACTATTTCATTTACTTCTTTTAAGGCAATTGCTTCCACCCACCTGGTGAATTATTTATTAGTAGTGAGTACCCACTTGTGTCCTCTACTAGAATGTGGGTTGATCATTCCTATGAAGTTGAAACCCATTACATGAAGGGTTGATCTACTTAAATTGGGTTGAGAGGAAGGGTTATCAATATTTGATTATCGACAAAGAGGGCACACTTTTGGTATTTTCTCACCCATGTATATGTATCTTTGAAGAGGTTGGGATAATAATAACTAGCTCTCATCACTATTTCTACTATAGTCCTTAGAGAAAAATGGCCCCTTGTAGGTCCATCATGAAATTGTTTCAAGGGCCTTGTCACCTAGTCATTGTCAGTGCCCCTAAAAAGCACTCCATTGAGGTCCTTTCTAAATAGAACCCCATTAACCACTGCATAAGGTATGGACTAAAGTCTAAAATTATTTATCTTTTCTCTAGCCATTCCTTTTAGGCACTCATTATAAATAAATGTGTCATATCTTGGAGCCAACTAGTGTGAAGTGAAGGTGCATCTATTCGTGAGTTATTTTATGCCACCAAGATAACTTCTTTATCTTCCTAAAGGTCATCATCCATATTCTCACATAATCCTTTTCCTCTCACTAATTTAGTAACCTTGATCTCCACATCATACTCCATGACCTTGATAATCCAACTATCCCTCTTCTCATTCAAGTCCTTGTTAAGAAGGAATTCCCTCACTTCATGATGAGGCACCATAAGATAAATCCTACTCTTGGAGAGCATTGATCTAAAAATTATAAAACTTCTTACTACTACAAGGACTTATTTTTCTACAAAATTATATCTTACCTCATATCCTTCAAGCTCTTGACTAAAAAATGTAATTGGCTACTCAAGTCCTTCACCATTATTTTGCATCAACATAGGTGATATATTATCAATATTTGGAAAGACACAATATAAAATCCCTTAAGAAAATAATATTCATGAGTGTAGGTGCTTCGGCAATGGCTTTTTTGATAGCCTCAAATGTTGTTTTACCTTCATTTGACCATGTGAACCCTTGATTCTTATTCAGCATGGTAGTGATGGGTTTGACCAAGTTATCAAAACTAGGAATAAATCTCTTTACAAAGTTTATTTTATGAGGGAAACTCTGGAGTCCCTTCTTGATCTTAGGTAAGGATAATGCTAAGATGTAACCTATCCTATCGAGTTCAATATCTAATCCATTTTTTGAGATAATATGTCCCAAGAGTTTGCCTTCATGGATAGAAAACACACATTTCTTGGGATTCAATGAGATCCCATATTCCCTACATCTTTGAAAGATCAATATCAGATGATCCAAGTGCTCACTAGCCTTCTTGGATAAAACTATTATGTCATCCAAGTAAACAAGGACCATCTAATTTAGAAAGCCTAGAAAACCATATCCATGGCTCTTTAAAAGGTCACCCTAACATTTGATAGGCTAAAAGGCATATTATGATAAGTATATGTGCCCCACTCTATGATGAAGGCAATCTTGTATTGGTCTTCTTCTCTTACCAGCACCTAGTTGTATCCTAAGTACCCATCCAAAAGTGAGAAGCATTCCAAACCAGCAATCATTTAAAGGAGTTGTTCCATGGATGGTAAGGGGTAATGATCTTTCAAACAGACCTTGTTCAAGTCTCTAAAGTCAACTCATAACTATATATCACTATTCTTCTTCCTCATAGGTACCAGGTTGGATACCCATGAGGAGTGCTTGATAGGAAAGATTATATTAGATTAAATCAATTTAGTCAACTCTTTCCTCATTAGCAACTTCAATATTGGGGTTGATAGGCCTTTGATTTTACTTGACAGGCTTGGAATGAGCCTCCAATATATAGTGTGTTGGGCTATCTTGGGATCAAAGACTCTCAGATCATTGTATTCCTAAGGAAATATGTCTAAATATTCTTTTAAATTTTAATAAAAGCATGTCTTTCAGCTTTAGTTCTTACCTTTCCAAGCTTAAGGAGTTTGTCTTTGACGATTAGAACTCTTTCATATTTTTCCTCATCAACTGACATCATTGCCTTGTCTTTCCTCATATAATCTCCCTTATGGAAAAGACCTTCAAGGGTGACTAGCCCTTCAGGAAGTTTGTTAAACCTCAGCTAAACAATTTAATCCTCATACTAATGTTGAAATTTACCTTGGTTTATTGAGGAAAACTCTACTTCCTACTACAAGAAATAAGAAATATGCTTATCATTATTAAAGACCTACCAATGAGCTTCATTATTTGGAACTAATGGTATCACCACCACTTTAACATGTGGTTTCACTTTGGACTTCCTCAACTCGCTTGGGATGTTAAACTGAGCTCCCATAGCTACCAACTTATCAGGATGCTAGTTTTGGTTCCTTGGCATTAATTAGATGTTAAAGGCCTCAAAGTCCTCAATTGTATCCCATACTCTATGTTTATATAATTCCATAAATGTATTATTTTTGATGTTTTGGCCTCTGACCTAATGCACTATCATCTCACTATCACCATGTACTTGTAAGTATTTGATTCCTATCTTACTAGCCCACTAAATGCCATGGATAAGACCCTCATACTTAGTTATATTTCAAGAAAAACTAAATTAAAACTTATAAGAAGAGAATTAATTACCATTGAAGGGATATATTATCATTAAACTTAAACCTACCCCATGTTTGCTCTTTGAGCCATCAAAGAACAATTTCCACAAACCACTAATATCCTCATGTGGCCTAGTGAAGGATGGAAAGAATTCTTTCTCTTCATGAAAGTAATACACTCCCATGTCTCTTTCCTCAACACCCTCCAAAGGGTCAATTATATGATTCTCACCCCATAACTCATCCAAGAACATATCGAGTATCTCATTAGGATGAGTATTTAGTTTTTGACTAACAAGCTACTCATCTTCATATAAAATGGTATAATTGATGTTTGGGCTATCAGGCCTATAAGGCTCTATGTGAAATTTTTTAATAGGATCATCTTTAAAAGACACCTTGGTCCCATACCTTATCTTTAAATCCATATAGGACCAATCAATTGCTAGATAAACTCTATTTTTTGTTGTGAAGTCTCTAGATAAGCATAGATAAAAATGAGGAGGCATATCTAGAATCAACACATCCTGAGCCACTAAAACACTAGGAAAAGCATGCAAGGTCAAGTTTACACCTTTGATGATACTAGTTTATTTGGTGAAAGATACATCAAGATGTAAAACTCCCTTAGATTAGGGTTCATACTTCAAACCAAGCTGATATGCTATTAACTTTGGCATCACTAAAGTACTAGCTCTACTTTCTACCATGAAATTATGCACTAACGAGTCACCAATGATTATATAAATGTAGAATGGAAGAGGTTTGACCACCTTATTTGATTTCCCTTCATTAGGTCCCTTGGTTTCAATGGTGAGAACCATATTTTCCTTACCTAGTGGCTTCTTAGAATCATTGATCTTTGATAAACCCTCTTGAAGGATATCTACCTAACCAGGCATAGAAAGCATATCCCACATTATCACACTCACATTGGAATTTTTCATTTGTTCAATAATATTAATGGGCAAACCACCAATTTTTGCTTATGCTTTGGGGGCCACAACCATGTTTTAAATTTATGAGTTTTAGGGCACAAAAACATTCCCTTAATTTTGATTCTTTGGATCTATTGGGACCTTTGGAGTAGTAGTAGGTTCACTTGGATTTGATAGTAATGGAATAATAATATGCGGCCCTTTGAATGCTTCTTAATTACCATCAATGTTCCTTCTTTTGAACCTTTATTAGTTGCCACTGGAATGTATGATTGGCTATAAATAGCCTATTGATTGAGTGCATAACATTCTTCTTGCTCATAATTTACCATTGTATCATCTAACTAATTTGGCCCTTCATTAGACCCTTGTACCTATTAAGGTGCTTCTAGTTTTGTCATCAAAGGTACTTCTATGTTATGAGCCATAAGAGCTTGATTATATCCATAGCTAAAAGCCTACTACCATCAATCATTGAAATCATGATTGAACTCAGTGTTTGGGATAATGGATTAACCAAAGGATTGATTCTGAGGCATGATACCTCCAACTTATTAAGCAATGTGGTTATGATTAGATACCAAAGTGTTGGAAGTGTTTTTAGCATTTAGATTATGATTATTTTGACTAACATAGTTAGGTTGCCCTTGTCCTTGGCCTTGTCCTTTTTAGGGTGGCCTATTTGCTTGATAGGACTACTTCTGAGATTGATATGCATCTTAATAAGGTCTATTAGACTGGGATTACTACCTTTTCACATTTACCAACTCATTTCCAAATGATTAAAACATGATTTTAAGATCTTGGAAATTATTATTTTCTTGGGAATCACTAGATTGACTAGTTAAAACCTTCTCCTACTTTGGTGTAGGTATGGCAGCAAGTGTTAACATAGGGGGGATAACAACAAGGAGAGGTATGGAAATAATATGTGGTTGAATCTTAGGAAATAAATGCATTATTATCTTAAGTGTAAGCTTACCAACTTATACTAGACAATTTTCTGCTCTAATTACCACCTCATAATCATTTCGTAGTGTGTTTCCTCCCATAGACTAAATCATTACTACAATATCACTATTAAGATATTTTAGATAGTAAAGGAAACCATAGTTAGGAGTGGGCTTGATAGATATTAGGATCCTATCTCATGTCTTTTTAAAATGGATATTAAATTCTCGCATAACCTTGTGAGGAGCCCTCTTGATTGGGGTTGGTTATTCTACAAGTGTCAAGTGATCACTTTAATCTTAAAACCTTTTGCAAAATTCATCACTTAACTTATCCCATAATGTGATGGAGTTATTAGTAATGTTCCTATACTAGTCTAAGGATTTACCCTAGAAAGAGATGGCCAACACCTTGATGGCCACATTTTCCTTGGTGATATCATGAATATTGCAAAAGTTGGATATATCTTTGAGGTGCTCAGAAGGGATTGTAGATTGGTCTCCTATGAAGTACAAAACACTTTTAAGAGTTGATATTGGGATAGGATCATACTTTTGTAAGTCCAAAGTACTCTAGCCATTGAAATACACAAAATGAAAAGCTCTAGGGGTTGCCACGGTAGTGAAAGGAGCTAACAAAGATCTTTTATTAGAAGTAGCCTTGTAAACTAGTTTAGGAGGAAAGTTTCCCTTATATGGATGAATATTAGAAAATATTGTCCTTTTTACTGATTTTAAAGGTAATTCAACAAATTCAAAAGGAATACCTATAGAATTTGATCTTATAGTCACCTTTGTCATGAAATATAGTTGTTACTCTACCACCAGGACATTGAGTGTTCTTCAAAGTCACCAAATACTACAATATGAAATCTATAAACACTAAAAAATAATCAAACTAACATCAAACTTGACCAATCTTCTTTGAAAGTGGTCCCACTGAGTGTGCTAATTACTTCATGGTTGTTCCATCTCGATAGGTTTCTGATTAACAACGAATTTTCTAGTAGAGGTAGGAGTAGGATAGATCTATTTTATTAGTTATCCTCCTACTTTCATTCATTTTATTTCATTAGAATAGTTCACATTTTCTAGATTAGCCACTTTTGTTAGTTTGCTTTGCCTGGTCAGGTGTGTTTGATTTATGTAGTTTTCTTACTTTATAGGGTAGTTCTCTATTGATTTTATGGAAATATAAGTTTATCAATCTTGGCATAATCAAACAATACTTTGGGTGTTTTTAATCTAACTTGAATCAGTGGGTGTTGCATCTTGTAGTTTATAATTCTTAATCTAATTAAGTAATGAGAGAGTTAGCCATGACTATGTCCCAACACTAATGATTCCATCAAGTATGTAAAATTTGCTCCTAATTGTGTGAAAATTTATAAAGCTCTTCTCATCCCCTTGGGTCATATACACATAAAATGATAATAATTGTTTGAGGAAATTATCATTGACATGGGTAAAAGTTGATCGACATTTTGATTAACCAAAATTTTACTAAGACTAGCTCATGGTGAGCACCTTCTTCCCTCTTTCATTTTGAAATAAAAATAAGAATATAAAAATAAAAATAAAAGGCATAATCCTAAACTCCAAGAGAAAATAAAAGAGTATTAGAAGCCTACATGATGAAATAAGATCAATATATCATGCATCATGGATAATATGAAGAAAGAGAGAAAAGGTGGTCAAAGGTATCTATATTGGGGATATGGATGCCTAGATAGCATTAAAATAATGTCTGAGCTCCTACAACTCACTCCATGTCTTTACCTAAAATCCTTTAACAAGGAAAAAAGAAAATCACTTTCTGATAAGCAGGTCTAAGGTATAAGCAGAGTTAATATGTTTCATGGAATTATTAAGAGTTTATTTTCATTTCTAATTTAATAATTTATTTTAGTAAGTTTCATGGTTGATATTGGGATTAAAAAACCATGGATTTTGGGTTCTTCAAAACTCAGGAATATTCTATTGTATTCAACACACCCCACCTTGAATGTTTTTTCTTTAAAAGTGGGGAACCCCTTTGTTTTTAGAGGACTTATATATTATTTGGGTATGTATGTGTTTGGGTTGGTTCTTATTATCTAAAGAAGCTTAATATTTTGGACATTGAATCATGTTATGGTGCACCTATTTTTCATTTGAAAATACTTATTCAAACTAATTTATTAATCAAAATTTGGGAAGAATTATTAGGTATGATAGGTATTAAAATTCTTTCATTCAAAAGGATTTTTTTCAAAAAAAATTGGTCTTTAGAAACTATTTAGTTAGGAAATTTATTTCAAATTTTGTTCTGATCAACGTAGTCTTTAGAAAATTTTCCTCAGATTATTTATTCTAGTCACCAGCTTTTTGGTTGGCAACTTTTCTTTGGTTTCTTTCTCTTCAACACTTCTTAATCAACAAATTTTCTTTAGAAATATTGGCCTTCAAAAGGTTTAGGTTTTTTGGATACTTTCGATTTGATAGCTTCTATTAATAAGGTTTTTATTCAAAGCCTTTCTTTGTGGTAACTTCTTCCAGAACAATAATCTCTTTTAAGAATACCTAGTCTTCAAGAATTATTCCTTTGGTGATTTCTGGGCAATTTTTTCTAAACAAATCCCTTTGAAGAGCATTTTAATCTTTAGGGTCTTTCACACAGAATACTAGGCTCACCATATCATACCATTAGTCCTAAAGATAAATCTCAACCCCCTCCATGACTAAACAATACAACGACAAGTGTCAAAATGAAAAGGAAACATGATGGCACCCCAAATGAGTAAGCATCCTATGAGGCATGTACACTATGACTAGGTGGTCAGGTTCGAATTTAATAAGGGTGATGAGCTCATACACATTAGAAATTAATGGCACATAAGCTAAAATAAATGCATAAAGATATAACATCAAGCCCTAAACTAAGTTCACCTCATTTTATTCTCAAGAGCTAGAATGCACATAGCCTTCTACAATCTCAAAAGCCTTAGCTATATCTAGAACAAGTTACAACTCATGTAATTCAGTTTTTACACCACTATTTTTAAAATATTGAATCATACCAACATCATCAACAATAATGGCATCTTCATCTAGGGTATACAAAAGAGACTCAGTACCATCTAAGTTTTTCACAAAGACTCCATTGAATACTTAGACACAATTTTTGACAAAACTATGTTTGATGACCTCCATGCCAATTATGAGGATCTATAAGAGGTCATTGAGAAAGTTCATTCATTCGCATTAGAGGAAGACATCTTGGTCAAGGAGAAATAGCTTATAGTTGATTTATTTTCATTCAAATGATAGGTACTTCACTAAGCATCTACAAAATTAGAAGTCATGTCATGTATTGACTTGTTGTAAGGCCTATTATTTGAAGGCAAAATTGTAAATGGTGGTTATTTACACTATGTCAACAATGACATAGTTATGGCATACATCTATGAAGATACATGCATGAAGTATTAAATTTTACCTATTCCATATGATACATTCAATTTACATAATTTAGTCACTTGGAATAAATACAATAATGTGGAGTGAGAATTAGGAAAGTGGCTTCTCCTAAGTGAGATTTTCATTGTCAAAGAAAATACCAAGAATCTAGTCCCTATCACTTGATTCAGGATGGGCATTTGCATAGAAATAGAATTATTGAACCAACTATTTAGCCACTTGAGCATCCACTTCTAGAATCTAAAATGGTTACCCTTGTTGGACTTACTCATTAATTTAGAGCACACCTATGCGTTGGGGGAGGTCATCAGTGCCTGCCTACATGAATAAATTTTGCACAAGGACAAGAGGCCTCAAGGGGGAAATTTCTATATGATGTCAAACCTTTTGGATGCAATATTGGGAATCATGTTAAAGTATAATGGGGTTATATGGAGTTACAACTTTTATTTTATCAATAATAGAATATGTGACCTATTATTTCATTCACATATATGCCTATATAAGGAATATTGCCAAAATTATAGAGGACCTTTATCCTCAGGTTTAGATGGCCATTCATGGACACCTTTTGCCCAAGATTTCAAGTAGTATTTCCAAAACACTCACCAATTTAGGTGACTATTGGCTCTACCTCAATTATATAGTCATCATAGTTACTGATCATAGGGTAGACCTTCTTTCACTCCCTAAGTTTTTCTTGATAAACTGGCTGAACAAGAGATTACCTTCCAAATATGGAAAGGTATAGATGAAGATCTGAAAAATAACAAGAAAGGCACTTTTCATATCTCCCATAACACTATTAGGATGATGTATTATACATTCAAGAGACATTTCATGGAAGTTGGGAATGCAAGGAGAGCTTATGCATTGGCTACTCTACCCCATAGGGATTGGGACCCCCACATGAGAGCTTATGAATTCATATTCCTTAATACCAAACATGAAAAGGAGTAAAGTAAATATCTACCACTACAATTTTAAGTGAAGACTTATTAAGGGTGATACAAATTTCCCCCCTTTACACTTAGTTAAGCTAAATTCAAGATTCCAACACCAGGGAAATGTAAATCCTCTAACTTATAGATTATTAGACCTTACCAATAGCCAGCAGACCAAGGTTAAGATCCCCAACAACCATCATATGTTGAAGAATAAAAACAATAATAAGATCAACTAGCAGGGGAAACATTAGTTGCTAAAAAACATGAGCAAGATCACTAGCTAAAAGAGATATCAGTTGATACATAGAAAGAAGAAGAACATACTCCTCTAGTTCAAGTATATATTATTGAACTAAGAATATTTAAACATGAACTAGTAGAAGAGCTAACACAAGAAAATGACAACATAAGTAGGGAAGATGTGGAGGTCATTTGCCTAGATTCTTTTGACGAGGAATAAATGGTACTTATTATGTTAGCTTCAATAACCCTAACAT
Organism: Torreya grandis; assembly: GCA_037957365.1. Lineage (NCBI taxonomy): Eukaryota > Viridiplantae > Streptophyta > Pinopsida > Cupressales > Taxaceae > Torreya > Torreya grandis. Next base: position 596,988 of record JARHVA010003896.1, read on the forward strand.
CTAGTATGACTCTTCCCCCTCTTACCCAATAGGTAAATGCTCCATAAGATAATAAAATAACATTATGCTATCAAATTAAACCAAGGGGGAGAAATCTAAGACCCCATCCATGAAAGTAACTTTCAAAGAGGCACAGCCATTAGTTCAATGCAAGCCAAGTCAAGAGGAGGATGAGGAAGAGCTAAAATAAGCTAAAGTATCTAGCTTGAAAGGACCAAAATCAAATGTACCCCTCAATGGTGATTAATTTGTTAAGTGTTATCTATTCATTACCCCCATGCCTTTCTTCTCTTGTCATATTATTGGTTGTTTCTACCATGCCTTTTTTAGTTGTTTACACTTTCATTCCTATGCAATCACTCTCTACTAGTCTTATTTTCATTTCTCCCACCTCTACTCTTCTAATTGGAACTTTTACTTCTTCAACCATTAACCCTATAGTATCCACTCCTTCAATCTCCATCCCTTCAACCATTTTTATTTCCATCCTAGCCACCTCTGCTACCACTTTTGCATTTTCCATCTCTTTTTCCATTGCCACCAACCAACCTTTCACCCAAATGGATACCTCCTCTACCCAATTGGGTCACCACTACCTTCTTCAAGACTATCTCAAACCACAATAGTAGTAACAAATAGAAGGGCCACAAAAAATAAATGTCTATGTTTTGCACACCATGCCATAATTCATGAACATAGACTAGTACAAAATAATTTGGCCCTCAATGCCCAAACCTTCCACTGAGCCTAAACCTAAGCATGAGGAGCATGAACAAATAGAAACCCAACCATTAAATCCATCAAAGATCATACCTTCAAACTAGGCTAAGGATTTAAGAGCCTTAGATATTAAGATTCTCAATATAAAGATTACTGAGCTTCCCACTATAAGCTCACTTTTTTACAAAGCCACAACCTTAGTATAGAGAGTAAAAAAATAAAGATTGAGGATAGTAGTGGTAGGGGTTCATTTTAGAGGAAAGATGAGAAATTTACTCTCTTTCAAAGAGGAAGGATATGTAGAAGGGTCAATCCCCATACATTAAGGACCTCAAGTCTTATATGGAGACCCATACCAAAGTTGTATTGGCCATCCATGAGGGAATAGAACATACCAGAAAAGAGCTAGGAGAAGAGTTGGAAACTCTTAGGTAGTAGCATCAGGTCATTCAAGTTCCCTATAGTATAGATCAAGATGTATAAAATGTGGCACTAAGGTTATAAAAACTTTTGGTTACAATTCATTATTTAAGAGTCTAATTGGCTCCACATGTAAATTCAATAACAAAATTATTTAAGATTCTTAGAGAAGATGAAAATAAATTGAATTTCTTGGTATTATACATTGCTACTAAGGCATTTAGCCACTTAGGTTTGATGACCCTTTTAGAGGTAGCTAATGCACTAAATTTATCTACCATCAAAATTCAAGAGGCCCAGGATTGAGTGTTTGCTTCCAAAACTTCAGTGAATAATCTTGTAGAATAGGAAAAACAAGAAACACAAATTTTGGATGAACCTGAATTAATAGGAGCTTGGAATAACATGGGGAAGCTGGTAGATTAGACCACTTTTGATCATATGATTCAAAAGTTTTATATGGTTTCAAATAGATCTTACAAGGTTTGATCTGAGAGGTTATTGAAGCAAAACTGAGCACAACAAAGAAGGAAATAAAAGTAGAGGTCTTCTGAGTTGGTTTTTGAGCCATAAAAATAGAGCATGCAAGGTTGATAGAATGAATAGATAGGGTAATTATACCCCATCTCCTTGATGTGAACTTAATTCATGCACAACATGCTAAAGCATACAAATATTATCAAGAGTTAAATGCAAAGAAGAAAGTAACATCAACACCACCTACCAGTTCTACTCCTCATACCCCACCTATAGTACTAGTTATAGCACTACCATCAACTTCAATACCTTTTGGCTCAATAACTACATCAATGCCACCTCACAGTTCATCTATAACTATAACTCTAGTCCAAGCAATGAGTGCATATTAAAGCAAAGATCTAGTCACCACATCCATAACAATAAGCACAACTATAGTTACAATAATAACATTAAAAAGTGTTAAGCATGATCTAATTTAGCCTAATCCAAAGGCTATTTTTATATAATTTTACATGTAATTATTACAAATGAATAGCTAAATCTTGTTACATCCATGTTGTAATTAAACAAATTATTTTTTCTAGCATGCACATGTTGCATGTCTGAGGTAGCTATAAGTTATAACATGAAACTAAGACTTATGATCTAGTCATTTAGGATGTAATGAAAGTTTTATATACTTAGAGGAAGAGGATACCCCTTCCCCAAGTCATTTATATACATGTATAAACCTCTTTTTTTTTCCTTACCCTTCTTTTCTCTTTTTGATTTTTTTTGAGATCTACCCACTTTAGAATAATTCTCCACCCATCCAAATCACCTAGTGATTAATTTTTATTAGATTCCATGCATCCATCCATAAAACCTAGTTATACAACCCACAATCTCAACCTATTATTTCATCACATGGTTATCCTAACCACATACCTATAACTCATGCCTCAGAGTGAAACCTTTTTCTATAGAGATCCCAAAACAATAGAATATACCTTAGTCAACCTTTTTTGGTGTGCATAAAACATGCATCAATAGGGTTGCTCTAAAAAATCACCTACTTGAGTTATCAAATGCTTAAGTGACGTAATAGCATCCTTATGGACATCTTTAAGTGTTCCAAATTTTGTTAAAACATGTCCTCAAGTGCCATACAACTAATGTTAAGCTCTCAGTAATGAGTGTTTATTTTAGTTTTGAGTGCCTCTACATCCTAGAATACTTTGGCATACTATGATATATCCTTTATAATGAGTGTATTCTTAGCCAACTACTGGCATTGGTGTTCCTCTAGCAGAAGCCTAGATTTTAAAACTTTCACAAGTCACACCTGCCTGGAAAAAAACCCTTTTTCTAAGGAAGCTATGGTACCCACTTAAACCAAAAAACTTTGACACAC